>JANKOE010000205.1:22394487-22408854 GCA_026284465.1 Erythroxylum citrifolium | reverse complement strand
AGACCTAGCAAGTTTCTTCTTTTCTTCTTTTTCTTCTCTCATTCACGAACTCTCTCCTTCTCCCTCTCTCTATTTTCATTCCTCTTCTCTTCTTCTAACACCAACCAACACATTTCTCCTTCCTTTTATACTCCTACTAATCCACTTAAGCCCAACAAGCCCAAGGCCCATTTGTCTTTTAATTTAAAACCTCTTCTATTCTCCATTCAAGCCCAATCATTCCCTTTCATTCTTATACCCACTTAAGCCCATATTCCATTAGGCCCAACTAACACATTTACTTACACTTACTCATACTACCTAACCTCATTAATTCCTTTTTAATTCATGCTACTTACCTCAAGTAATGTTACCATGCTTAACAAATGTCAACTTAATTTAATTCAATGCTTTAATATTAAAAAAATTCGGGGCTAACAAATCGGCAATCTCCCTTCAATCCCTCCTCCATTTCACTTGCTCATATACAAATCTCTTTCAAGAACTAAGACATATCATATTATACTATAAAAACTAGCATATCTTGCCACTCCTAGCACTAATTTCAGGATCAACTGTTATTATTCATGTATGATGGAGGAAGAATGCAAAATGAAAGACGGACAGGGACCTAGTGTCCTTGCCCCACGTGATAATTTGCTTCGAGCTATGATTGAATGGTAAAAACTACCTGATAATTGACTGATTCATGTTATCGACCTGTCAAAGATACACCAATGACATATAAGGCCTGTGGATTAAAATGGATAGTAGCCTTTAGTATGTCTTATCTATAATAAGTGAATTCTTTTGTGCCTCCCTTTTGGTTTGCATGTAAAGTCGCATCATGTTTCCTTGCTTCATTCCAAAAATTGATACAACAGTAACCATCCAACTTTGGTTGTATTTGTTTACTCACTTATGGCAATGGAGAACCATTCGGAGGCAATCATTGCAACTTAATATGGAGCATCAAAGGACTAGATATGCGTTGTTGGTGGAGTGTTTGTATGCATGAATATTATGGGAGTTTTCTCTATTATATATACTAAAAAAGAACTGAAAATAAAGAACTTAAATCATTTTTATTCAAAGAACATATATTTCATCAAACACCTTATATGCATCAGAAATTCATCCCAACATCATAACCAAAGTCACGTCTTGTCCTTTCTATCACTAACATTTATACCTTAAAGTTGTTTTCCAATCACAAAATACACAAATAAACGAAAGTAATCAAATAACCAAATTAAATTTCATCCAATATACGAAAAACACATGATAGTGGTTGCAAAAATACCTCCACCGAAGGACAAGATGACAATGGCCGGAGAAGGCAAAGCTGACGAGCAGAAGAGGAGACAACGTCGAAGAGAAGAAAATCGCACGAGAGGAGATGCATAAGGAAGAAGAGGAGAGCTTTCGGGTGAGTTTAATGTAAAAGAAAATGAAGCTGAAGCAAACAATGACGTTTACCTTGAAAATTTACTGATGGTATTTACCAACAGACAATTTTCGTCGGTAAACTCAAAACTTTTTCATTCCGCTAGCAATTCCCACCTTCTTTACCGATGGGCATTTTATATCGTAGCTAAGTTCTGTTGCAAATTTTGCATGGATGATTTTCCTCTACATTTAGCGACATATATTACTACCGCCGCTAAAACAAAAATTTTCCTGTCAATATTACCGAGGGAATTTGATTTTTCGTCAATAATTTACAACAGTTTATTTTCCGTTGGTAATTTTTCATCGCTATCCCTACTTTTCTTGTAGTGCACCTCAATAAAATGGTGTGGTAGAAAGGCTTAATAGGATAATAATAAATGTAGTTATGAGTGTGATGACTAATTCTTCATTACCTAAAACCTCATGGATGCATGCATTTAACGTTTTTTATATGTATTGTATAGTATTCCTAATAAGGTAAAACTCCTTTTGAGTTATGGAACTAGAAGGAAACCTAATATAGGACACTTATATATTTAGGACTACCTAGCAAAAGCACAAATTTATAATCCATATGAAAATAAATTATATTCTCAAACAATGAGTGGTTACTTTACTAGTTACTCAAAGAGTATAAGTTTTATTATATAAACCATAGTTTAAGAATTGTTGAAACAACTAATGTTAAGTTTATAAGAAATGGTAAAGTTCATGGAAGTACTAAAAAAATATGTTGTGGATATTATTGAAATAAAGTTTGATGTTTTATTATCCATAAATATCTTGCTATCCACAACTATACCGAGTATTGTCCCATTATTGGAAGAAGAAAAAGATCCTGGACAACATTTGGATGAAGCAACACCTTATGAAGAAACTAACTTATAACTAAAGAACATAAATGAATCACATGGAATAACTTTAAATAAACCTATAAAGATAAGGAGATCAACTATTTATGATGACTATATGGTTTGTTTTCAAGACTCAAATTTTAATTATGGCATTAATAAGAATCTTGTTTCGTTTCACAAGTCGTATAAAGTGATAAGTTTGATAAATGGATTAATGCTATAAAAGATTAGTTAAATTCAATAGCAAAAGATAATGATTGGGACCTCATTGATTTGTCAAAAGGTTCTGAGCAAGTTAGATGCAAATCGATCTTAAGATAAAATGTGACTCAAATGGTAATATTGAATGATATAAAGCAAAACTTATTGCTAAAGGTTATACTCAAAAGGATGGTATCGATTATAAAGATTCTTTTTCACTTGTCTCAAAGAAAGACTTATTGAGAATAATTTTGGCAACTACATCAAATGGATGTGAAAATTAGCTTTTTGAATGGTAATCTTGAGAAGGAAGTTTATATGGATCAACCAGAAGATTTTTCCATAAAAGGAAAAGATCACATGGTGTGTAAACTTAAGAAATCAATATATAGGCTTAAAGAAGCTTCCTAAAAATGGTTTATTAAGTTAATGATAACATGACATCTTTTGGTTTTCAAGAAAGTATTATTGATCAATGTATCTACCGAAATGTCAATAAGAGTAATTTTATATTTCTAATTCTATATGTTGATGATATTTTACTTATTGCTAATGATTTAGACATATTGTGCTACAAGGATTGGTAGGATTATCTCATAAAGATTCTATCAAAAGAATTCTTAAGAGATTTAATTTGAACAGATATTCAGGAAGGGTTATCTTGATATAAAATGGGGATAAATTTAATTTTATTCAATATTGAAAGAATGATTTCAAACATAAACGAATAGAATTTATTCTCTATGCTTCTGTTATTAGTAGTTTGATGTATTAAAAACACACACGGGACTCGATATCAACTTTGAAGTTGGAACATTAGGTAGACATCAAAGTAATTCGGGTATATACCATTGGAAAGCTACAAAGCAAGTCTTAATATATCTTCAAGGAATAAAAGACTATATGCACATGTATAAAAGATCTAATCTATCATAATTGATTGGATATTCAGATTTAGATTTTGTTGGATGCGCTGACAGTAGAAAATTAACATTTGATCACTTATTTCTACTAGTAAAATGATCAAGTTCATAGAAAAGTACTAAACAATAAATCATTGTTTTATCCACCATGGAAGTAAGATTTGAAATTTGTTTTTATGCTACAATTCATGTCTTATAGCTGTGGAACTTTATTTCAAGAATTGAGGTTGTCAACACCAATGCAAAGCTGTTGAAAATTCATTGTAACTAATCTATAACATTAGTCTTCTCCAGGAATGACAAGTACTTTAGTGATGTTAAAAATATGGAGTTAAAATATTTTGTTGTAAAGGAGGAAGTTCAAAATAAAGATATGTTTATTAAACATATTAAGAATAATCTCATGATTGCAGGTCTCTTAACTAAAGGCCTACAACCAAAGATATTTAAGGAATATGTTCAAAGAAAGGGCCTTAGTTATATTGATGATTATCTTTAATGATGTTTTAATACTCTTAAGCTCAATAAAAATTTATGATTGACAATTTTCTTATTTATTATAAATGTGTACTTTTAATTGTTATTAAATAAGAAATAAAAGTGTCTATGTGATATTAATATGGATCTTTATAATATTTATATATCACTTATGTCACATGATTTGATAAATTACTACTGTTGTAGTATATAAAAGAAGTATGTAATGTTGAAGTGTATGATCACCATAATCCGCATTATATGGTTTATTATGTTGAGGTAAATTATAAAGATATTAAGAGATATGTTAATGTACGTTTAATGTTTATTTTATTAAAAAATTGAAATATCAAGTCAAGTGGGAGAACATTGAAATATGACCCAATTAGTGGTCATATTCTATATACACTAATAATAATATTAATATAATTAAGGAGTCTTATTTGGTCCATTTTTTCTATCTGTCATAGGTCTTTAGTTGAGTTCCATTCGCTCTTGATTTGACAAATCTGGGTTAAGAAATAGTGAAATAAATCTCAACTGTTTATTTCGATCACTTGATGGGCGTACTAGATTAAAAGTTATAGATATATAAATCGGTCTCCTCTTTATTAATTAGGATTACAAAATGTTTTCTATCAAGTTTTATATTGTATTAAGAGAGTCAAGAGAGAGAAATCAATTTCAATAAAGAATATGATGAATTTTCTTGATCTTTTTACGATAATGACGTCTTTCACATCCAATGCACAATATTATACTTTAATTATTTGTGACAATTGTTTATTCAAGATCCTAAAGATATGAATGTAAAGTTTGATTTTATATTATAACGATTATGTTTTTACAATTAATTATATTTAAGTACATTTTTTATTTGAAAAAAACAATCTATTTTTCTTATTTTTCTACATCTATGTTGCAATTGAAAAGAAATCCAAAGGTGTTTTTCTTCTATAACTTGTTAATCTAGGGCTTAGTGCCATTTTTCCCCCATTTTACAAAATTCATTAACTGCAATACCAGTATGGTGCTTTCTATTTTATCCTTCACTATGTTTCATGTAGCAGTAGCTGGTGTAACATTATTTTTTTCAAGAAGAAAGTGATTTTTAATTTTATGTAAAAATTATCGTAGTTTTTCTACTTTTCTAAGATTTTCATAAAAGGAGAAAAAAAGTTTGAAGTAAAAAATTAAATAATATACTAAAATTTTTCATCCACTTTAAACTTTTTGCAATAAATATCTAAGAAATCCATTTGATTTTAAAATCTGATGTACCAATTCATGTTTGTGGACTACTAAATCTCCCTACCACTGAATCGAATTACTTCTAACTTATAAGCACACCACATCACACGAGAAGTGTGGAATAACAGATGGATCCAGCTGGATGTCGTGAAACAACCAGATCGAAGGGTCAGCATAAGGTAGAACTCCAGGTTTCACTATAACATATGTTTGTGCTCTGTCGGGTCCTAGATTTGGATTGTCTTCTTGATGCGGCATCTTTCAACAACACTCATTTAATTACCCTGCTTTCTCTGGTTTCTTTTATTCTAATTTTCGTACCACCTTAATCTGCTTTATTCTCGACTGTTCCGATTAGATAACTAACCTACAGAGCTACCTATGTTTTAATAATTAATATAATTATTTAAACTTAAGTTAAATGAAATAATTATCATGTTGATGCAATATAACGAACTGACTTGAAACTTTTTCGGGTGGACATGGAAAATGAGATGTATATATCAAGAAGCCGAAGCATGAATGAGAAGTGGGTTATCTTATTATCTAAACACGACTTCCACATAAAGGCAGGAATAATTTCGTGTACAGTTCCTTAATGGACATCTCTATCAACCTGCGTCAAGCCATCAAAGTCTATACCTCGATTGATGTTTCGTTCCTAGCTTTTTGATCCCATAATAACTCCATATTCCTAAGTCAAGCTATATTGCTTAATCTAGCACTTTATGCTGAACTCTCTATCAGGGGAATGATTATTATTTAGGCCTCTAAATCTAATTGGAGACTAACTGAGTCCATTTTGAATTTAGAACATGACACAACTCTTTTCTATCAAAGTTCTATCTTTCTGTGAACTTTCAAGATAGGTAAGTGAGATGACTAAGTTAGTACTCCTTCAAATCAAATGAGCTAGGCTAAACTAGTTTTTGCAGTTTAGTCATCATCTTTTAGTATAAAGTCCGTACACGTTGTACTTGAGCTATTAGATTTTGATGACTACGTTTACCAACATATTTTATAACCCGACCCCAACTCCATTCTCATTTTGTAATCAAGAGCACCTCATGATCGTCATAGCAACATCGTAATAAATGCTTTTTTTTAATGTTAATCCAAATGCCAAAACACTAGACTGCATTAACAAGGATCAAACCCCTAAACTCCAAGAATCTAGGTTGGTGAAGCCTGCTCCAAAAATTTTTATTCCTAGTAATTTTCTTCAGTGAAAGAAAACAATTGTTGCTGAATTACATGCATCTATTGTAGAAGGATGTCTTCACTTGCAAGGTACCTATATGCGTATGTGAGCTAGTTTGTTACACTTATGTGATGTACCAACACAAAAATTGAAGTACTTCGTGTTGAGGGATAGTTGTATATATTTACTTTACCGCATAAAAAGGTACAAATGGTCCAAACCAAGTTGACTATTCAAAAGGTTTCTATATACAACAAGTATTATACGGGAAGGCGAGATTTTTTGTTTAATATTATAATGTCTTATTCTATCTTATAAATCTCAGTTATTTATTTATGCGAGTCTCACGTTCATTTATGTATTCATAGGACAAAATAAGACATGAACAGAGAATCCGAACTTCTACAGGAGATAGTGAATTAGAAGCCCCAGGCTAGATCCACACAAAAAGAACCAACAAGTGGGCCATTAAGCATTAGTGTTTCGGCTTAACTTCCTTGTTAGGCTCGGTAGAATCGACCACTCAACTAACGCAAAATGTTCTCTGGAACTTTTGGGGAGGTCCATTGACTTCACACGGTGCTTAATACGCTCCTCCGCTATAAGTATACGCGACCACTAGCTCTCAGTTCGGCATGTGCCTCCCATAGAAACCGATATTATTCTCTTTGGCTTTTATTTGAACACATCTTTTAGTTCAGTTCTCTGATATGGGAATGTTATATGGGTTGGTTTTTTGGTTGCTGCTAGGATGTGCCTTCGGGCCGACCTCGATGTTATTGGCTGATCAAAACTTACCAAATCAATGCAAGTTTACTAGATATCCTGCCCTCTGTCTCCGAACATTTGTGGAGTCAAAAGCTCACCCTGAAGACATTATGTCAGCTCTTGTCAACAAGACAATATCTGAGACCAAACTCCCAAGCTCTTACTTCACAATCCTCGATGCCCAATTGGACATCCAACAAACTCAACGTGCCCTATCTATCACAGGTCTAAACATTAATCTGTTTTAGGAAAAATAATTACATCTGTATTGTGCATTTGCAGGTTTTCGCTTAGCCATTTACCTTAAATTTCCCTCCATAGCAACATATCACCTGAAAATGACGCATTGACATTTTCATTTATGTGATTTTCTCGTAAATTTCGAGCAGACTATTGCAAGGAGCTCATGAGTATGTCCCTGGATCGACTACACCGGTCGGTATCAGCGATCCAAACTAGTCCAACGGAAAACAAAAACGACATCCAAACATGGCTTAGTGCTTCCTTGACTTTCCAAGAAGCTTGCAGAGATTCCGCCGACAGTCTTGGTCTCTCAGGCAACCTCGCAGTCCACATCTCTCGCAAAATGGATTATCTATCTCAGTTGGCCAGTAATTCTCTTTCCCTTGTTAACAGAATTACAAGCAGCTCTAAAGATAACAACCTGATAAAAGACAGCAGAAAGACTCGACATTTACAGGAAACACAAGATTTTCCCAGCTGGGTCTCGCCCAAAGATCGAAAATTACTACAAAGTACAACCATTAGAGCAAATGCGGTGGTCGCTAAAGATGGAACAGGCAACTACAGGACAATCTCAGAGGCTATCTCGGCTGCTTCTGGGAATAGGTTTGTGATTTACGTGAAAGCAGGGGTTTACAAGGAGAAAATTCGAACTAAAAAAGCCGGTATTACGCTCATCGGAGATGGAAAATATTCGACCATCGTTGTTGGTGATGATAGTGTCGCTGGTGGCTCTTCCATGCCCGAGACTGCTACATTTAGTCAGTATACTTTCTATTTCTTCCAATGTTTCTTTTAGATATATTCTGTTACAATTGAACAAAACTTAACATATATATATACACACAGATATATCTATGTAGGCACACACGAATATTCAACATTTTGTTTTTTGTGATCAAGTCATAATTCTTTGGTTTATAAACTTAAAAGGTCATAAATTTTTATAGATGCCTCACCTTAGGTACCAGTTTATATAGGGTTCAACAGGCTATATAAAGCTATGCCACTTCTACCCAAATTTGTTAAGCTTATTACAAAAAGAATTTTTAATTATAAAAATAATATTATTTAATAATAATAATAATCCTTATAATTATGGAGTGACATCCACCAAAATTTTTATTTGAAATTTATTTAGCCTTGAGGAGCACTAGATTATTTCCTAAAGGACGAGTTTTGAGTTTCAGATTTTCCAAGACGCGCTATCTTATAGTTGCCTTAAGCAACTCATAGGTCAATACATTAGGAGTCCAGATCTTCTGTCTAATTTTTATAGTATCTTATTGTGTCCAGTGAATCTCAGCCATTTATTTATGTGAGCTCCACGTTTATTTATGTGGAGCTCACGCAGGATCTACATAAATGAATGGCTAAGATTCACCGGACACAATAAGACACCTTAAAACTGAACAGAGTATCTTGTTCCTATAGCACCATCACCTTGGATTCCATTCTTTTAAATAAAACAATATGATTGATATGCCTATCATTCTCTTAATTATAGTATCAAACATTAGAATTTTATGAATATCCTGTTTTTAAAAGGTGTCTTAATCAGTTTTAGTCGTTGTATTAAACTCTCTGAAATTTTGTTAGCGTCTCCTAGCACATATCATGTTGATGTAGCTCTTCTTTTGGATAGACTGCATACCTTTTCCTTTCATACGACAAATACTAGCTTCTAACCTACGCCAAAATATGTTAACCATTTTTAAAAAGTGTCTTACGAACAGAGTACCTTGCTACCCAAAAAAAAACAAGGGAATGGAACAGGGGGACTATGCAAAAGGTTGATAGAGTACCAGTGCAAAAAGTATGGATAGTCTACCATAATATTATTGTAGTCCATCGAAAATTTCTCCTGCCGTACATTTAAAAGATTATTGTTTCTAAAAAAAACGAAAGCAAGTGCAAAATTTAGAAAGTTATAGTAATACACAACATTACCTTAACTAAACGAACAATATTTTTAAAATTATTATTTCTAATATAAAATGTATTATAAGAAATTTGGGAGAAATGAAAATATAAAAAAAAAATAGTCATGAAATGGTTGCACCATAAAGTACATGTCCAATCCAACTTGATGTTTTATTAAGAAAAATTTTTGTTAATTCACACAACTTAATTTGTTTTATCGTAAGTTCATGATCGTTGACAAAAGTACTAAAAGACTTGACAAATTTCTTGCACTAATGATGCAATAAAATTTAATAAATTTACATCTTTAGGCCAACATAAACATCAGTTAAAAACTGACAATCTTGATTTTGTTGGTCACTTCAGCAATCACCGGCGATGGATTCATCGCCCGAGACATCGGATTTCAAAACACGGCAGGCCCTGGAGGAGAACAAGCCTTAGCTCTTTATGTTGCTTCCGATCACGCAGTTCTCTACCGCTGCAGTATTCTCGGCTATCAAGACACTCTATTTGCCCTAGCCCTCCGCCAGTTCTACAGAGAATGTGATATTTATGGAACAATAGACTTCATCTTCGGCAACGCAGCTGCTATCTTTCAAAACTGCAACTTGGTTTTTCGGCGACCGGCCAGTGGAAGCTACAACGTGATGCTAGCAAACGGAAGAACAGACCCTGGCCAAAACACGGGCTTTTCAGTCCAAAACTGCAGGGTTATGGCTAGCTCAGACTTTGCTCCAGTGAAGCACAGCTTTAACTCGTATCTGGGCAGACCTTGGAAGCAGTACTCGAGGTCTGTGGTGATGCAGTCGAATATCGACGAAGCTTTGACGCCTAGAGGTTGGATCGAGTGGCCTGGTGAGGGTTCTTATGCGAAGACACTGTATTTTGCGGAGTTCTCGAACACTGGTCCTGGTAGTTCAGTTTCTGGCAGAGTGAAATGGCCTGGTTTTCATGTTATTGGAGCAACCGAAGCGTCAAAGTTTACAGTGGCAAATTTGATTGCCGGAGACTCATGGTTGCCTTCTACTGGAGTCATTTTCAATTCTGGACTACAGTGACATGTTGCTGATTGATTGTTACATGAAAGTGGTATAAACGTAAAGAGCAGTAGGGGGAGCTCAAAGAAGAGGACCTACGTACAATTGCCCGTACTCGTGTACTAGAAATTGTTTGCTCATATAGATATACATATATACGTATATATAATTATTTATTTTCCTGGGAGGATAAATCTGCAAGATTATTTTCTCCTCTTCTGGTGTTGGATAAAACTTGTAGCCTACTAGCTAGCTATTTGCCAAGTGTAAAAAATCTTGTAAACGCTTGAATTTGAAAGACAATAATATACAGTAAACAATGCTCCATATGGAACGGAGGTGATGTGGCCGTGCTTAATGTTCCAAGAAACAATTGAGTAGGAAGTGAAATTTAAAATAAAAATATTTATAGTTATATATATATAATTGAACATATACATTAAATATAAGTAAAATTAAAAAAATTTGAGAAATGAAAATTTAGAATTTTATTCAAATTCTAAAGAGAATATCATTTTATTATCAAAGCTAATTAATTTTTATATAACTAACAATTACAATTTTAAAGCTCTTACAACTTATAGGTAATTAATATATCACTAAAACCTAGAGAATTTAAATTATTATTAGCAATTATTATCTAAAATTTTATTACATAACTATATTTGTACAAATTTCAAATAAATTAAAGAAATGCAAGTATTTTGACTTAGTTAAAATTTGATACTAAATTAAAAAATTTTAAAGATAACATTCTCATACAAATATACTTTATAGTAGTCAATGCAATTAAAAATTTCAATTCACACACACACACATATTCATTTGTTCATATTAATATTCAAAATATATAAAATAAGAAAATATTTCCTTATATAACATATATAATTATGTTACTAGATTTTTATTAAATATAAAATTTATTATTTTATATTATTTTTTATCAAGAAATAAAAAATATCAAGAAACTTTATATTAATATGTTCGCGAGTATGAACAAAGTACTAATTTCTTATTCTTTTTTTAGTATCCCTAAAAGGATTTAAATATAAAAGTGATATTTAAAGAGAAATTCATAAAAGTCATATTGATTGATGCTTAAGCATAAGCAAACCAACAATATTTTTCTTTTCCTTTACTGCTATAAAAAATTGCATTTTGAAAAAAAATAAAGATAAATTGATATTAATTATTAAAGAAGTATAAAGGATGTAAGGGGGAATAAAAGAATAATGAAGATGTGTGCCATTGGAGTGTCTTTAGCTTTATATTTTTCTTTTTTCTTTTTCAATTTAGTCCACAAACTTTTTAAAATTATAATTCAATGATAAAAATTTCAATATTTTTGGTACCCTTCAGTACTAGTCGATATCAACTGTACTAACCAGTATTTGTAATCGATACAGTACATATATTTTGGGTTTTGTTCTTTGGCCGGTATAAAACAATACCATAACTATGATACGGACAACAACAAACTCATTCTAATTAAATAGTTTAAATTGTTGAATTGCAATATAAAAATCAAATATCCTAACAACTTTTTAATAATATGTGGTCGGGTCGGCTGAATCGGCTGCGCTAGACCCAGGCCCGTCTATACATGTCCACCACGACCCGTTAGGCCCGTCAGGAATTAGACTCCCATGCAAACACAACGATTCACGTAAAGACCTAAACCTAGCGGTAACTCCAAGTATATAAGGTACTATTCTACCGTGATTCAGGTACCAGAACACAACCATATTCTTCTCTGTTTACGGCAGCCAAAAACCTACACCTAAATACTGACTTGAGCGTCGGAGGGGTCTCCCGGGAAACAACCTCTGGCGTGCCTTTGTTCGTTTTGCAGGTATTCGATAATCAAGATCACGCAAAATCATGGACCAAAACAACGATGTTCAACCTCAGCAGAATCCGGCTGAACCAATATGAATAAATTATAAGCTATTAAAAGTAAGTAGTACAACTTGAATTCGAGATTTCTCGATCATAAGCATTTAAATTATATGAAAAGAGATACAGAATGTATCATATATTATTCTCTTTATTTTGTTGATGGTATAATCGTGGCTGTCCTAGCTGATTGCAAGCAGGATTACTAAACATGGCGTGGGTGGCAAAAGAAAGATATCGGTAGCGTTATAATAATAAGAGTGAACTGAAGACCTTAAGAGCAGTGTTGTACTAAAAGCTAATTAATGTAATGGATAGACAATGCATAGAGCGACACAGACAGGGGTGGTCCATATGAATAGTAGCTGTGGCTGTGGCTGTGGCTGTGGCTATGGCTATGGCTACGCTAATGTAGAAGTCACCCTCCTAATAACCCCACAATTAAAAGACTCTGATCTGCATCTCAACGTGACTAAGACATAAAGTTTGAACCAAAACAATTCCATGTGTATGCATTTGATGCTTGTCCTAATAATACGGAACTCATTTATCACAGCTCACCGTGGCATTATCATACAATAGCTAATATATGTTGACCAACACAAACAAGCATTTTGTGGTCTCTGCTTTTAGCCACCGAACTGACTCCACCTCCAAACTCTCATACTCTCAACCGTAATTGGATTTAAATAATTAAGAACTTCATGATTCTTAATTTCTTGAAAGAACGAGTACAGCTAAGGATAGAATCATAGAAATTGAATGAGGAACATGGCTGCATTTATTAAGAAAATGAATCAATATATTGCATGTCAATGTTCTGATTTGATATTACATCGTTATTAATTAGTTTGTTATTGTGTGCTGATACTGCAAATTTGGAATTGTCAACTTTCATATTACGTGGTAGGAGTGACTTAATTGGCTGGAGTTGGGATCCCATGTGTCTTTTATACTTGACATTTTGGCTTTAATTTCCTAAATTTCTCAAGAGATAAGTTTATTTTTAGTATTAAAAATTTCTATTATGACTTGAGTTCATATAAGTTCTTGAATAATGTCACCAACTGGTTTGAGCTAGATAGAAGTATGGATAGATGTTTAAATCTCACCATCCACTTTTAGTATAGTGTATCACTTAATTTATTAAATATTATATATTCGTTATTTACGACGTAATAACTTCAAAACGTGTGATTTTTTTAAAGAACTTCTAAGAAAGTTAAAAGGTTTATGATTTTGATATAAAGGTGTAAATTCTAATACAAGCTTAATTGCAGTTTCTCACGCACAAAAGAATCTCATTGTTGGGGGTCACTCTATGTTATGGTCAAAGTGAGCCTTTAAAGTCTTCATGGAATAACTTCTATATTAAAGTATATTGTTTTTGTAGATTCTGGATAAGCAAAAGCCTCATGCAAGTTGAGGGACGTAACTATACAGAATTGACTAGATAACACGATATCACTGTATATATTAAGAAGGTGAATAAGGGTATAAGACATGTGACAAACACGATTATTATTCAAATGGAAATTTTAATATGTTGAAATATAAGAGTGAGAGTTTGTCCCACATTGAAAAAAGAGAGAAAAGAAGACCAACACTACTTGGTTTTAGGATGAAACCTCACTTAGGGGACGTTTGGTTTGAGCACGGGGGTTGGGTATTGGTTCAGCCGGATTCTGCTGGACTACATTGTCGTCGTTCTGATCCATATCTTGCTCGATTATGCCTACGTAATCCCTGCAAAACAGATAAAGGCACGCCGGGGGTTATTCTCCGGGAGGCCCCTCCGACGCTCAAGTTAGTATTTTGGTAGGGTTTCTGCCGCTGTAATCAGAGAACAATAAGATTATAGCATCATACCTCAATTGTGACAGAATTATACCTTATATATGCCGTGGATGCTAGGTTTACGTAGGTTATTGTGTTTGCATGAGAGTCTGACATCCAATGGACCGAATGGGCTGTGATCGTTGGGCCAACTACATCTGGGCCCGGGGTTGGGCCGGTCAAGGCCGGTCTAGCCGACCCAACCAAAGTGTAAACTCAATTTTGCGATGCCGTGTTGATTTCTTGTAGGGAAAGATAGCACTTTTCTTGTATCAACATTATTGGGGATTGCAAAAGTTTTTAGTTCTATCGGAAGAACCACG
>JANKOE010000205.1:22326523-22337402 GCA_026284465.1 Erythroxylum citrifolium | reverse complement strand
TGAACCTAATTTTTCAGGTTCGGTTCGAACCGAACCTAAACTCAGGTTCGGTTAACCTTATTTATAGGTTCGGTTCACAGGTTCAGGTCCGGTTCACAGGTTTGTGGGTTTTTTTGAACACCCCTAGCATTATCTACCATGCTTTGACTTGCATAGTCGTTAACACACGGCATCAGGCATTCCGTCTGTTGAAGTAAAGAAGCTGAAAGATGCAGGTCTCTCTACAGTTGTCTGTGCAATCTATGGGTAAAGGAACTTGTAATTTGGGTATTCGAGAGACGAAATTAATCTTTTTCACCTCCATTCTTGTTAACATAACTATTTATAAAAATTTCCATAATTATCCAAAAAGCATCATGAATATGTATACAGTTATATATAAGCCAAGTAATCAGTTCTGTTTATTTGCAATAAAATAAACATCTCAATTTCAATTATAACAACCCTGAGTATATACAAAAGTCCCTAAGAGAAACATCCCAGTTACAACAGATTACCAACATAAAAGAATAGACAATAAGGATTAGTCGGAGCAAGCAAGCTTCAACTGCATAACAGAGTAATTTGCCAAATTCAGCGTGGGTTGCAACCAAAGGCTATTTGTAAAAGATATACATTATTATACACAACCTCTCAGGAAACAATGAGGATATTGAGCCTTTAATTGCAAAGAAAATGTTGACAAGGTGAATCAAGGGGTAAAGATACTGTACAGTTAATAAGACAAAGACTAAAGAGAATTTTTCATCTGACAGATATCCTCAATTTATCATTCTAGACTTACAAAGAACCTTTCCCTACTTACAACAAAAGAATACACGGATGCATTTGCAACAACAGATACCGAGGGGAGTCAGTCAAAACATACATTGGAAAGAACTCAGGTAGAAAAGTAAGGAATGTAAAAGATTCAACTTACATCTTGAAATGTACAAGTAAGAGGTTTTGTGGTATCAACCAAAGGAGTTCCACTTTGCGAGTTTTCCTCACAAAGGTCTGACTGTGATCCACTGGTAATGATTTTTGTGGGAGACCATTGATCTGGAACCATAAGAAAATATGCGGACATGGCTTTCCTGAATCTTTTCTTGTACTGCTGAGGTGAGATCACTGTTGGAGTGGTGTTTTTTGACCCACCAAGAATCCCTGAGGTTTTCACCCAAGTCTCAAGGTGTTTATCCCATGTATATTGTCTCATAAAGTCAATTATTCCAAGCACCAGCTCGTGTTTCTCCTCATCAATACCAACCAGCAAAGAGTAGTCCATTACATCAACTGACTGTAGAAATGTAAAACAGAACAAATTATGCTAGCATATTACGACAAACCAATACACTGAAGTTTATCTCAATGCTTTAATAAGACGACAGCACAAGCAATTTCATCTCAAATGCACATGACGACCTAAAGACTACCTAAGATGATGGTTTTAATTGTCTGGTTACCAAAATCTAATGAATTGCAAAGCCATGGAACCAGAATACTTGACAGTTAAAAACCGCTGAGAATGGATTCTACAAAGAGATGACACATAGTAGGCAATTGGCCATGAACTTACAGCAAGAAATGAAGTGTCATTCCACACAGCCCTCTCTAACGATCGCTTTGCCTTGTTTCCAACAAAAATGGGTGAAGTTGGCATTGCTTCTATCAGATTCTGGTCAAGCAGAACTTTGTTGCTCCCACTTGTGTCTGGGTTATACCGAGATCGACATGATCCTTTAAGGTCATAAAGTCGAGTAACATTACGTCTAAACAGAAGATTCTCCATCACCAAGACATCCATTTTAGACTCTTTGCCCCCTTTCAGATGCTTCGATGAAACCTTGGAGACAAAGCCACTAAAGGATTAGAAGACAAACTTAAGCTAGGAGAGACAGAGAAACTATATTATGAGGTAGGAAATAACTACACAGTCTACACTTTTCTTTTTCTTCTTTTGGTATCTAGAAGCCTACTGACAATTTTTTCAATCTCAAGAGAGTACAATATCATATTCACATTCTTATACTTTCAAGGGGACAGTTGACCTGACATAACATAAATGAGAACCCGTCAAATAAATAAGTTTATAGACTCCAAAACATGAAGAGAACAAGTCAGACAAAGGAACTACAGACAATATGGCGTAAAGGTGGTTAAATGTTGCTTTGGATATTAGGAAACAACCAATACCTGATAAATGCCAAGAATTTTTGCCAGACAAGTTGGGCTTCTGGTCCTAATTGACTCGGATAAGTAATTAAAATATGCTGCTCCAAACTTGATAAATGACTCAAGCTCTGTCTTTGTAACTTGCTTGATGATGAAACGATCATCCAATGTTTTTGCAAAGAAAACATTGCTCTTGCCACCCTGGGCACCCCATTTCTTACAGCGACTAAGAGATCGAATAAAATCCAATTCTGAAGGACAAGAAGTCCTCCTTAGGGCCTCAAAACGCTTCGCATAATAGCAAGTAACTGTATACTTCACCTTTCCAAGAGGACCATCGTCTGTAAAAGAGACTCTTGCATGCAGATTCTTTGTGTATGCCAGAGGATCCAAACCTAGGGAACTTTGAGACCTAAATAAGCTCTCATCCAAAGGCCCAAGACTCTTATAGGTCTCAGAAGATGAGTGATCAAGAGAGTTAACAGAAAGTAGGTTCACAGAATCAAAGAGCAATGATGAGACTGACGAATCCCCTGTATCTTTTGATTTTTCAAGCTCTGACATCTGAACATGATAATCTGATGACACAAGTGCATATGCTATAATGCTAGTAGGTTCATCATCATAAACAGGAACAACAGTATCATTAACACCAACAGGCAGGGGTGGCCTCACACCGATTTGCCGTTCCAAGTCCCTAAAACTTGAGATAACAGGACTGTACTCACCTATACCATGCTGTTGAACATTTAATAATGAATTTCGTTTGAGTGAATTGTGAAAGTCAGGAAAAAGAACACCAGCTATACTTGTTGAGTTCTGTGTATTCTGGGGGCCCTTAACAGTTGGCCCAGAGCTTAGGGAAGAAGTAGCCTCAATCCCAGCACTGTAAGGAACACAGTTTTCCATCTCTGATTTAGAAGAAATTTTCCTTGTTTGAGAACCAGGAACTGAGCAACCATTTTCCATAGGTGTTTTTCCCTCAGTCTGACCTTTTCCAGTCCATGCAGCATCAAGAGTCTCAGATAAATTTTCCACGAGTGGAAACTCTACCTCTGTACGGACCTTTGGTTCAACTTTTCCACTTTCTAGAGGATCAATACACTCATCAATATTTGCACTGGAAGAAAGACTGCACTCAGCCTCTTTTCTGAGATTGATGTCCAGGTCTATGTCCCTTCCTTTACAATCACTTGGTTGGCTAAATTGATTATTTGCTTCTCCTTGATTGAGATTTTCTCCTGAATTCTTATCCACAAGATATGAATCAGAACTGCATAAGACTTTTTCAAGTTTAGAAGTTAACTCCATATTGGCAAGCTTATCCACAGACTCAAAGTGTTTGTCCTTAACTTTCGGAATAGAATTCTTCTGACCATCCAGAATAGTTTTACTAAAAGTTGCAGCAAAACACAGGCGTTGGTCCCAAATATAAGAACAGAGGAGTATCTGCCTCCTCAATTTATTGATCTCCAATATATCAACTGCAGGTTGACCAACTTTCACCTCTCTCAATAGTGTCTTCTGTAAAGATTCCTATACAGAAGCATGGTACCCATCAGCAACTAGAGAAGGCAACTTCGGCAAATAATGAGACCTAATTCTAACCAGATCAAATGCACAATAAGCACACTTTTACCAGATAAGGCAACGAGTTTTTCTTGCAACGGACATGTAAGTCCCTCTTCCCAAAAAGGACAAGGGAACAAAAACACAAATTATTGGTACAATTTCGGTGGTGTAAATCCAACAGGACTGAAGCGTACCCAACACCAAGCAAGGGCAAAACTTACCGACATAGGGACAATCTGTAACGTTGAAGCTACTAGAGAAGTTAATCGTGGCCAGCTAACTAACCAAAGTCAGCAAGCAGCTCAGCTTAGCTTAGTTTTACCAGTTCAGGAACTAAATGAGTATCCTGATTTATGCATGGACTATGTAAAATGATTTCATATTCAAAATTCTTCCCCAAATACATTGTTCAGTTTCTTTCCAAGATTCAGATGTACAAAAGGTAAAAGGTGATAAAACAAAAATATTCTACCTCAAATTCTTCTTTCTCCTTCTGCAATAGCCCACTGAGTTCTGCAATACGAAGCATCATATCAGCATCTTTAGACACTGCACCTAATAGTTTCTCAAGAATTTGTTGCAGAGCATTGTAGACTTCATTGAACAAGAATTCTGCCCTGTGTTGAACCTGTTCAACAAGTAGTCCTAAATATGAATGGATTTTAAGAAAAATAGAAAGAATAGCTAGCTAAAAACCAAAGATAATAATCATGGCACCTCAGTGGCTTCTTTTTGTATCCACTCCTGATTATCATAGCCAAATTCAACTTTAGCTGGCGGAAGATAGACTGAATGAACATCAATAGAAGCATAGCGGAAGCAAGCAACCTTTCTCCCAAAGCTGCAGTTAAAGAATTTGTCATAAAATATTTCGTGTAAGAAAAATTTACTTGTTAAAGTGATAACAGCGACATCACATAAATCTGTACACATGATACCACAAATATCCCACATTAAAAGTACAAGAGAAAGCATACCCATAGAACCGTAGACAATCTCTGTGAAGAGAGTGACCACAGCTAGCAACCCGGCTAGCTGCTGCGTGATTTGAAAAGCTAAGTTCCAAGAATTTCCCAAAAGATAAGCCCCAGGCTGCATCAGACATCACTATTCTCCGGGTGGCTGGAGGGAAGCCATTTGTTCGAGGACATCGTAGGCACCTATGCCACATCCAAATTTTTCCTTCTTGCTCACCTGGTAGAAGAAATTCAGAAAGTTTCTTCACAGATATTGTAAGGCTTCCCTGCCTATGAGTGTAACAATGGACATGTGCTTCTGATGGCAACTCACATGAGTGACAGCGGAAGTCCTAATAACAGGATAAAAGCTTGAATAAAGAAATAGGGGGTAGTGAAGATACTAATTTTGCAAGAAAATGATATTTGATAGTAACATTAAGGCCTACCTGGTCAAACAGATGATCTTGTAAAAACCGCCCCAAAGGCTTATCAAAGTTCCCATAATATTTGATTCGAAGGAGATGGGCACGATCACATACGGTTCCCTTCCACACGCAGCGTGTGGACAATGAAACCAAAATGCTTTGATGGTCGGATGGGGATGGAGGGAACTCCTCCTTCAAGGATCCAATCACCTCAATCGGGTCATTTCCATCTTGCTTTGAGGAATTTGCAGGAACATTATTGCCATCAGCATGGCTAATGCCAACACATTGTTCCATTGCCATTGAGGTTCTAAATGAAGTAGGAAAACCATGGCCACTGAACCCAGCTTTCTTGTCAAGAGGATTTTCATGAAAGGGGTCTGCCACTTCCACATTATTGACAACTCCATTAACATAATCGGATGAGAGTTTGATATGGCAAGGGCCTGAAGCATCTTGCCTCAAAGAAGTAAAAGAAATGGGGAAACCAGAATGCTCATTTGAGCTTAAAGCAGGTTTCATGAGCATATTTCGAAATGAGGGGTCTTTATAGAAGTGTGTTGCACTCACATCCTGAAACATACAGCCAGCATCTATATTTGTAGACAAGACAGTATCTGATGTCACACTCTTATTAAATTTCTGTAGTTCTTTGGTGCCTTTGTCTGATTTTGTTTCTTCACCATTAGGCCATACAACTGAAGGCTTTCCAGTTCCAGGAACAATAAAACCAGGTATAGTGGAAATTGACCTATCAATACTTGATGGTTTATCAGGTAGAGCAACAGTTATTGGTGATTTCAACGGGAGTTCTGGAAGTGTAGCACCTTCATCAGCCAGAAAAGACGTCTCTAATGCCAAATGATAAGCTGCAAAAACTCCAAATTGGAGAACATGCTTCACCTTTTTCAGCTCATCCCCATTGGCACCCTTTAGTAAAATCTGAAAGGAAAAAAAAATTAACCGTACTCTTAGCTCTTCAATTAGCCTACAATTTGTGGTCCCAAAGAGAACATGCAAAAATTATCTATAACACATCTCTCACTGCCACTAGCATAAAATATTTGAAAGCAAACAAGCACTGCAAACTCTACATTCCTTAAGTCCAATGATCATTAACCGTATAACTTAAGAGATGTAGCATGCGAAAGTACAAGAGAAGTTTTCATCATCCGTGAAAAGTGTTGGAGAGAAAATGTACATATTACAATGTTTATAATCAATTGAAATATTTTGATTGCCAAATTTATTAAGCCTAAAGTAAGGGGAAGTTGTTGCGCTAAACTTACTGTACAACCCAAAGGCTTTGGACAACCCTCAAAGAACATTAGTGTCTTGGTCAACTTCTTTCCACCTTGCCCAGCACTGCCATGCTCCTCAAGAAATTTCTCAACATGGAACAAGTCACAATGCCCCAATTTCTGTGATGATAAGTGATCAACTGAAGGGATGATTTGTGAACCAGTGCAGCGGGCTATCCGCTCTAACAGTGGTCTCTTAATATTCAGAACAAGTGAAATGTCTTTTGCAAGGAGGTAATCCTGAGCATATCTTGACACTGACTTCTCTACCAGAAGAACATCAGGATGATGTGAATCAATCCTTGCAACTGCCATTTTCAAATGGTCCATTTCCTGAAGATAATGTAATAGGAATTGAGACAAGTAATGGATAAGTCCTTACCTCAACAAGAAACAGAGTAAATGATATCTCCCTAGTCACTAGATTAACAAGAAAAGGAGTGTAAAAGAAATCTCAACATAACAAGAAAAGGAGTGTAAAAGAAATCTCTTGTTGAGTTAATCCGTCTGATAAATCCTAGAAATATTAGCATTCAGTTAAAACTAAAAAAAGAATAGTCAAAGGACCTGTTGCAGCAAAGTATCAACACTGGACAAAAGGTTTGAAACACGCTGATACTCAAGTGCTCCCGCAAGGATCAGAAAACGTGGTTTATCTCTCTTTGACATCATTCGCCTGTGGGCCACATTTTTCTTGCAAACAACTCCTTTAACAACCATGCTAGAAGACAGAAATCAACATCCCCAATTAATGCAATCAGAAGGAAAGGAAGAAGCTCTAGCACATTAACTAAACAGACAAACAAAGGAAGTTAGAAACATCATCTCCCAATTAATCACTCTAATCCACCACTATAAAAAGTTATAGTATTTTGATAAACACAACTCACAGATCTAAAGCCAAGCACAACATCTTTGTATCTCATCAATTACAAAAATTCATATAAGATTCCTAACCAAACTCATAAAAAAAGAAAAGATAGTCAAAGATATAGCATTGTTTTACAAGAAAAGCAAAACTAGCCCAATAATGGAGTAGACTAGCCGAAAGTTACAACAGATAGAAACAGAGTTTAGTTGCTGGAAGATTGCCCTGCAAATGATGTAATACCAAAAACCATACATTTCCAAACATTACCTCTCACTACGACGCCCACAAGCTATGCATTTAATCTTCACATATCCACCAGGATCCATACCTCCACCCTTGCTTGTATCCGGCTTAAGAAGGGTAGCAGCTTCCCATGACAAAGATGTAATTATCTCCAACCAATTCTCTTCATCTTGATCACTTACAGTAAGGTTCTCAACTTGCAACAGCTGTGATACTAAGGCTCTGAAATGCCCCTCCACCACATTCTTCATTGCCTTCCTGTGCTCATCAGTTGATTTATCCCTGCGGTATTCCCCACTACCAAAACTATTTGAAGGGCGTGAATACCCCCACTCTCCTGGAGCACCCTCATCATCATCCTCATCATCAAATAAAACAGGTTCTCTCTCATCCTCTTCATTTTCTGGCTCTGGAGGGAGCCAGAGTAATCCGTTACTCTCAAAATCAACAGGTTCAGCATCTGTACCCTCCACCTCATACGAAGGAGCTTCACCTTCACACTCATCACCATCACGTCCATATACTTCTTCCTCAACATTCTTAATTCTGTCTGGACCCTGTGGATCAAAATTGTCCAGTAACTGTGTTGAGCTTATGCTTTCTGCATCAGTATGAGTTCCAATATTATGCACTTCATGAGATTGATAAATATTCCGGATTTCATGGTTAGGAGCAGGATTAGAGAAATCCCTTCTGTCTGAAACTGAAGGATAAATGCTGTAATCATCATCCTCATCATCACTCCTAATACTGAAATTGAGAAAGAGAAAATACAAAAATTAAGATTTGTAATGCTGCAAACATGAGAGGATGATCTCAAGGTACTACAAACATCTGTAATATCAAGAGAAATATTCAAGTCTCAAAATTTGGCAGATAAACGTTCTGTTGATTTAATAAGGGTACAGAAGCTTTTATATGTTTACCTTATCACATCCAAAAGAATAAGAAAAGCAAAGAAAAAGAACAAACTTTGGCAATTATAAAAAAGATTACCTGTCCATGCAGTACTCTAACTGATTTTGGGAAATATAAAAAGCATCTCCGGAGAGACTCCTTCCAGATGTTGCATTGTGTGGCTCAGTAGTAGTTGAATCCATTTGAATAGATTGCGGAGGACTAAGAGCAGAACTATATGCAACATGCTGGTATGGTCCTGTTGAGTAAGGAGTCGAGCCAACAGTGCTGCTGCTGCTGTTGTGGCTACTGGCTAAGCTTGCGGCAGAAAGTGATGGACTAAGCCCAGGGCTAGCCACACTGTTTTCGTTATCAACTATCCGCTGTTCCCACAGCTTAAAGCAATAATTACATACCCTAATCCTATCCCAATCCTCCCGACCAGTCCTTGGCTCATCTGATGGAGCAGGAATTGAATTTGCAGTACACTTGGCACAAAAAACACGGCCACAAAGCCGACAGTGATGCCTGCGGTTAAACACAGTGAACTGAGAATCACACTCATAACATACCCTACAGCTCTGGTCGGGCATCCAAAAATCCCTCGATAAATTTGTAGGTTCACTTCTCCTTGGGATCCAGGACTTTACTATATCAACAAGATCCGATATCTTATTGTCAGGAGTGCCCATTGACAACAACAATCCGAGCCCACCTCCCAACTCATTGTGAATTATTCATTTGCCACAGTTGCAATACAATCAACAGATTTATCAAATTCCCTCTCCCCAAAGCCCCTGTATGGAAACAAGGTTAACGGAATGGAGAAAGTAACATCAAACCTCTACTTCTGTAAACTCAGGTGTCAGAAAAGCGCTCAATAAAAGATGCACAGCACAAGTATCTGCACACGCACACAGAAATGCTTGATGGCAAGTAGCATAACTCACGGCTTAAAAACATTTTAAACCAAATGGCCTGATGTAAATACTACAAGGGACTTGCTCCCTTCAGCAAAAGCTTAAATCCAAATAGCCAATTTAATCGGGAAAAATGGAACAGTAGAAGAGCAAACAATATGTTAAAACATAGAATTACCTCCCAGAAACCACCGATGTGTTTAATCTCCAATCCGCAGAAGCAAAGATTGTCAGTGCCCAGAATTTCTCAACAAAGCAATTCCAGAACAGAATTCAATACTTCGAGTACGAGACAGCAACTCCCCTGTTAATAGCCGGCGAAACCAATTCCGTGTTTGGCTCTACTCAACACGCACTGCTGGCCATCCAGAATCAAAAACCCCACATATAACAAATACCTAATCTCGCCATAGCACTCAATTCCCCTTGTAAGCCCCACAGCACACAAAGCAGAAACCAAAAAAAACAAACACAGGAGAAGACTACAACAGATTTCAGTAAACACTAGCACATATTTCTTCGATTAATTGGTTAATTTATTAGTTCTGCAATCGGGGAAAAGATTTAAAACAATTTTGTATAGATTCATAAGTAGAAATTTCTACCGCCTTCGATTTTCTTCTTCTTCAGTGGTTTCTGTTTTTTCTTTTCTCTGTGGTCTGATTTGCTTTTTCTTTTTTTCTTGTGCGCATAATTAAGAATGTCCCTTTTTGCTCTAACCGCATACGTGTATGTGTGTGTACTTGATAATCTGTTTTCTTTCTATATTTTACGTCTTTTATTTCTACAATCCAATCTTGACTCGTCTCGTCTCGTGCTATTAATTTTCTATCCTCTTTCTTTCCTTTTTTGTTAGAATTATATCTTTGCTATTAAAATCTTAAAGGCAAATGATACTTGTCTTGACTTAAAGGTCCCGACCCCCGACACGGAGGTTGCGTGTGACAACGTTCTAGCAATTTTGAGTTGAAATTTAATTATCGTCTACTACAATTTTTAATTTAATAAATACAACACTATTTAATAAAAAACTTGCAAATAAAACAATAATACTTATTAAAAATCAAGCATTTAATGGACAATTAAGACAAGAGCGTAATGATACATACAACATGAATTACCACCTTTGCTTGAAACTGAGAGATGATCTCGCAAAATGGTCCGAAGGTTCATTTGATCAGCGGTATTTGTTTTTATTTTTATTTTTATTTTTTGTTTTTAAATTTAGTAAAAAAATTTGTTCGTTTCTGCTTTTAGTTTCGGTTTCTTCCAGTTTTCAAAAATCATGAAAACCATAAAAAATGACTTTTTTCCTATTTTGTTTTCTAATAATCTGGTTTACTGTCACTTAAATATTTATTATTTAATTATTAATAAAACTTATGAATAATTTAATTCAACACTATATTTATATATTTAATAAATTAAAATCAATTATCAATATAATTATGAATAATTTAATTTAATTTAATTTTTATAATTAAATTATATATAATTAAATTTAAAATATATAAATATTCAAATAAAATTTGATTTA
>JANKOE010000205.1:22187075-22206082 GCA_026284465.1 Erythroxylum citrifolium | reverse complement strand
ACAGAAAGCTTTCAACAAACACTACAAGTTTCATGTAGATCATTTTCTCAAATTTGGCCTAAATCAAAAAGTCAACTATTTACCCCAAAAGTCAAACTTTCCTGATTCTTCAAATTCTCACACTTTTTCTCTTTATTTCTTAATTTTCAACTTCCATTTCAATCAACTATTTACTTTAACTTCCATAACCAAAACTAATCTACTCAAATATCAAAGTCTTCAAAACCCATGAATTCTCTTCTCATCAATTTCCTTACAGCATAATTACATCTATAACACAATACATATACAAAAACACTCATTTAAATTCATTTTAATATTTCTAATTTTCACCGAAAGTTCGGGGTCCAACATTCCTTCTAAAATTATGCCAAAATCATTTCAAATCAACTTAAACTTGCTTAAATTCATTCCTTCTTTTTTGGAAAGTTAAAACAAGACTTGAAAACAAAATATAAGGCAAATTAATTACCAAATTCAATAAAGATCATCTAAACACAAGTAAAATGATCTCGAAATTATTCTAAAAACATAATGTAATTAGCACTTATCAGTATGCATACAATTCCATTGCATACCTTATTGGGTAATTCTTATTTTTTTCCAACTTTATAACTTTGTTCTCTTCTTTGAATTCCTTTCTTAGCTTAGCTTCACTCTAATCTCAGCTTGGAAATAAGCTGAGTTAAGTTGAGGCTACCCCTGGTCTGATCCAACATGATCCTTCATGGCGTGATCCAAGCCTATCCGAAGCTTGGTTGGGCTTGAGTTGCCCAAAAGGATGTCATTTTGATTTAACTTTCCAAAACAATGTTATTTATTCTTGACTTTCTTAAACTTAAAGAACAAAATTGACATTTGGGAAGCTAAATCAAAATGACATTATTTTGGAGAGGGTGTTTAGACCATTTAAGTCTAGCTCTTGTAAAATGCTTAGTTAGGCTTTTAAGCTACCTGAAATGATATCACTTTGATTTAACTTTTTTAAAATTATGTTATTGTAGTTTTTTTCTTAAACTTAAAGATCAAAATGATGTCTTTTACACTATCATCATACAAACGATCACAAGAGGGTTGCTGGAAGATAGTAGTTTGAAGCAAGTCAAAGAAGACCATAATAATGGTCAAAATGGGATCACTTTTTCTTTTGTTATTCTATCCAACCAAGACTCTCTGGGTCATAAGCCTATGTTAAGTAGAATTTTTCAATTCTTTTTAGTTGTATTTGTTGCAAATTTGAATTTGAGTAACAAATTTTCTTTATTCTGCAATTCGTACCTATTTTATACATTCTAATTTAATTTCTCAAAATAACATCGTTTTGATCTTTAAGTATAAGAAAGTCATCAACACTCAGATAACATCATTTTAGAAACTTAAATCAAAATGATATCATTTTAGGTAGCTCAAGCCCATATCATTTTGGAGAGGATGTTTAGGTTGAGCTTCGGATTGACCCCCTAAGATTAAACTCGACCCAAAGTTTGATTAATCCAAGCCTATCATATTGACTTTAGGTCAAGTTAAGTCGGATCAACCAAATATGTCACTCCTACTTTTACCTTCTTTCTTGTCCATACTCTTTTCTTATTATTCATCACTTTCGTTGTCATTACCTTCCTCACTTTTTTCCCCCTCTTCTTTGGATTCTTTTCCTTTATTTTCTTCTTTTTTCTCTAGCTCTTGATTTACTTCGTGCTTGCCTATTCTCTTATGCACGTATTCAATTAGTTTTGGAGGGTTGAACACTCCCTTCGCTATCTCCTATAAGCTCTTTAGATATGGTTCAATTGATTCCACACTTATGTAAAAGCAAGAATTTTCGACATTGTATTTGGTTATTTAATGCAAATATTCATAGATTATTTAAAATTGATCAAGGAATATATTTAACTTGTATTGGATTGAATTGAATGGAATCTTGAGACTCTGTGAATAAAATAATCCAAAGATTGTGTTGATTTCATGGATTGGTAAGGATCTTAAGCTTCTTTTCTTTAAAAGATTTAAAGGTAGAAAAATTCTCTCTCCAGAAACTTCAAAAAAATGAAAAGATTTTCAAATGCTCAACAGAATATGATGACTAAAGTTACATGAAGCAAAGAGTCACAAAAAAAAGCTTGCACCTTTCATTCTTTATAACCATTTCTTGAGTTATGTGGTGCAAGCTTCACCTGATTACCTGAGCTTGCACACAATCAAGAAATGAATAGAAAAGAAAGAGTAATCATGTTGCACATTTATGAGCCTGCCAAATTGGTGTCGATTTACAATTTTGTGGAGTGAGTACATCTTTAACGAGTTAAAACAACATTGTTTATTAGTAGAAGGGTAAGAAATTATATTCCTCCCTTCTTTGTGAATCACTTACAAAATGATATCATTTTACATATGAAAGAGTAGCCTTAAATTACACCAATTTGTGAAACTTAAGTTTAAATCCGAGTTAAAAGCTCAAAAATAAAAATAAAAAAAAGAATTTGACATAAAATACAATCAGTTTGGAACGAATTCATTTATTTCAAATTGGGACGAAGTAAACTTATTCTCCCATCGTTCTTACAAACAAGGTGTTTCTACTTTCCGCCAACTAAACGTGGAAACAACGGGAGTACTTTATTTAAAGATCAAACCATCAAGAGAGTAATTAATGAATGATTAGATTGAGCGGTCAAGGATTGCATTCTAAGATCAGACCAATGGCTTGTTTTCTTTAGCACAAAAATAATGAATGCAACTGGGTCCTTGACCTGGATGCATGCTTATCTTTCTTACGGTACGACGACCCAAAAAGACGGAAGCTTTATGGCAAATCAGACGGGAAGCCAAGTCGATAACATGATCTTGACTTGACCCATTTTAACCTATCAATCAATTTCTAATATTTTACCTTTTCTTACTTGCCACCAATTGCAAAACGAGAGAATACAAGTAGCTACACATACTCCCCGAGACTACGATGAGATCCGTGACAACCATGTAGAGATCATTGTGCTGACAATCACGGTTGATCCTCAAACGCTTCGAAAATCATGATACCGTGTCCAAGGGCTGAAATGACAGACACAAGTTGAAGTAATACAAAACAAAAACAACCGAATAGATTCATACAACATTTGACAAGAATCTTCCGAGTTCATTTGTTTCCAGAATTCCTAAGAACATGGAAAAAAAAAAAAGGAAAGGCCTAAAAGGACATATAAGAACGAGGAAAACATAAATGTGAACATATACATGTACATCAGCATGTATGTAGAAACAATAGCGTTGAAAACGGTAACATGTTTTGTTGTTGGGTTTTGATGTACGAATATTGTGGAACAAAAGTGACGTACCCACATGATCTGAAAAGTTAATTATATCCCAACCTAGTGGAACCTGTTACCCTTAAAGTTTTCTTAATTGGTGGAGATATACTTGTGATTTTGTTAATTTTTGACACAAGGGACGTGAAAGATCATCCTTTGGTTTAATTTTGTTAAATTATAGTTATTTTCATGTTTTTTGACCTGATTGAAGTTGGAAACTGTAGTTAAACTGACACTTTCTCTGAACCAGAAAAAAGAGGAAAGGAGTTTCTGGTTGATTTTTTAATTATAGACATCTACTTTTGAATCTATTATATTTATTGCGTGTCTCAAAATTTTCCGAAGTTCTTTTTGATACTAATCTTTTTTTTTTTTAATTTTTGGTTCTGTGCGTGACTTCGAGGGATTTCTCTTAGGTAAAGAAAGGGGAGGCCTTTCGGGTTTTCGGGAGATTTCTGAGTCTTATCTAGGGTTCTCAAAGTTACTCTTATTGCTTCTGGTTTTTCTATTTCGTTTCTGTATTGGGTTGCTTCAGTTACTACTGTTCTAATTGGTTTTCTTTACCAATTTGTTGATTTTGCTTCGTTTATTCCGTTTGGGTGACCGAGAATTTGTGATCGTTTGCATTGTATTGGTGGGAATTCTTCAATTAGGGCTGTTTTAGGGCTGGGTTGTGGTGTTTTTTAGGCTTGATTAGAAAATTAATTAGTATATTTTTGGTGATTTTGGAAGATGGATTCGTTAATTTGTTGCAGGATTTAGGTTATATTTTTGGTTTGATGGGACGGGGCACGTAGGTTTTGGGAGGCATTAGTCTTGTAGGCTGGTTTGTAGGGCAATAGTGGTTTCTTTCAATATTGAAGCTTTCTATTTGGGGGGTCTTGGCATGTATGCATGATGTTTCATGCTCAAGGTCCTTCAAGGAATCACTGTATTCTACTTGCTGCTCTCTCTGGTAAAAACGCTGGTCGTAATGGTAATAAACAGAAGCAGCTGCTTCTAGATGACAAACCCGGATACCCTTTTCCAGAGCTATTATCTTCTGGACGTCTAGAGGTATTTGGTTGCATTGAAGGCCCTAAATTTGAATTGTAATCGTGTATCTTTCTGTTGTTTTGAAGTGGTAAGGCTATAATGTTTCTTTCCTTGTGTTTATGTGCAATGCAGGTTCAGGTACTAGCTAATCCAAGTACTGATGAGTTCCAGAGAGTTCTTCAGTCATTGGAACCCAGTATTGTGTACTTGCAAGGAGAACAGATTGAAGATAGTGAAGAGATTGGTTCTTTGAGATGGGGAGATGCTGATTTGTCTACCCCAGATGCCCTATGTGGAGCATTTGGTTCATCATTGCCTGCCACTGTGAGTGATAGTTGTCATATTAGAATACTGGTTTAAGGTACCATGAAATCTCAAAAATCATTAATGAAGTGTTCCAGTTGAGTAACATTTTGTAACAATAAGTAGCTTTCTCTGCCTGAACAAAAGCAGTTATGGAAAGTAACTTCTTTGAATACCAATAATAAATTCAGTTTTGCTTATTTGTTATCCAACTTGTGTAGGTCTATTTAGAGATTCCAAGCAGTGAAAGATTGGCTGAGGCTCTTCATTCTAAGGTCTGTAAGTTCTCTGGATTATATTGTACTTCTTTAATGTATCAGTAATATAATTTCGATATTACATAGGCGGAAGGAGAAGTTACCAAAATATGGAGCTGTATACTCTTTTGTCTATCTTCTATGGATCAAGTAGTTTAAAAACACGGTATTTTACCATGGCAGGGAGTTCCATATGTGATATACTGGAAAAGCTCGGTTTTGTGTTATGCAGCTTCACACTTTCGTCAAGCTCTGTTTTCAGTAGTGCAAAGGTACGGGTGTCTTGTTTACATTATGTATGAAAAGTGAACATGACATGTTTTGTTTCTCTTTTTTGTTGTCTTTCCACTAGAATCCTCTATTGTGATTCTTTGTCTTTGCTGTTATAATCTGTTGCTCATTGATCAATTATGTTATCACCTAATTAGTGGCTGAACTTAAGTATTTGGTGTAGATTTCAGCTATTTCCTTAGACACTGATGACTTTAGCTTGCAACAGTATGTGTATTTGTGTTTTCTCACAGTGATGAGATCTCATGTTCATTGCAGTTCCTGTAGCCATATGTGGGATGCATTCCAACTTGCTCATGCATCTTTTAGGCTCTACTGTGTACGGAACAATAGTGTTTTAGGTTCTGACAGCCACAAAGATAGTACCAAGCCCTGCCCACATTTACTGGGAGACCCACCAAAGATTGATATCACTCTGCCCGAGTCAGATGTCCAGGTTGAAGAAAGTTCTTCTGAGACTCTTCCAGCCATAAAGATATATGATGATGATGTGCGCATGAGGTTTCTTGTTTGTGGACTTCCATGCAAATTGGTAAGCTTCATTTTCATGATTTTAAGCTTCTTGGTTGGCTAAGTATTGCTATGGCATCATTTGTTGGGAATGGAGTTTTTGTACTCAGGATGCAAGCTTATTGGGACCTTTGGAGGATGGCCTCACTGCTCTTTTAAATATTGAAGTGAGTCCAATGCTGAAATTTTTTGATTTATTTCTTCAGTCTGTCATTTTTAAAATATTTATATTGTCATATCTGTTTGTTCTAGACAAGAACAAGCTAGTGAATAGTTTTAGTGGTGGTGCTCTAATTTCTCCAATAATTGTTTTGATCTTTTGTATAACACCACGGGTAGTATATGAACTTCCAAAATTATACCCGTTGACAAGTGATGAAGCCATTTAACTAATTCAGCTTATCGTAATGCAAAATGAGGTCTACCAAGTTCATAAGAAGCATCTGATGCTTTTTTCAACCCCCAGAATAGTAATGTTAAGACCTTTCTACCATGGCTTATTCAAGTCAACCTCAGGGGATGACCAACTTCTTAAACACATCTCAAAGCATTAGTTGATATGTTCCTTGCCTTGTATTAGAGTCATTTAGTTTCTTGTTATTCCTGTTTCTCGGAATCATTTACAAGCAATTTGGCTCATGTGAGTGTTAGCACACAACCCTCTCCTCAGCCTTCTCCTCAGCCCAATGCCCTTAAGCCCATAAAAGTTTATACCCGTAGAAACAAGTAGGGACAGGGGAGTGCGACAATTGATGCCATGTAGGCAAGGTTGTTAGGAGGGGACAAGGTAGTTACAGTGAGAGATTGTAGAGGGAATATAAGCAGAGTTTTGAGTAGGGAATGACTTACCTATCATTGTTGTTTAGGAATCGGCCTGGATTACCAGGAGGGGGAGTTTTACTCCAGCTATATTTCTGTTTTTCTATACTGAATACAATCAATACACACAACCTCTATAGAGGATTCCTAACAAGTTTCTTGTTATTCCTGTTTCTCGGAATCATTTACAAGCAATTTGGCTCATGTGAGTGTAGGCATTTGTGCACCTACTTGCTTGTGTTGTGTGCTCTTCGTTAAAGATATTTGTCTCTACTTTTCAAGTACTTACCTATATAATATGCTTTTGTCCATCTAGTCCTTTAGTCAATTTTCCTCCATTCTGATGTTTGTGCAGATTCGAGGGAGTAAACTTCATAATCGGACAAGGTATTGGAGAACTTGCAATCCTTTATTTTTTTTTGTGTGTGCTACTGGTTTCTAGTCACTTGTAACGCTCCCTCCTTTCTAATGAAGCACTGTGGTATCTTGTACTTGAAAACTGGAAATTTCTTTTTAGATCATGTCATGTTTGACAAATTAGCTCACAAGAGGTATTGGACTTTTCAGTGCCCCACCACCTCCTCTTCAGGCAGGAGCATTCAATCGTGGTGTAGTGACTATGCGATGTGATATGTCAACATGTAGTTCTGCTCATATATCCCTTTTAGTGTCAGGCAGTGCTCAGGCTTGTTTTAATGATCAGGCAAGGATAGTTTTTCTTTGTGTCAATTTAATTATTTGTCAAGTATCCTTTAAGGCAATTGAAGATTTTGGGCATTGCTTCAGATTCTGGAGAATCATATAAAAAATGAAATTATTGAGACTAGTGAACTGGTCCATGCATTTCCGAGCTCCGGGGACAGCAAATTGCTTTCATCTGAACCCCGGAAATCTGCCTCTATAGCATGTGGAGCAAGTGTCTTTGAGGTTTGCATGAAGGTTCCCATGTGGGCTTCACAGGTGCCAGTCTCTCTACATCCTCGTCTATGTCATACTGAAAGCTGTTTGAAATGGCAATTTCATCTAAGATGTAAAGACTTGTGATATCTTGCTCACTGAAAGTCGTCTATCCATTTTAAATTGCTGTTTATCCCATCTGTGCTGGTAAGCTAATAGGACAAGTTGCACTATGTGACCCATATATTAGGGATCAGGAAAAGATAATCCAAAATGTTAGGTTTCTTATGCCTGTTGAAGAACTTATGTGATACTTAAAGAAAATAGATGTTCAGATGATTCCTAATTAATGATCTGTTGTCTGGGGTACTGATTAACATTCAAACTTTGGTCAAGTGAGAGATAAAGAAGTTTCCCTATGTTTATTGTTATAGTATATATCTATCACAAGATTTAATTTGATATGTACCAACAAATTATGCTGATTAATTCACATATGTTAATTTAGATTGTGTTAATTAATTGCTTTTAAACTGATCATATGTAAACTTGGATCCTGCCTAACACAGGTTTTAAGGCAATTGGCTCCTGATGCATCTTATCGCAGCTTAGTTATGCTCGGAATTGCTAGCATCCAGGGATCGTCTGTTGCTGCCTTTGAAAAAGATGATGCAGAACGCTTCCTGTTTTTTTGTTCAAAGCAGGGAAAGGAACTCCATACAAATATCTCCGTTCTTAGTAGGCATCTTCCTAGTTGGTTGATACCTCCTGCACCTAGTCGAAAAAGATCTCATTCCACTGGCCTTCAAATTGAAAATGGGGGGAATTTTAGGCAGAGACTGAATGTCGCCACAATGAGACCAATTCCTCATACTCGTCAACATAAAATACAACCATTTACTGGCTTTTCTGATGTCGAAAAATATGATGGAGACCAGGTAAAGCCTAACTTGCCCGTTACACCTGCTAAGCATGGTGCTGGTGGTCCTGCTCTTGTTGCCCACCGAAAGTCATTATCGACCTCCTATCAGGCTCAGCAGATCATCTCTTTAAATCCATTACCTCTCAAGAAGCATGGTTGTGGCAGAGCCCCAATACAGGCTTGCTCAGAGGTAAAGCCATCCCAAGTTTTGTATTGTATTTGTTAGTTGCTCTTTGTTGTTTTTACACACTGATCATAAAAGTTAAGGGAATGGTTAGTTGGATGAGTTAAAGAGGTCAGCTTTGGCCAAATCGGAAGATGTGTAAAGTAGAAAGATGAACTATGTTTGCATATTGTGCTTATTTTCTCTTCCATCTTCTTTGCCCAACTGTTTAATCCATTTCAGGAGGAATTTTTAAGGGATGTAATGCAGTTCTTGATTCTTCGAGGGCACACACGTCTTGTTCCTCAAGGTGGTCTGGCCGAGTTTCCTGATGCAATCCTCAATGCAAAACGGCTTGACCTATTCAACTTGTACAGAGAGGTAAAAACTTGAAATTTTCACTAACCATTGCTGAGTTTGTATGAGCTGGTTGTTGCAATAAGAAAAACTGGGTTTGTAGGTTGTCTCGAGGGGAGGCTTTCATGTTGGTAATGGCATCAACTGGAAGGGACAAGTTTTCTCCAAGATGCGCAATCATACATCGACTAATAGAATGACTGTATGTGTACCACTTCTAACTCGTTCAGATTCTTTTATGCTGCTCTTTTAGATGTTCTATAGATAGAGTCATGCTAAAATAGTAAGGTGAGACCTGAACTCTATGTGACGCATACTAAATTAGTGTACTATATGTGGTTAATCAGTACAATCGCAATATTTACTGTCAGGACCAGAGTTTATCGGAATCAGAACTGTGCCTTGTGTTTTTTTGGGTCAACATTTGTCCTCATTTGATCTGTATTTACTTTTTGATGTCTTAGCCCTCCACATTGCATCCTCTGTTTCTTTGACTGTTACCAATTTCATTCAGCTGAAAGCTGTTCTTTTAACCTGTTGACTTTTATGGATCATGGGGCCCTATAGGTGGTTTGCCATTATATTTCTGATTGCCTCTTTTTCAGTCATGGACTTCATTACTACCGTCTAGCATAGTGTTCCATTAGTGCATAATTTTGGAATAACTTACCGGTTGATTTTTGTACCACGGTTTATAGGGCGTGGGTAACACCCTGAAAAGGCATTATGAGACTTACCTTCTCGAGTACGAATTGGCTCATGATGATGTAGATGGAGAATGCTGCTTGTTGTGTAACAGGTCCCTCTCTTTCCATGTCTTTGTGTTTGCTTGGGTATAGGAAATAATACTGACATTGTTGGATGTATCACAGTAGTGCCGCTGGTGATTGGGTTAATTGTGGAAATTGTGGTGAATGGGCTCACTTTGGATGTGACAGGAGGCAGGGGCTTGGTGCTTTCAAGGTACTTACTCTCCCATCTTCCGCAAATTATTTTGCTGTATCTGGATCATAATGCTTTCTAAATCCCTTTTTTTTCGCATATACCATTTGTTCATTCCAACTTCCTCGGATCAGGATGTTAATGAATTTTTTTCGTCGTAAAATTCTAATTTCTAACTGATCCATTATGACATTAGCTGGCTGAATGTGGCTCTATATGGGATTCGTTCACTTTTAACAATCCACATTTCTCTGATGAATTTGGTTGAAGAAATTTGTGTCCTGAAATTTATTGTGTTCTTGGATGAGAGTGTTGGATTATTGCCTTCTCTAATATTTCTTCTGATTATAAGTAAATGTAACATAAGCATTTGATGTGAATAAAGTGGATGACATGAGTTAATTGCTGTATCCATTTACTTGACAATTGTGGATGATTGACAGGACTACGCTAAAACAGATGGATTGGAGTACATTTGTCCACACTGCAGTGCTGCCTACTCCAAGAAAAAACCACAGAAAACAGCAAATGGATATTAACAGCCTTGAGGCCGCCCGCCCACATTCATTCTCACTCACTTTTAACACTCTTGTCTTCTTAATTTCATTTGTTTCCCTATATAAATGCACAAGAGAGGGAATGTAATTATTGTATCCTACCCCACCCCCCATTGTTGTTCCATAGAAGATTTAAGCCTTTTAGAAGGGCCCACCCAATTTTCCCCCTCCCATGTCACCATGCATTGATGAATAGAGTAATTGTAGAATATGTCCATTTTAACAATTAAACTTAATGACGTAGTTTTGCCAAGCTACAAATTGGTCTCCCTTTTTTCTAATTATTTCAACTGCTTCATGTTCTTGAGCTCCCCAAGATTCCTGCACCTGACCGTTTCTGGAGGACATTCCTTTGGCATCGTCAACAAGTTCACTTATACGTTCATAATGAGGTATGAAAATGTTCGTACGAGGAATTGGATGAAGGTTTCACATTGGTTCTTTACTACATGTTAAAGAAGAGGTATTAAATCAGCTAGTTTTATGTTAATCTTTTATATAATATTTATTAATAAATGCTTATTATATTTTGTTAAAATAAATAATTGAGTAAAAGACAAGTAAATCTTTATTTATCAATATGCATTTTAATTGTCAAGCCAATCTTATTATTTAGAATTAGGTATTAAATATTATAAAATTTTTATTTTATATTTTGAAGATATCTAATTATCAAAAGGTAGTGGTTAACGCTATAATTCACTGGAGATGGAGCTAACCTGCAAAAATCAGTTATATATATGTATATATACAATATTGTTGACATGGTGAAATTGTAGGACAAAGATCATCTTCATATAGTATGTGTTGCAAAATATGAAACATCAAAGACAAGGGGATTGAGACATGGAATGGCATGTATCTTATTGGCTGCAACAAGTATAATAACACTATCATCATCTTTGGAGTAATCCCTCTTCCTCTTTCTTTTCTTCATCTTTTGTAGAGCTGATTGCTTCACATCTATTTTATTATCATGTTCAACAACTTTAGACACATACATAATCGTCAATAGCTTCTGAGGTCAACTTTCTAGTGTTTGCATGGTTCATATCCAAATTTCCTCATAAGCAAATGACGACGATGATTATAATTTATAAATTTAAAACCCATTCAGTGAAAATTACAATTTAGAACATCAAGTATGCTGGTCCTCAAATTAAACCAAAAAAGGAAGTACTAACAACAAGGATAAGTGAAGCAAAGCCCAAAATCAGTCTGATGAGAATACCTATGTAAATGTTCCCATATCTCTCTCTTTATAATTTCCCTGAACATTAACCTTTACAGTAATGACAAATGTGGGTGGCTAAACTGATTTTAGTTGTTCCACAAGTATAGCAGAAATGAGTCCCACATCTGTCACAAATGAATTGAGTTAAAAACACAATCTCTGTTTGATAGCCATTGAATATTCAAATAGAAGATGAAAAGGTACTTAAGATTCTCTGTAACAAAATGAGGCAATTCAAGTCTTCTAATATGGAAGGTAGAGGTACCTGCATCTCATAAATTTGCAACCTTGACTTCTTTCAACAAAAATCTTGCAACTTGGACACCTCCGCCAAAGCTTATCATTTGCCAGTTTCATCAACAAGATATCTTCCCTCTCCCTCTCATCCTTGTGCAGTTTCTGAAATTCCTCGCACCCTATCTCTGAATGCCATGGTACTTTACACCGCGCACAGAACAGTCTCCAGCAATAGGGACACTCAGATTCAGCTATAACCTGTCCTCCATCATCAATCAACATTGCTGAACAATCCTTGAAAGGACAGTAAAACTTTTCAGTCCCAAGAATCGAAGTTTCACATAAAGCAGTGCACCACCTATCAAATACCTCCTCAGGTAGGATTGAACGACAATACTCAGGTTCCAATAAGCCTTTACAATCAGGAACAGGACATGCCACGTTAGTTATGTTATCTTGAAGCTTTGAAGCCACGTACTTGACCATGCAGTCTCTGCAGTAAGAATGAACACACCCCTTTATGAGAAATGACTCTTCACCAGACTTTTGGCTCAGCGCAGATGTCGCAGATGAATTCGGGGTACGTTTTGGAATTTGAAGACTGCCCCTTTTCTTTGGTAGAACAACCAAAAACACGTCTTTTTTTGGCAGGAGAATTGGTTGCAGCGGAAAAACCGAGGATTCCAGTGAAATCGTCGTCGTCGTCTTCGCCGTCGTCGTCGTCATATTTTTGAGCCAAATTATCGTCATCATCGTCTGCATCATCATATTCTTGAACCAAATCATCATCATCATCATCATCATATTCTTGAGCCAAATCATCATCTTCGTCGTCAAAATCATATTCTTGAACCAAATCATCATCATCATCATCATCATCATATTCTAGAGCCAAATCATCATCATAGTCGTCAAAAAAGTTTTTTGCATTCTGAGATTTGAGAGAGGCCATTATGGCTAGGTTAAGGTCTCTTTCTTCGTTGTGCTGCTCAACAGAGATAGCAGACTTCACGGTGGTGCCTTTGCTTGAAATGGGGGTGCGTTGATAACAATCAACGTCAACAATCTCCACGATCTCTGCTTTCTCCATTGTTGTGTTAGTCTTACTTCTCCACTCCAGTATAGACTGACCAGTGAGCCCTCTTTCGGAGTTTTTGTGACTTCAAACCCTTCTTTGGGGCGGCGAGCCGAATTCCAAGAGTCCCTCATTTTAATTCCCTTTTAGTTAAATTGAAAATTAATTATCTCTATTAAAAATATTATTTGCAACAATGAATATTTATCTTTAAATGAGGAATCCGAAAAATTGTTTCTACTCGATACTTTAGGCCCAAATGGTAATAAAACCTATTCAATAATGTAGTTAGTGGAGTGAAAGACGGAGTGATGCTCCGACAACCACGAATCTCCTTGGAGAGAATTTAGTTTTCAATTCCTTTCAAAAAAAAAAACAAAACTAACAAAGATACTATCTATCTTACAAAAGATAAAAGATAAAAGATAAATCCTATTATCCTATTGTTACTTTATTTGTTACTTTTTTTTAAGGAACTGAAAGCGAAATTCCCTCCAATGAGAAATAAATATGTAAAAGGGAATCGAAAGCTAAGCTAAATTATCTCCACAGAGAAACAAACTAATTTGTGATACGTGCTATCTTACAAATAAAGTAACATTAGGATAACAGGATTAATCTTTTGTCTTTCGAATTTGAAAATGATAACCTTATGCTTAGAAGAATCATCTGCCAACCAATCGCATTTGGAATTCTCTACCAACCTGCTCTAAATTTTTTTTTTTATTCGACGAAACCCTACAGATGGGCATACACCTCTCTGAAGGTTCAAGTAGCACACCACCCCACAAGCGGACCAAACGAACGCACCTTATCATTGAAGGCCTAACTAGTTCTCCACTTACATATTTAAGCTCTTACAAAAAGGGTTAGCATAAAATCGAACCTGGCACTTAACCGAAGCCAAAGCCTGCTCTCAACTATCGAGCCACACCTCTTAAGGGCTACTCTAAAACTATTAATCCACAATCAATAACTCAATTGTTTGCTGATAATAATAACCCCATTGTCATCTAATCGTTCCTCTGCAAGGCTAATCTCATAGGTCATTAGTTAACAAGCAGTAGCTGCCACCAACACTAGTGATCCCCACACCAGAAGCAGTTTTCAGATAGTCCAGGTTGGTAGAGAAACTTCCAAAACATGGATGTTAATACAGACCATTAGAATCCAGAGGAAAGAAGGTTCGTTCCCTAACATGGATTATACACATTGCGATTTCTTAAGGAAGTTATTATACACATTGGGATCCCATTATCAGAATATACAAATTTTCTATATACATCAACGTAGTCTTACCGACGCAAAACAAATAATGTGAATATTTACCCAACCTTTGAATGGATATGAACACAGCCTGGTACTAATGTACAGCAAGCGAGACAAATATCACTTGTGTCATGACGGCGTTTCACATGCGACATAGATATGCCATACGCGTGTAGAAACCGTAAAACTAATTGCGTAGGCTGGAGTAGAGGTCTTTAAGAGATCTATACAAGGGTTCAGCTGCTTTTGGCCTGTCAACAGTCCCAAGCAGAATGTCTGCTGTTGTCAAATAAGGATCGCCATAAAACTTTAGATTGGTGTCCATCCTTGTTGCTACTACATTCCCTTCAAGTGAAACCCCAATAAATGCCCCTGGTATATTAGCCACAACACGGAGTGTCAGATAACTCAAACTTTCTGATTGCGATATGAATTAAGCTCAATTTTAAAAAAAAAAATCTAAACACATCATCTAATGGATATCTTTCAAACATTTTGCCTCCTACTTACGATACATACGCTAGCTGTATATTTAATGCGTCAGCAAGAAACATGCTGAAGGAAATACATTATGTTCATGAAAGATAAACAATGGTAAGAACATCCTGAAAGCAAAAGTCACAATTGATTAGGAAATCAACCACACCTACAGGAATGCCCAGAAATCCAGTGCTTCAAGCACAAATTTTCACTTGTTTTGATTAAGGTAGGAACTAGCATATATGCAAGCATCCCTGAATACCATGCACAAATACACATGACAATTGACTAATCCAAAAGAGAGTAAGACTAAAAGATCGTGTTACATTCATGAAAAAATGAATTGTATCTTTCCAGGGAAATGACTAATATTGTAGACTATTGTTGAACTTTCATAAGGATAATTTTACTTCAAACAATAAAAATATAACCGGTTTCAACTCAAACAGTAGTACAAAACAGATTCAAATTTATAAAGGAACTCTGATTCCCAACACTTACCTTTGCTACAGCTGTATGTATAGCACATGCCAGAACCTCTGTCCCCAGCCCGAAGATCAGCTTCCAGCACCCTACCAACAGGACCTGCTGCAGCACTACAACCAGCCCCAAGAGAAAAATGCATGCGACTACAAAAGGTCTTCACAGCTTTCATGTCATGGAGAATTATTATGAAGTCCATGAGCTCACCTCCAACCTGGGAAATATGGATAAAAGAAACAATTCATCAATTCAAACAGAATGCACAAACTCAAACATCAGCCGTACATACGAGGAAACGATACAATTCTGGTGTTTTTAGGATGAAGTCATTTCATCCTATAATAAATAGATTGACATGATTTCATTCAGTAAACAAAAGTAATAATTATCCGATGCCATCACAAAAGCCAAATAATAGCAACTATACTAGCAATTCATATTCAAATCTAGATAACTACAATAATTTACCTGCGCTCCCCATCCCAAGCCAGTAGAACATATTGCAGATGGGGCAGACCATGATCCATCTGACCTTCGAGAAACAACTAAACCAGTGCCAAATTTGTAAGCTAACAAAACACCAGCCTTAGCAACCGTTAAAATTGCAAGGCCTTTGGCAGATTTAAGGACAGCCATGGGTATGGACCTCTCAGGATTTGACCTTGCAACCTGTTCATCCAGACAACCATTGACAAAGTAACAGTCAGGATTTAGACAAAACTAATAAGTATAACTGCCTCTTAGATACAAGAAAGCCATTTTCAATTGGCTGGTTGTTAATTACGCAATAGAAAGAAATATGAATATCAAGAAAGAAGCATAACTCTGACAATGAATTTTAAAGAACAAACACGGTGAAGGATGACATAAGAAAACAAATCTAATGGTTGAATTTCACATCAGGCCATCAAAGAATGCAAGAATCACCTGACAGTAGTTTTTCAATGTGTTTACAGCTTTGTATATCTCGTGCTCCATGGATAAACCCACTGGAAGGTTCAACCATCCTCTTGTACATGTCCAATCTGTCACGTCATGCTTTGCTACTTGCATAGCATTACTAATGGTGTTAATAAATACGCCTTGCAATGGATCAAGCCTATCATAGCAGGTATCACAAACCCTCTGAGGATTCCTCTCCCTGAACTTAGCAGGCAACAAGCACCTTCCTTTGGTGCATGCTCGGCAAAAAATCCCCCCACAAAACCTACAATGGTGCCTTCCACGAGTAATTGCAGTAAATGGTGCAGTACACTGCATGCAAACTGTAGTAGAACTATCTGGCAGCCACTCTGGGGGTTCAGTTTCCAAGACCTCTTTGTATGCAGTGTGACTAATCCCATCAGACGCCAATAGTGGTGGAGCACTAGGAATATAAACCGAGGAGTGCAGATATGTGTCTCCGTTCTTTTCAGACCCAAGAAATGAAACATTAGTATTGGGTAGTTTTTTAACTGTGGAACCATCAGGAGAATTGTTTCGGCCGGTCAAAATTGCAACCAAACCAGTCAACACATTTTTCAAGTTGACCTCAGGAACCTTATTAACTTGCAAGCTTTGTATGGAATCACAAACATCATCACCAGAATCATAATCCCCATCAACAAAGTCTTCAGATTGGAACGGAAACTGAAAACTTTGATATTCTTCTTTAGAGGATTTAGAGCCAAATTGGTGACCACCCCCAGCTTTCTTTCCAGGCCACACATCATTACCGTAATCACCTACATGAGGGTACAAACTACTCTCTTTCTCCGATTCAGAATTTGAAGAAAATGAAAATTTTCCCTCAAAAGTAGCCATATCCTTACACCAAGAACGCGCCTAATGATGCAAACTAAAGCAAACTGCAACCCGAATTTTAGAAGAAAGGGGAAAACTTAGCTAATTCGTAATAGAGATAAAATCAATACCAAACAATGAGGATCTAAATAAACAGATAACCAGACGTCAACAACAACCAAACATGAGAAAAACCGCTGTCAGGCTAAGATTTAAAAGACAAAACAGGAGTTAAAATCACAGAAGGCAGTTAACAAAAATCAGCGGCTTAAATTAGGATTTTCAGAACTCAAGGAGAAAACCTATTTTCCACGGTATCTGATCGAACGAAGGAAATAAATGTATACAAGAGAGACATGAGAGTTTCGTACAACAACGCGCGATACAAATATAAACTAACTTTTTAATTATGTTAAGGGTTCGATGCGAGACTCAGATACTTGAAGACCACCAACCTCCTGCTCCTGCTCCACCCAAGATGAGAAACCAAGATAACCACCCCCACAAGATAGAGTCGAGAGACGACGCAAACGCAAACGCAAACGCAATCGGGGATTTGACATTTCGTGAGCTATTTGGGCTTTGTTATATAACTCGTATCCATTTGCGGTAACCTATATACATTTGGGCTCGATGAAGCAATTAACTGAGCTAATTGAACACTATTTATTTGGGCCTACTTTCTGTGTAGATAGTCTTCGACTAAACCATCAGTCATGGGCTCAAATGTTATTAGAGTCTGCTTGGCAGGAATTGCCCAACTCGGCTTGAAATTAATGGGCTCCACCTGAATTGATTAGATTTTAAGTCGGACTGAAACTTTTTTAAAAAGAATTTGGGGCTTCGGACTATGCTAGAGTTTGGGCTGTCTAGCCCAGCTTGATCCAAATCTCAAAATTTTTAAATGAAAAAAACACATTTTTTTCAAAAATATATATATTTAATCGAACTTGGTTCAACTGATCAAGCTATTTTTTTTTTTTAAAGGATCAAGCTAATATTTAAGCTTAGAGTCTTGGGTTTGATCATACTTCGAGCTGAACTAGAACCTAAACATAAACTTTCTAGTCAGACTTCAACTTGGGTGAGCCTAATTCTGACTTGATCGTTTGTCAATCCTATAATTAGACACTTGTAGATTGTGAAAATAGAGAGGGATGATTCCCCGTCGTACCTACCGCGAGGGTAATCGTTGTGCAAATTGGCTCGCCAATTATGCAGTGACTTTTGACATTGGGGTTATTACACTACTTCAGGCCCCCGCCGACTACCTCTCAGTCCTCCGCGAGGATATCATTGGGATTTGTATCCCACGGCTCATTTTGTAATTTTTAGTTTTGTTCCCAAAAAAAGAGAGAGAGAGAGGGATGAGGACCAATGTTATAAATACCGTACCGTCCTCGGTATTGGATTGAGCTCTGGAACGGAACTGTACCGGTATCGGTTAGTACCGGGTACCGTTTCGAGAAATTTTTTAAATTTATGAAATAGTCCCTAAAATTTTTAAAAATTGCAAAATAGTACATATTGATATATTATACAGTTGTACTGTATATTTTTGTAATACCCAAATACCCCCTGGGAGGATACATGGATGCTACCCAAGACAGAACAAACAAAACCAAATATCACACTGACATTTATCTTATTTAAAATCTCAAACACACACATATATTACATATCGTAATCTCAGAACAAAAATTCAAAGAATATTTACAAGCTCAAACGAAACAAAATACATTATTGAGCAGTATAAAAACAGACTCCTTTGGCCAATGCAGTTGACTCGTCCCAGTCTTTAATCTCTTCGCTCTGAACCTACACGAAGCAAATCCACCGTGCTAAGCATATAGCTTAGTGAGTAATAACTAATCTATATTAACTGTTTTCAGTAAACAGAAAGAATGCATTTCAGAACATATTTTTATACTAAACAGAATGGCAGAACACAGGAGGTTATAAATCCTTCAGAATCAGAACATAACTTAGCTTATGTCAAAATCAGACATATATCAGAATACAGAACAAATCAAACTATAAATCCATGAACAGAAGTGGGTAACGGGACTTATACAGGAGATACCAT
>JANKOE010000205.1:22163982-22186975 GCA_026284465.1 Erythroxylum citrifolium | reverse complement strand
ATTTTTAAGTTTTATTTAATTTATAATTATTATTAGTAATAAAATATTTATTATTATTTTAAAAACTTTGAAAAAAAGGGGGCGAAAGGAGAGGTAGGAGGGAGAGAGGGAAATTTTTAAAAATTTTAAAAATTTTGCAAAAAAGTTCCTCAATTTTTTTAAATTTCCGGTACCAACCGGTACCGACAAAATTGGCCGGTACCGACCGGTATTTTTCGCCGATACCGACTATACCCGTACCGGTACCAATTTTCGACCGGTATGATACGGTACGGAATTAAAAACACTGATGAGGACTCATTCAATTAAAAAAAATATCACGAGTATTAAATATTAGAGTAAACTAGGATCCTCCTACGATTTGACAAATTATCAAATTAGGTCCTTATTTTTTAAAATGATCAAATATTACTCTTATATTTTAGTTAATATATTGTTCATCCCTTTCACCGTCAAGTTGTCATTAAAAACCTATTTATATAAGCAAAAACAATGTTGTTTTAAAATTTAGAGGTATAAAGAATTTTTATCAATTAAGGGATAAATTCTCTCAACTCTCTTATGATTTGACATATAATCAATGTACTTCTTAACTTTTAAAAATTATCGATAACTTTTATAGTTTTAGATTTAAAGAGATACTAAATTAATGGACTAAAATGCCCTTTATTGAAAAATAATGGGAATTAGTAATTTTTCTCCAATTTTAATTTTTTTCAAGCACCTAATTTAAATTTTTAATGCCCAATTAGAGTATTTAATGGTTAATTTGAAGTTAGGGTGACCATAGAATATTTTGTAATTTATTTGGGCATAAAGTGCGTTAAGTTAAAAAAAAGGAGGCAAAATGGCATTTTTTCAATCCAAATGTATCCAGCTTTCATATGTGCATTACATGACAAGATTTCTATGAGATAAGCATGAATTAATTGGTTTGGAAAGTAAACAATTAAATGGTGACAAGTGCTAAGAGTTAAAGTATAAATATGAGAAGTTTTGGTAAAAGTGTAATTAGGAGATGTTATTAATGGAAATGGTTGGCAAAATGTGTGATTAAGCAAAATTTTCATCCCTTTAAAAGATTGTGGCTGACCATTGATGGAAAAGGAATAAAAAGAGAGAAAAGAAAAGAAAAGAAAAAGGAGAAGAGAGAGGTTCAACTAGACCTCGGAGAAGTCATGCAATGGGTTTTTCATGCTCTTATAACTCCAATCAAACATCCAAGAAGATCATATAGTCATCCAAGTGAAGAGGAAGAATAAATTAGATTGATAAGCTTACTATGACGTGATCTGGTTCGTCTTCTTCATTAGCTGAAACCAAGCCACGACGTTGCCTTCCATGTTCACAAATGCTATCACCACCTTCTCAGCTTCAGAAGTGTTGTAATAAGCAAAATAGTGTTCAACTCTAAAGATCCAATTTAAAGGATTTGTGCCGTTGAACTTGGGAAAATCGATCTTAGCAAGCTTTGTTTGACCGTGAGTGTTCGTGCCGAAGTTCGAGGACCCATTGGCGGCCTCAAGCCTCCAAACTACAAACTCATCGAAGAGACTCGTCATTGCCTTAGCAATCTCTTCCACGTTGCTTTCGATCTTTTCCATTCTCCTAGACGATGCAAAATCTCACTACTCTCCCAACACGTGCAACTTTTTAATCTCCATCTGAAATTCTTTTCTTAACTCACTTTTCGACATGATAGGGTCCTCTCAATGAAAGCAGCAAATTGTCACGAACACCAGCAAAAGAAACGTAACTTCAGAGAAAAGAAATAAGAGGAAGGGAATTCAGATAAGAAGAAGACAACATACAGAGGGGAAATTTGTCTTACAATCGTCCTCCCTCCCTTCCCTTCCCTTCACCACCCAACTCATAAATCTTCGTTTTCTCTTACCTTTAGTGATTTATTTCTAATCCTAGTGCTATACCTCAGCATTACCTCTGGACGTACCTTTGGGCGTACCACCTCATGCTCATTTTCTTTTATCTGTCCACTCATAACAACCTCATCATTAGGCTACAATGCCACACCACCACTTGCCAGCTCAGCACTCCTAACGACCTCACTAGGTGCTTGCTCCTCTATAGTCATGACAATTTTCTTTTGTATTTAAACAATATGCGGTATGAGTAATGTGGATGCTTATTCAAACCAAATACTTGTGGTTCATTCTTACCTAAACTAGAATTCTAATTTTGATTAACATTTTTATTCATAATAACTTGATAAATACATGGCCCCAGATAAAATATTTGTGAAATTGGTGATTTAATTCCAAACGAGCTAGTAATACTTGAAATACTTTAGAAGTTAGAATTGCTTACTAGATTTTAGGGAGGGTAAAACAACTTGAGCTCATGTAATATGATCTAACTCATAGTCCCATACCCTATCTTAGTCGAGATTCGGGCAAAATTCCAGTTTTAAATATATTACGAAACTTAGAGAAAATGTTAGCAGTGTTCAATAAAGCCTATATGGAAGGCACTAGTTTTGTTGATATTTGGGATCCTTTTGTTGCAATTGTTCTTTAATACAAGTGACTAAAAGTTAAAGTCAGCATTGTATTGTTTCATTTGTACCTGCTTTAATGTATATTAAAAATTTTGGATTTTTTGAAATTAACTCAATGATCTTTATATATGTGTATTATATTTGGATCAATGATTTGGACATTTCGATTTGAAAGATAACAGGCAATATCTTATAAAGAACATGTTGCATCTTAGATACAATGATATTAGAATATATTATATGTTCTGTTTACATGCACTTCACAATCTCCTCCTACTTAATACTCCCTCCAATTCATAATAAGTGTTGTTTTAGATACATTTTAATTATTCAAAATAAGTGTCATTCTTGACTTTGTATGCATGTTTATAATTTTACTTCCAAAATTAATACTACTATTTAATTTCTCTCTCATCTTAATTACACATATCACAATTTTAAAACAATTTAATAGTATGTAATTTCTCTCACATGCTAATTAATAAGGGTATATCTATAATTTCATTAGTTTTCTTAATAAACGTGCGTTTTTCTAAAACGATACTTATTATGAATTGGAGGGAGTATATTAAAATCCACTAGATGTCAATGTTAAAATTAGTGCCATGCGATGCCAATAATAGAAGTGCCAATATGAGCATTATTTGAAAATGGTGATTAGTAATGTCATAAAGAATAACTTTTTGCTGATTATGGACTACAAATTGAAGTAAATCATCTTTCCAAATCGGCAAATATCATTTGCATCTCACCGATCGTAACCGTAAACAGTTGAGATTGTGGACTAAAAGTTTTTTATGTTCATCCAAACGGCAGGATCAGGTTTTTATAATTTTTTAGTGTCTTATTTTGTTTTATAAATTTTAATTATTTATTTATATAAAATTTACGTGAGTCTGCGTAAATAAATGCGAACCTATATAAATAAATGATTGACACAATACGACAAGCGCCATATAATAATGCTCAGTGGTTGACTCAAGACGTCGTCATTCCAAAATATCATCTGGGTTTGTGTGGAACTTCGTGTTGCTCACACACACTTCACTTGCAATGAAGTGCTTCTATTCTCGTCTGGTATACGCCTTCGTATGTCTTTGTGTCAGATTACATGGCAGCGAAGTAAAGAAGAGTAGTGCCCTGTTCATCTTTGGGGACTCCACCGTCGATCCTGGCAACAATAACTACATGAAAACTATCCCTGAAAATCGTGCAAATTACGAGCCTTATGGTCAAAATGGTTTCTTTAAAGCACCTACAGGACGGTTCTCTGATGGCCGCGTCATAGTAGACTTTATTGGTATATTTGGTTGTTTGATGCTTCATTACCGTTTGTTTGCTTCTTGCAACTGACTCTATGTGGCTTTACAGCTGAATATCTGCCATTACTTCCTCCATTTTTGCAGCCATCTGTCGATTATACGAATGGGGTTAACTTCGCATCTGATGGAGCCGGTTGTCATCCTGAAACTCATCAAGGGTTGGTAAGGATCTCACCGATATCTTCACTAGATGTTCTGTTCTTTCTGGTTCCTTCTTTTACACCTTGAAGGAAATTTAAACAAATAAAGACCGTTTCTGTGCTACATGATGGCTAAAGCATGAAGATTGATATTTTGGCAACCAGATACATTTGGTGATCTCTGTGCTTAACAGAGACAGACACTAAGAATACGTTTGATAAAGAGTTTCCGATCCTCTATCTTAGAACTGAAGTACTATGTTGTGATTAGACGATTGATCTACCAACACAAAATAAAGTACTTTGAAGAGGTGCAAACATCATTGACAGAAAAGTTGGGAGAAGAAAATGCGAAGGAACTTGTAACTGAAGCTGTTTATCTCTTTAGTATTGGAAGCAATGACTACATTGGCGGATATATCGAAAATCCCAAAATGCAAGAACTTTACTGCCCAGAAAAATATGTGGGCATGGTCATTGGAAATTTGGCGAATGCGATTCAGGTAAAACCTTTTAGAAAAGACGTATCAACTGGTCTTTGCTTCTGTTTTGTCTTTCCTTTTTACATATTTTGCATAAGAAAGGAGCTAGAAAATTTGTCTTTCTAAGCATGTGTCCTTTAGGATGTATACCAGCCCTGAGAGCAGTGAACTTGGAAGCCAGCAACAATGGTGGTTGCCTGGAAGCAGCATCTGCCCTTGCAAGGACATATAACTCTGCTCTCAACAATGGTGGTTGCCTGGAAGTAGCTTCTGCCCTTGCAAGGGCACATAACTCTGCTCTCAAAGCTGTCCTCGCCAACTTTGAACTCGGTTGCCAGGGTTCAAGAATTCCAACCCTGATTTCTACAACTGGCTAGATGATAGATTAAAGAATCCCTCCAAATACGGTACACTGACCATTTCTTTTCTCTTCTTTCGCACCATTAACATCATTCCTATTCTGAGAAATTGTTGATAACCTAATGTAGAATAAAAAATAATTAGCTCATTCAAGCTTTAAATGTTCGAAGGTTTCAAAGATGGAGAGGATGCTTGCTGTGGAACTGGACCATACGGAGGCCAAGTGACCTGTGGAGGCGCAACAAAGTTTGAGTTATGCAACAACCCGAGCGATTACATCTTTTTTGATTGTGTTTATCCATCTGAAAGAATGCACAAGCAAATTGCAAATGCTCTATGGAATGGAACTCCACCCTTGGTGGGGTCGCTCAGCCTGAAAGATCTGTTCTTCAACTGAGAAAGATTAAACATTTCGTGAAGGAGAAGGACAGAACTTCCGGTAATAAACTCACGACCAGAACTTTATGTTTTCTATGTCACGGAAATTATTAAAAAAGCAAGTATGTAGGTTCTGCATGATAACATTTCGACTAGTTGTATTGCTGCAGCTGTTTAATTGGTTAGAAAAGGTTGCACCGGTGAGATGTGGTCGGTGGGAACAGTTAGCAGTTGGGAGTGCTTGTATAATGGCATTCACATGAGACTTGCGTTGTATAAAAAACCAAATGACATCTTTTGGTGAATATCCTTGGGCGAAATAAAAAGGTAGGATCTTGCAAAAAGCTAACATTGTATCTGTCATGTCAATTCTTTGACTCCCTCAAATCAGAATATCAAAATGTATTTTATGGTTATTTAAATAAATGTCAATAATGAATACACCAAGGTTTTCTTTTCACGTTCTTCGAGGCATAAGTCAAGACGAGGAGTTCAAATTTTCTGTCCAATATTATGGTGTCTTATTGTGTATAATAAATCTCATTCATTTATTAATGTGGGTCTCGCATGAGCTCCGCGTGGATCCCGCAAAATAAATGACTGAGATTTTATGAAACAGAATAAGATAGAGTAATATTAGACAGAAGATCTGGACTCGAAGACGAGAGGGTGAGAGTTCTGAACACAATGATTGCAATGAAGTCAAGGGTTCAAATACTGTCAATAATTTCTTAAATGATTTATGGGTTACACTAAAAAAAAAAAGTAGATTTTTAGAAAATAATATTCTTTGGATCTCAGAAGATTTGAAAAATCTCCTTGATGATGATGCGAACAATGAACACGATGAGCATATGCTTGTGTATTAAAAGGAAAATAGCAGCAAGCCGCATTCTTTTCTTGCAGAACTTGGCGTCCCCACGTAAGCAAAAGACTGGCCAGGAATTTGATCTAAGAAGCTCTATCTATCATCATTTCTGCTCCATTTGGATAAAAAGTAAAACCATTTATTTTTCCAAGCAAGCTGTATGGGAAATTCACAATCTATGGTCTATTTGCATCGTCAATCATGTTAACATTTGTATGCTTTGAATAGAATAAACTCGACACCAATGATGTGGCATTGGTGGTTGCAACAGACAAAGCTTCAGATCTGGATTACTGCTTGCAAATGACCCGTGCAGTGCTGGCTCTTCCTCAATTACCATAAGATAGATAAGTCATCCAAAAGCTTTTTTTGTGGAGGAAATGGAATGGCATTGTCTTTGTATCAATTTAATCCAGTTAGTTAGTTAGGTGAAAATGCTTGTTAATTGAACATAATATATATATTGTACATATATGTGGACATAATGAATAATTGGAAGGGGTGGGTCAAGTTGTGGCTTTGGTTTGTTCTTTGGATCTCAGCTGCTTCTCTCCCATCCCATTATTTCTTTCCCATGTTCCTCAATAATAATAAGTAAATAACAAGCAGCAGCATCACCACCACCAAAGTTCCTGCCTCTGCCTTGCGTATATCTCTATCTTTCTAAAAACAAAAACAAAAAATAACATCACCAATAATTAGCTGCTGTTTCCCCCAAAAACCAAAAAACCAAAAAAAAAGAAAACGTCTCTTCTGGAAACCTCCTAAAATCCTCTGATTTCCCCTCGTCTTCTTCTTTTCGCCTTAAACTCTCGATCTCCTATTTTTGTATGAATAGGTTCCGTTCTCAAAACACAACGTTGCTTCCTCGTGCCACCGCATTGTTTTGGCTTATTCTCCTGGTGGCGTTGGATCTCCAGCTTTGCTCGTGAATTTGGAGTATCACGCCGCCTAAATCCGGCGGGGAGTGCAAGGAAGAAGCTAATGAAATAGAAACAGAGACAGAGAGATACAAATAAGAAACGGAAAGAGGAGGAGGTCAAGAGGATGCTGTATTTGAAGCAACCAAGCTCCATTATTTGCAAGGCTTGCGATTGTTTCTGAGATTATAATTTCTTTTCCCGGTTTCGAATTTGGAGCTCATTTGCATGCTCTTGAGATAAATTCCCTGAGCCCGCGGCTCGGGGAGAGATCTGAACTCGAGAAATCCCCCAAAAATTTTCGAAATTTATTTCTGTGTTATATATATATTTATATATAGGGCGCGGGAGAGGCGATGGCGTCAATTGAGAATAATGGGGAAGTTCCTAGCTATCCAAACCTAAGCTACGAAGAGTTGTCTCGTTCGCACCACGTGTATATGCAGAAATTCAGGCTCTACGAGACTCGATCGGTACTATTTTACCTTTGATCTTCGTGAGAACTCTTCTGTTTTTTCATTGTTTTAATTGTTGTTACTTGCCTTATTTCTAATGAAAATCTTGTAACGGTTTAATTTGATGCCCTCGCATTGCTGTGAATTTTGTATTGTTGTCAACAACTTCTAGTCACTTGCATGTTCTGTACCATGTATAATTGTATGCAATTTCTGTTTCAATTGGTTTAATTGCTGTTACTTCCCTTTCCTCTAATGAATTTGATGTCATGTTATTGCCACATCTTTGGAATTTTGGATTTTACTCAACAAGTTGTGTATTATACTAGCTTGTTATATGTATAATTGTGTGTAGTTTCATTTTCTGCAGAATTTCTACATGATAGGGAGGGATAAGAGTAGGACTTATTGGAGGGTGCTAAAAATTGGTCGATTAGAACCTTCAGAGTTGAATATTCGTGAAGATTCTACCACATATACAGAAAGTGAATGTTCTGATTTGTTGAAGCGGATACACGAAGGAAACAAGGCCACTGGTGGGCTCAAGTTTGTTACCACTTGTTATGGAATTGTTGGTATGTACTGCAAAGTTGACATTCTTTTATCTCTATGGCTGTTGTGCTTGGAAATCTTGGCCATGTTATGGCGATGATCTTGTTTTCATCTTTTCAGGGTTTATCAAGTTTTTGGGGCCATATTACATGCTACTAATTACCAAAAGAAGGCAGATTGGTGCAATTTGTGGTCATAATGTATACGCAATCTCCAAAAGTGCAATGATTCCACTTCGTCATTCTGATGTTTGTTCCAATATCAGTAATTATAAGAATGAGAACAGGTCTTTAGTCCATTCTACTTTTATATGTAATTTGTCATGGTACTGGGAAGGCAAGCAAGATCTAGTAACTGTATTTGGTGAAATTTTATCCATTTGAAAAGTATGCAGTGTGTACCATTCTTCACAAAACCACGAGTTCATACTCATCTGGGCAACTGCCTCTTGTTGCCAAAATTGCAACTTTAATTTACATTCATGGTTCGTTTTTTAAATATCTTTTTCATTTTGTTGAGGCTGTGTTTGAAAGCTTCTGTGCTTCTGCATTTGTGCAACAGAAGCTTCTTAAGTTACACTCAAGCGTTCTTCTTTTGTTTGTCAAATGCTGGATTCTGGAGAAGTGGATCTTTTTTGTCTTGATCTAATATCTTATTTTCTGGTTCTTTCAGCTCTTTAAGCTCTACTTGAGAGTTTTTGCACAGTTTAATTGCTGACTAATCCACCTTTTCCTCATTGAAACTTTTTAGATATAAGAAGCTTCTCTGCATGGTTGACCTTACAAAGGACTTCTTTTTTAGCTACTCCTACCATGTCATGCGCAGTCTTCAGAAGAACCTCTGCAATAGCGAGCCAAGCCATGTTCTGTATGAGACAATGTTTGTTTGGAATGAGTTCTTGACACGGGGAATCCGAAATCATCTCCAGAATACTCTATGGACAGTTGCATTAGTCTATGGGTTTTTCAAACAGGTGAGTAACTGATGATTATGGATAAGTTGCCAACTTCTTTTCCTTTTCCCATGGTTGCTGAAGCTTGTTTATCCTGCAATTTCCTCTGCTATGTTTGTGTATCTGGTTACAAGCTTTATGACCTTTTCTAGAGCCTTGGATATATAAATCTACTTTTCAAGCATTTGATAGTTGTTTCATTTGTGTTTCTCTAGTGCAATTTGGTTTTAGGTGACTCTCTGTTTAATGATGAAAAGCTCATTAGATTTATTTATTTTGTGATCCAATGTTTTGAATCTTTCTTTTAGACATGTTTCAATTCATGAAAGTTTTCATGACAATTAGAGTGGCTGCATCATTTCTTTTTTGTTTGTAAACTTGATTTGCTTACTTTACTAAGATACACTTGTTTGGTTGCTTTTTCTCAATGACTTCATACTTTGTGAATACAGGCAACCTTTTCTGTGTCTGGACGAGAATTTAAGCTCACCCTCGTTGCAAGACGTTCCCGACATTATGCTGGTACAAGGTAAGAGCACTGACATAAATTTTGCCTCCCATTGGAAACTGTGCTTGAAACAGATACATAGATTAATGATAGAAGATTCAGTTGGTTTTGAATTTTAATGCTTCCAAACAATCTGAATGAGCATGTTTTACATTTTTATTTGTAGCGCATAATAATTTTTTATCTAATTAATGGTAGCTTATTATGCTTCTCAATCAGGTACCTAAAACGTGGTGTTAATGACAAAGGTAGGGTGGCTAACGATGTTGAGACAGAGCAGATTGTTTTTGAAGATATTCCTGAAGGGTTTCCCATGCAAATAAGTTCTATTGTACAAAACCGTGGCTCTATTCCATTGTATTGGTCACAGGAAACTTCACGTTTGAATCTTAAACCGGATATCATATGTATGTCGAACTTCTTCTAGCATTCATTGAGGTGTTCATATTTGGACTTGCACTCAACTTTCTTTCTCTTTCAGTGTCAAAAAAGGACCAAAACTTTGAAGCAACAAGACTTCATTTCGAAAATCTTGTCAAAAGATATGGAAATCCTATCATTATTTTGAATTTAATTAAGGTAAGTTTCTTTCTTATATATTTGGCCAACTTCTCAAATTTCTGATAATGATACTTTCTCAAATGCTTTAGGCTTATTTCAGTAGGTCAATGTATTTTGTTATTTGCTCCTCCTAAAAATGAGTGCCTATTTTACTCATATTGAAACAGCTTGGTTCTTTCTTTTTTTCTTTCTTTTTGTCCCTTGTACTTTCCTTGGAGTTATCTTACCTCCTTGATGATGTTTCTTCCAACCAACAGACACAAGAAAAGAAACCTCGAGAGTCGATTCTTCGTACTGAGTTTGCTAATGCTATAGATTTTATTAACAAAGATTTATCAGAGGAGAACCGATTACGGTTTCTCCACTGGGACCTACACAAACATTTTCGAAGGTACATGACTTTGGCTTGATCTTAGGCTTCTTAATCTCATGTAGACATTGAATTATTCTCTGTTAATGTATTTGCTTTTATTTCTCCCTTTCAGCAAATCAGCCAATGTTTTGTTACTCCTGGGAAAAGTGGCTGCATATGCTTTGACACTAACAGGCTTCTTTTACTGTCAAGTAATGCCAGCATGGAGACCAGAGGATTGTACTAGTTTTCTACCCTCTGAGTAAGTCATCTCACCACAATTCCTTATCTTTTGTTAGTCATTTTGTGTTATAATTGACTGGTGATTCCATGAACACAGCAAATGACATAGATTGGTGGTACACATTAAGACATATATAATGTAATTCATTTTCCTATTTGCTGATATTATTTATGGAGTTTATTAGTAGCTTCTGAATCTCACTATGATTAGTAATTTTTGGGGTAGCATCTCAAATTCATATTGACTTCCTCTCCTCCAAATTCATCTGGTTTAATGATTCCTCTGACCTTCTGAGTGCTATCCATCTCCCTTGCATTCAATTAAGATGATGACAAAAAAAGAATAGATTTATATTATGGATTCTTAGGTTTCTTTCTTATTGAACTATGGATCACTTCATTGATGGCAAATTCTGATTTACCACTATGATGCAGGAATTTTGAGAATGGTAACTTATCTCCTCAGAATGATTCCAGCTGTGGTAATGACAATGTAGATAACTGTGAGAGAAAATTTAGTGGGGCTAGCAGTGTTGGTAATGGAAATCATTCTGTCAAAGGTCCAAAGCTCCAAACAGGAGTGCTAAGAACCAATTGCATTGATTGTCTTGACCGCACAAATGTTGCGCAGTATTCCTATGGGTTGGCTGCTCTTGGACACCAGCTTCATGCTTTAGGAGCTACGGATAACCCCAAAATAGACCTTGATGCTTCTTTGGCTGATGAGTTGATGGGATTTTATGAAAGAATGGGTGACACATTAGCACATCAATATGGTGGGTCAGCTGCTCATAATAAGGTAATTCTAATTTGTAAAGAAAATGTTTGCTGCTCAAAATTCCCTATATGACTTGCTTTGAATCCTTGTTTTGAATTTTTTCTTGTTGCCTTCTCAGTACAGTGGTTATAGAGATAGGAGTGTCGATAGACTAATTTCTATGGCCCTTAGTCTGAAAAATTGTCATAAGGACAGAAAATTGACCATGTGATCTTTTCTTAAATATTCAGAATCCTTCAGTCTGATTCTTTGTTGGTAACATATGTCAATACAAGAGACAATCAAGCATAACTTGATCAAATTAACACAATGTTGTGTGGGAGTAGGAGCAGACTTAGTTTTGTAAGTTTCAAACTTTGACTGTTCTGGTTCAGGACTGTATATGCTTTGGGCATCAATTTTGAAGTTGGGATGGTCAATTTACTTGGTTTGTTACTGGGCAGTCTATTTTTTATTTTTTCTAATGAAAATCTGTTGTGCCTTACATACCAATGAACCAATTTCTCACATTATGAAACTTGAGATGCTCTGTAGATATTCTCCGAGAGAAGGGGTCAGTGGAGAGCGGCAACTCAATCTCAGGAGTTCTTTAGGACTCTTCAACGGTATTACAGCAATGCATACATGGATGCAGAGAAACAAGATGCAATTAATATGTATGTAATGTTGTGGTCCTAGTTTCTCTTGCATTTACTTGAACATGAAGTCAACCTTGTACAGCCCATAAGTTGTGCTACATTCATCATGCTTTATGTGCTTTGGAGCTAGAAAGTTCCAAATTTCAAATGAAATCACCTACCTATCATTTGTGTTAGGGTTTAAATAGTTCTAGTGATTGACCTAATTGTTTCTGAGCAAGAAAATTTCAACTTTTACATGAAATCACCTACATCTAACATGTGTTAGCTTTGAATAGTTCAACTAGTGATTCACTTACTGGTTTATAGGTTTGGTTTTGATATAAGAGCATGATTAACGGAATCATATTGTACATTGGCTTGATAAGTATAACTAACGTTGATGTAAAGATACAACAGTTATAAAAAATGATGTCATTTTCTTTTGGAGTGAAAAATTTGGCACAGGCTTGCTTCATTTGTTTAGCATGCTTGCCATTCAGAAATGGATACATGTTATTTGTTTTGATTAGCCGATTGAGTTGATCTTAGTTGTTATGTTTTCAACTGACTTCAAATTCGTAATAATTTCGTTAGATTCTTGGGACACTTCCAGCCACAGCAGGATAAGCCTGCTCTGTGGGAGTTGGATTCAGATCAGTATCACTTGGTGGGAAGGAATGGGCATATAGGCATGGAAGAAGATTCAAGGTACTCAATTGGCTAATCTTGACTACAAGACTAATATTTTGCTGAGTAGCTTTTGACTAACTGATGTGACATCCTTTCTGAAGGTCAGGTTTGGTGCCAAGGCCATATATATCAATACTGATGCAAAAAACCTGCTATAGATATGAAAAAAACTATTTGTCTGTGAGGATAACAAATAACTTGGTAAAAGTTATTTGTAGATTAGGACTCGTAGCATTTTTTTGATCATTAAAGGGATTGGACAATTTAATTTGCATCTTTTGATGACTACTTGCGCTAATTCCACCTAAATGTCAATTTGCCTCCTCGATGCTTTCTTCTATAACTGCTAAATTGTCTACTCAAGTCTACGTAGGTTGGATAATTGTACAACAGAATATTGGCCATTACTCTTTGCTAAAATTATGTAGGGCGAGAAAATGTAATATTGTATATTCTTGTATATCTCATTTAGATACATGTAACTACAGCTTGCCTTTAACTGTTAAATACTTTGATTCAGATCATTTTTTAAGAGGTCCTTATCAGATGGAAATATACTTCGAGAAAGCAGCTCACCAGCGACAGCATCAGCTGTCCATCCAAAGCACTGCAAGTCAGCCTTGCCAAATAAATTGCAAAGAGGAGCTAGCATCCTTACAGAGACATCACCTGAAATATCACCTTGTGAAACTGACATATCACTTTCAAGGTTTCTTAACCTTTTGCTTTCAGTCATATGACATCTTTTCTTGTATGTCCAGAAAATTTTAATTCATGTGGCTCAATTCAGTATACTGCATTATTGATGAATGGCAAATCTGTTTTCTTTCATCTTAAATGTGCTTCTTGTTAGAATTTAGCAGTCTGTTAACTGCCATGCTGCTTCATATAACCTAGATGTTTTAATTGTACGACTACAGTTGTCAAAGCTGTTCCCAACTAAAGTTGTTTGGCATTCATTAACCAATTTAGTATAATCTAATTTTGTGCATTGTGTAAGCCTGCTTTCTAAGATTTTATGACATATGAAGCATAGTTGTATTTTGTACCATGTAAAATATGTCCCAGAATGTTGCAAGTGATCAATGCAATTGATTGGATTGACCTTTTTCCTCATACATGTTTTGTCTTACCCTGGAACATTCTTTCACCACTTAATTGTGTGATATACACCCTAAGATGCAAAGCATGCCATGTAGAAAAGGTTATATATCCAGTGGACATTTGGAAGGTGTGCTTTGTGTCTATGTGTGTGTGTATGTATGTGTCTACTATCTCATTTCTAATTTCAGTAGTTGATTGCTAACTGTATTCCTTTTTTTTCTTTTAATGTGTGATATTTTCCTTTAGCAAATGACATTAATGCCGTGCAGGCGCTAACTTCTGCTACCATATTTATTACGCATGCTTCTTAAGTGAATTTACCTTATGCAGATATACCCCCTCAATGCCTCGTAGACAGCTTTTTGGAGATGTGCAAAGAGATCGATACCTGGAAAGTGGTCATATTTACTTCTCTGAACATGGAGATATGTTTAATTGCTCGAACTTTGTTGATATAGATTGGCTGTCTTCATCTGGGAATTCGTGTGAAGAAGAGATATTTGAGAGGTATATTCAAATTCAGGACGTAGTGATGTTTTTGACTTATTGTTTGAAGTTAATGGAGTAATGAGGGCCCTAGCTAAAACCAGAATCTCACCTATGAATTAGTGAGTTATTGGAAAATGCTATTTCATGGAGGGAAAAAAGTGCTATGTGCGGCTGAGTCACTTTATGCTATAAACCAGTATGTCCAAATAATCAGGATAAGAATCATAACTGTTTTGAGTATAAAATATATATTGAAAATGGCTCAAACGAAAAGTCTTTCATGACTTGTTTTAGTCTAATCCATACAATTGATCACACCATTAGCTTGCAATGGATGGCTTTAAGCTGGTCTAGCAAAGTGAAACGAAGTTAAAGCACACGGTGAATAGTGCTTGATAGGGGCTTCAAGTTCCTAGCTTAATTTTCTTTGAGGAATCAGATTGTTAAGTCTATGACATCAAAAGAATACTTACTCATCTTGTTTGTGATTGATGCAGATCATCCATACTCACAACCTCCCCAGGGATGTCTTCAGAGAATGTTGTTAATGGAATATTGGGTGAATCTACCCCATCAACAAGTGGATATGGACCCAGCATGAAGGTCAGTAGCTCTTTCATGTTTGCTGTGGTAGTTTACTCCTCATCCTTTTATAGTTGATTAAATTGGATATTGAAACAAGGGAAAATGTAGGAGTCGGTTCAAGCAAACTCACTATCGGAATTCATACAAATTGAAAAAATGTTAATGGTGAGAGTTGCAGATTCAGACTTCTATGATAGGCAAAATTGTAACAAAATTTTCTTAAGCTGATGATGTATATATCAACAAGGCTCGTAACCATTAGCTGATGTACATTACTTCATTGTTTCCAATGATCTGATGATATCCAAAGAAAAGGTTGTGGAGGTCTTTTCTCAATTTGGCAGAAGTACAGTTTACTGCTATTAAATTTACCATTTGTCAAATTGAGTTTAAAAATCATTTTCATTGCAGAAACAACTTATGAATTAGAAGGCCACCCGTGGTCTACTTGTATGAGCAATTTCATTTCTCTCTACTTATTACATACATATATGAAAAGAAATGAAAAAAAGTTCCAAATTCTACCTGAGATATGTCATTGCTTTAGATTCAGACTTTTTCGTTTAAGAAATTATAACCAGTTCTACGTTAAATTGACTTTGTTTTCTATTATATGTTCTTCAGGCAAGGCAGCATACAGAAACTGTGCTGTCCTTTGGTAATCACCAGAATTCCAATGTGCCCGAGGAATTCTCAGATAGCTTTGTACAATGGGTAAATTATGGAGAGACTCTCTGCCACTAGAAAGATCGTTTTTGCTCCCGGACTACATACACTTGGGGCCTTAATTGGCATTTCCTGCTTTTACATCCCTGATAAATTTAACTTTGGAAAGTTACTCAGAGCAGGATTAAAGGGAGAATACAGAGGCAGGTTGATCCGCATTCTTCTGTCAATTATATGCAAGAAGAAATCTCCGTGACTATCATGTTTGTGACTCAAACGGCATCATTTCCATCGTGGAAGCTATGATGGGAACTGATATAGAAGTATAAAGGAGTATATATAGCAACACTTAAAATTCTTTTTTGGAGCTCTTCTTGTGTCATTCATCTACTAGAACAACGACTTAGTAGGCTCAAAGCTTGTAAATATATGCACTTTGCTCTTTGAGAGCTCCAGTTTCAGAGGAATTGCAGGCCATCGATTCTTTGTTTCCATTATGTTTGTCTGTGGTCAGATGTGACGCTAACAATTCTAAGAGTCTTTTTATGTACCGTGACAAGGCTAGTGTTTCTTAATGCCATCCAAATACCAAGTCCTCACAGTGGAGTCCGTTCCTTCGCTAGGTTGTTTCTTTTGATGTGTAACAGGTCATTAAATAGGGGCAGCATTGGAGTGGTTACAGAATTACCTTTGTGGCGGGCAATGCTGGAGATGTATACGGCTTAGGTAATTTGCAAAGTGCCAGAATTTCTCTGAGCGATCTGTATGGGCAGCAATTTTGGACATGGAATCATAAGGTTTGGCTCTTAAATTATTTTACCGTAATTGTTGCAAATCATGAATGATTATTTTACCGTAATTGTTGCAAATCATGAATGAAAGCCTACTTTAATTTCCATGTTCTCTTTAAAGCACTTCGTGTTCAGGAGTTTGGTCATTGAAATTCGTTTCGTGTGTGCTGTGCTTCTGTGGAGTGATCAGTTAACCTTGATGACACAGTTGAAGACAGAAGTCTAATCAAAGACTGATGCATTGGAATTGCATCTCTTTGGAACCAAAGTGATTAAAGATTCATAATTTAGAAGATGAATCACGACAATCACTAGAATATTTCAAGTTACAACCCCAACATGATATAGTTATAAGTAGCTTGGCTACACAAAAACAGGAAAACTTAAAACTTTTGGGAGAAAGAGCCCAAAAATGAGGACAGTAAGAATTAGGAAAACAGGAGGAATGTGATCTAAAGAGTTTTTCTTCAGCTCGAGATGGTTAAATTCCTTGGCGAGTAATACAATAAGTGGGCCTTTCCCGTGACCCTTCTCCAGCAAGTGGCCACTTGTTCCAATAATTTGTCCAGCCATTAGCCTTCAATTCAGTATTGATAGCCTTTCACATATCCAAAAAGGAGAATTATTCAGACGCCATGAAACATTCTCTGTTGACTAAAAGCGACAACGCGTTGTCACGAATGTCTGTTTGAGTGTGAAAAAGAAGACATTCAACTTGAACCAAACTTCTCACTTAACCAATATTCAGGAAACAATTTGGGTACTCGTTCTCCCTGATAAGCATCTGCTCAACAAGTTTTGAGTTAAACTGAAGCAAGCACATTATATTTATATAAACGATGCAGGACTACAATGACCTGATAAAAGATGAAGAAGGAACATACAGATTAGTATCAAATAAACAAAAAAGTACATCCAACGTGTATTTTCCGTTATTTGGTAACCAGAAGATAATTTTTATAAGAATCGGAACAGCAATCAGTAGAGTCCATGAAATTTGCAGTCATGTCGGCTGCACTGCTCTAAAATATTTCACGAATGAGTTGATGAGAGCATTACATTTCTACCGCTGTCTATCTTATTGGCACAAGGGTATAACTTCTAAGACAACCGAACAAAGCATTTTGTCATAATTTACCGACCATCAATGTATAATCTTAGCAAAATTACTATTATAATTTAATCGTTAAGGTTGATATTCTATTTTTCGTCTTGTTTACTGTTTAGATTATATTCAATAGTTTTGTTATAATTATACTATAACTAAATTCCCTAAATACAGGTTTAATCCTGATTATAGCAACGAGGTGCTTAACAGAGTAAAAGGTTGTTGGGTTTCTCTATTACGGTTTGATTTAATTGCAAGGCATGGAACTTGAATCTCATATTGGATAAAAACAAAACTGATATAAAATTTATAAGAACTTTGGGCTCTCTATCCTCATAAGCTAGCTTTTGGGGTGTGGCTCTCTTAAAGCCCATATCAATTGGTATCAGAGCCAGTCTTGAAATGGTGGCCTGGGAGTACCAGCCGTGACCAACGTGGCCGTGACCAACAAGGACTTTGTAGTGGTGGCCCATGGAGTGGTGACCTGAAAGTATCAGCCGTGACCAACATGACCGTGACTAATGAGGACATTGGTCATTACGGGGGGACGAATGTTACGGTTTAATCTAATTGCAAGGTATGGGACTTGAATCCCATATTGGTTAAAAACAAAACTGATATGGAATTTATAAGAACTTTGGACTCTCTACCCTCATAAGCTAGCTTTTGGGATGTGGCTCTCCTAAAACCCTTATCATTCTCTCTCGCTTCCCATTGTCAATTGCCCCTACTTTCTGCTATCTTAAATTTGTATTTCCTAAAGACTATATGCTGTGTATATATAAGCAAAGTCAGATATAAAGATATATGGATGCGATTTAATACAGCGAAACGAGTAATCTTCTTTATTGTGTGTGATCTAAATGCCTTAGTGGGAGGTGTTTAGGGTTCAAGAGTTAATAGCTTGATAATGCAGACATCACTGAATTAGTCATAGTATTTAGTGGACTTGATTGATAATTACACAGCTAAAGTTATATTACTTCTTTATATGGATACTTTCCAGCGGTGATACATGGCCAAATTAATTAAAATAATATGATCTGAAGTCATTAAGTTACCAAGTTAAAAATCTTCAAATTAAACATACAAAACTAATTATTAGTCTGTTTTAGCAATTTTTATTAGCCGAAATTAGAGGGTCTAGAGTTTTTCTCTACCTTTATAACAACAAATATTTTTTCCAATAAAAATTGCTAAACAACAAATATTTAAAGTAATTAGGGAGAATATTTCGTTGTTCTTAATAAGTATTGATTCGAAAAATCTTTGGCGAAAATTGAATATCTCTTTGTAAAGTAGTTTATAAATATCAATAATAAAATCAATTATTAATGGTAGAGAACTAACATGATTGAACTCAAAAAAAGTAGACATTAACTCTGTGATCTATGCCTAAATGAATGATATATGTGATGAAATGATTAAATTATACGAAGAAAATTATATACAGAAAGGCTAGTCAAAATTACTTTAACAATTTTAATATTTAGGCAGTCATGATATGTTAGTGGACGTTAATTGTGGCCTATAAGTATAAATTATTTTATTAGAGAATATTTAGGATTATAATTTATATACATTGCTAACATATTCAGGAACCTAATAGATTACACATAAAGAAATATTGATAAGACAATATTGTAATATGATCAAATTGGATTTAATTATAAAGTTTGAGAAATTTTATTATTAAATATGAAATATTTAATAAATAATAATCAATATGAGATATTAAATTTTATTTGGGCCCAATTATTTAATTAGAATTAATTAAAATTAGAATTTTATTTCAATTAAATTAGTAAAAGATCTGAACCTTATTACAAATAATTTCAAGCTCAGAGGGAGTTAATATTTCTTGCCTACTTTATCTACACTATTTGTAGAGTTCTTTTAACTCATTTGTATGGATATCATAGAGACCAGACACGTACATAATCACGAAAATTATGATGAATTAGTTGTAAAAATAGTTCGAGGAAAATGATAAAAAAGAATCAAGTTATATGTTTATGTATTAATCATGTTATAGAAATTAAGATGATTTTATCTTTCAGAAAATTAAACAAAAAAGTTGTGCTTTATTATTTTGCTGGACTTAGAATTGGATTTCGCTATAATTTCCTAATATATATAATTCCGATATATATTTGAAATTATGAAAAGAACATATGCTTCAATTTCTTTTATTTCGTGACTGATTTCCTTAAAAAGCTTTACGGAGGAATTTAAAGCAAACTCAGTTAGTTCCTTTCTTGATTTGTTATTTTCATCCCCAGTTACTTTGTCAATTGCGATTTTCTTTATATTTATCACTGAAGTTAACAACGACTTGCTGCTTCCAACTGGAGAACCAGTATGAACAAGAACTCCATTTGCTCCCCACCTTACACTAAATGACCTACCCATAAACAAACTAGCATCAACCATGTTCCGAGAATGGCTTCGATGTCTTATGCTTCATGGAATCTTCGACGTTTCACATTGTTTACAGCAAACACTTGTTTTATTAGGCCATGGGAACATTTATGGAAGATCATCATCGTCACACCCAATTCGAAATCCCGCAATTTCACATTTCTTGAAACTATAGAACTTAAACTACGAGGAGAATTGTGAAGAAGCAATGGAGTAGGGATAAAATATTCGTTATAAACGTCTCAAAACTGTGGATAATGGGTTTTGTGGAAACTGAGGAATAAAGTGAAGGATCGCAATATGCAGTGGAAATTAAAATTGCAATCACATATAGATCTATTGCATTTAATTATCATACTTAAATCTTAATAGTCAGAAATAAATACCTGCAATTTGTGAGAATGAATCCAACAATTATGACATAAGTGCCTGTGAGAAGTAGGAAAAATAAATAGTACTTGTGATGTCTTAATTTAATTGCTATAAGCTTAATATTAGGATAAAAGTACCAATTCACTTATACAAATTTTATAAAGTTGTTAAATAAGTTTGTTACAATTTTACAGCTTAAAAATTTGTCCTTAATGTTAACTTTATCTACAAAAGAATCTATATTTAGACAAAACTTGAGAACATAAAATTTATGAAATGCCTATGCAATGATGTTGACAGCATATAAACAGTACTAGCGTAGATTTCAATTAATTTGGGCATATTGGAATATCTTTGAATCAATATAATAGTCAGAGTTCTAAAACTTTTTCTAATAGAAAAACTTTGATGCTAAAGTTAGTAAAAGCAAAGAATATAAATATCGAAAAAGATTTTTTATATGATTCAGTGTGTGTTCTCATATCTTATTGTATCTCCTTTACATAGATGATACTTCAAAGAGGCCAGTAGAATTGTTGTCCAATTTTACCATGGGATTGAATCAACGTAAATGATATCTTATCATCCATCTAAATTAAGTATTACCTTTATTAGGGATGGAATTAAGCCGGACCAAGCTTAGTCTTCTATTCGTTTATGCCTAATCTAAAAATTTATATAAAGGCCTGAGTCGGACCACACTCAATCTTCTCATCATTTAAGCCTGATCTAAAATTTTATATAAAGGTCTAAGCCTGACCTAAGGTTCAATCTGGCTTTAGTTTCATAGCTTGATCTTGGAGTAAATGCTTAAGGAATTAAACAAGAACAACGAAATTAAGAAAGAACATTACATAGCTTTGACATGAATACTAAACTTAGAAACTCCACAAGTAGAAATTGAAAAGATATCTAATACCACACTTTTAGGATTAGATTAGTTCCCTCCTCATAGGATCGACATCTTTGGTATTACGTTAACGAACCGTGCCCTTGCGGATAATTAAGGGTTAACAATTAAAACTTACTCACAACCTAACCCCAATCAATTGGCAAAAGATTCCAAAAGAACCTATTTGGGATTACATTAATGTAAGAAATCATTATCTTAATGCTCCTGTAAATTTTGATTTATGAAATTTAAATAAGTATTTATTACATTGCATAAGAGATATATTACGTCATTAAAAGGTAAATAATCGAGTTTGAAAATTGTTGAAGATGCATGGAGACTTTATAAGTGTAGAGTGAAGCAAAAATATTTGAAACAGTATACGACAAAATGGTCAATCGTCCTAAGTACAAAAGCAAAAGAGTCTTTAAGGATTTCATTTCTTATTAGAACCTCCTAAATATGAAGGAATGATAATTATTATTACTTTTGTGCAATTTCTTTCTTGGAGGCGGATGTTCCTTTGCCTCCGTCCACGAAGACATTGATAGACTTGCATTCCTCCCACTTGTCCTCGAACGTCACTTCTATGTTTCTCTTACTGCATATTTCATAGAGCTCAGTCACTGGATCCTTTTTCAGCATCTCCAACCTGATTATTGGCTCCAACAGATTCTTAAAGACCTTTGGAATTAAATGACAATTAATATTCAGCTATGTAGACATACTAAACATTTGTATATACATCTACGTCGATTATTCACTGCCTTTTTTTAAGATCCAAAGTTAACATTTTTTAATTTCTGAAACGAATTCAAGGCTTAGTTCATTACTAGAAAAGAACAAAGAATGGGCAATGAGATGAGTGATATGGGGATGGAATAAAGATGTACAATTTATGTGGTACCTTCCGCACAGTATCCGATAAACCATAATCGCCCGTGTCCATGACAATGGCTCCGACCGCTGATTCCACAATGTCGGCCAAAACCTTTGGCACCCAAATTTGGCCGTAAGAATGCAAAGGATAGTCCACGATTGCTTGCGAGAACTCTGTGATCTGTCCAAACAACCCTTACCAGTTTAAGGCCAAATTATAGAAACTCTTTAGTTATGTAAGCTTAAATTAACGAAAGTTAGCATGAGTGGTATGGTGAATCTTGATTTTAAGGAATATGTTTTTTAAAAGGTGTAAAGATTAGTTTGAGTAGGCTTGACTATCTAAAATTTTCTCTAATCATACATTTGTATACGAGATTTATTCTAATAAATGAATATGTGTGGAAGAAAGTTTATTCAAAAGTTTTCATCTACACATTTTCATTAACACAACTTAAAACTAACAATTGATATTAGAGCTTTTTTCTTAAGGGATTTAGGAGTTGGATGAAAGGTTGCTTTCTAAATGTTGTTTGTGAGTAGATGAGAGTAATAAATGTTATGAGGGACTAAAATGGGTCTAAACCTCACGGGAATAAGTGAACTACTTTTTTCAAATGTAAATTATCAAGTAAATACTATTAAAATGATGGCATACTTGAAAGCTCTCAAACTTATGGGATGTTGTGGACCAAGGAGCATAACATATTTCATCCTCAAGAGCAAATGTCACAATGAATTAGATAAAAAAAAATAAAAGGAGCCTAAAAGCACTTACATTCACTCTATAGTTTCAAAGGCTATTTTTATAAGAAGAATGGCATATAAGAAAAGAAAGAAAGCATGATAAAAAACTAAAAGAAGAGTTTGAAGGAAGTGAAAAGTTATAAGTTGTGACCGATTTAAGAAAATTGGCCTTGGAAACCGGTCAAATAAAATTTATACCAAGGATTGCAGCATAGCTGAACCTCGGGTCGTCTCTCAAAGGAA
>JANKOE010000205.1:22148483-22161515 GCA_026284465.1 Erythroxylum citrifolium | reverse complement strand
TGAATGAGAATAAAAAACACAGGGGCTAAGGTGAACGAATTAAAAACACAAGGGCTAAGATGAATAATCAAATATATGGCTGTTTTATATGATTTGCCAGTACCGTTTGATAAAAGATGTCTTAGCATGGTATCTTGTTAATCGTTGTCGTTTTGTTTAACCATCTACTGACTAGTATTGCATGATAAAGTACATGTTTATGTTGGAATATCCAAAATGACTTTTGTAACCTTCCCAGCTTTTGATAATTGTAATTTCCGCCAACAACTTCTGGTTGGTCCCTGCTTTGTGAAACTCAGTATGGTATGGACTTTTATACGTTACTGGTGGGTGGGTCATCGTTTTATCCACAGTTTCATCTTAAAATTGACGAAAACGTACCAGCTAATAATAATAATAATAATATATTAGAACTTAGCATTACCAAAGAGAGACCCATCCCCAAGTAGGGATCTTCATTGATGCGAATACTAATACTCATTGAAAATGTGGCTAATTGCTAGCATGTGAGAATGATTCCAGATTTTCTGTCCAATTTTTATGATGTCTTATTGTGTCCAATAAATCTCAGCCATTTATTTATACGAAGCATCACGCTTGTTTACGTGGAGCTCGCGCACAGGATCTTGTTCCGTGAGAATGATGCATTCTTCGGGAACAAATTGACGCAAATAATGACGACATCCGCAACTACCAGACCAGTAGGGTGCAAAGATTAACAATTTCCAAATTTCAAAGTTCTTACTTAAGCTTTGACTTTAAGATAGATGGGTTAGGCAGACCAAACAATTTTCAGTCACCCACTGTCCAAATTACATTTAGGTCAGAAAGGGTCCTACCCATCGCCTCTCTTTCACACTTCTCGATATGTTTTCTTTTTGGGAACCAATGAAAAAGGAGGGTAATATTTTTTGATGGGGAAGCTTTTTTTTTCTTTTTTGGTGTAATGGAATGTATAAAGTTTTAGATATACTGAAAAATTTATAAATTATTTATTCAAATAATAATATTGTATATTTAAAATAAATTATTTAATAAATCAAACAAAAAATTTAACATAATTAACTATTGCTTATAATTCAATGTTAGGGTAAACATCATGTCATGCGAATCATATGGATTTCGTTTTAAATTATTTGGAGTTGTAATTACGGAAAATTGGGTACCATAAAACCAAAATTAATGGAGGAAAGAAAATTGGTACAACATAGCGAATAATTGGGGACCACAACACGACTTTGTGCGGTTGTTGTACGTCAACATCGATCCAACGTGGCTCCAGCGTGGTCTAGTACGCAACGTGTCTAATTAATTTATCCATGGCGTACGTGGCACTCTTTATCATAATAAACTCGGCATATTTACTTACATACCAAAAACAAGTAGACACATTTACTATACTAATTAGACACATTTGATTACTAACATTCATATACCAGCAGGTTCCTTTTCTTTGTGATTAGCAATAATTGAAATGCCATTATGCTTTTTGGAGCTGAAAATGTGTAAAATGATTACCTGCATTTAGACTCCAAGGAAAACAACCGAAAGTGATATTAATTAACAGTATCAAAATCATCGCCAGCTAAACAACAGTGTTTTCTATTTCCTTTAGTTTACTAGACATCATAACTAGTTAGTTCATATATATCTAATTAAACAACGCAACCTTTATAACGTAAGGATTGTGTGCACGTGCAAACTTTCATCGTCCACAAGACAGCGTGGATAATATTGGACCCAACACTAACAGTGCAACAGATGTAAAGGAAATATCTAGACCATGTACAAGTAATTGCTTTGATATCATGCAATGAATGTGGTAAGAATTATAACCATTAAATTTGTAGTTACACTAAATCTCGATATGCCCAACTTGAAAAACTACGAATTATATGTTATTTAAGCAACCTTGTATACATAAGGTATCAACAGCAATGCTAATGCTATTTCGTTGCCCGAGCATTCTTTAGCCGAGGTCTTAATCTCAAGAACCATTTGTCTGTTTATTGTTTTGTTTTGAGATGATGAATGAGAAGTATAGTTAATAGCTAAAATTGAGAGTGGACCTGCCTAGTGCCCATCCTTCTCCACCGAGACAACCTGTCAAAAGTTGATATGGGACACGTAAAAGAACAGCAAAGCCTGCCTGGCATTCAGTTCCAATTGGGATTTGTCAGTCGTGGTCGTGGGTTTTTTTCTCAGCCTCACATCTCTCTCTTTTCATGGGGTAGCAGGAGCACTAGCAGTAGCAGCACCCGCCTCTATTATTTCTCTGTCACCTAATTTCGGGGAAGCCAAAATTGCCCTTTTAAATCTCAATTACAAACCCCTAGCCTAGTATTATCAATTTTATTCTACGTATCAAAAACTAAAAAGTCCTGTTTTTTCCTTAACAGGGTGGCTGAAGTGGCGTGAGGGAGTTTTTAAGCGACTCAATACTTTGTCCAGATCTTAGAATTTGAATCTCTTACACTTTTAAAGAAACTCAAGTAATTCAAATTACGACAACTAATCGTTCAACTTGTCATTATACTTAAATTTATTATTAAATTAAAATATGCTTCGAAATATAAAATATCTTTCGACCATATTCCGTAAATTCCCCCCTTATTTCAGTAAGATTAAAACATAAGGCAAGGCAAGGGCAAGGTTGAAACTTAGCTGGCTAGTCCCTCACAGCCCAGAAAAAGCATCATGTAATCAGAAAATCAACGTGCGATGGTAAAGTCAGAACAGGCGATCAATACCGGGGACCCAAAACAGCAATGGGTTTGGGTGGCCAGTAGATTTGTAAAGCAGCCGCTGCTCTTTCCCCTGTATTCCTCAGTCTGATTTAAACCCAACGTAATTTTATGTTATTTATATATAAAATAATATTATTTTCGAGTAAAAATAGAGCTGAAATAGAGTAACGTGCACAAAAAAATTTGATACCCTCTTTCCCTCTCTGTGTTAGTACAGTACAGTTTCATTTTTTCTACTCTCTACGATTCATAATAAATGTCATTTTAGAGGAATGCACACTTATTAAGAAAGTTAATGGAATATCTAATATACCTTTATTAATTATATGTTAAAGTGCATTGAAAATATAATCTGTCTAATCTGTGTAATTAAGATGTAAGAGAAATTAAAGGGTAATTTTGGAAGTAAAATTACAAACATGTATGCAAAATAAAAAATGATACTTATTTTGAATAATTAAAATATATCTAAAGTAACAACTAGTATAAATAAGAGGGAGTATTTGTTTTCTTATTTTCTCCATTAATTATCTCGGTAGAATTTCTAGAATAGGGTTCTGATTTCTGAAGGCAAAATTGGGTGAAGTGGAGGGGATAAGCCTCAGAATTCATCTCCATTAGTTGATTAGGATTCTGTCGGTGAATGGTGCAAACATACTTGTCTCAGCCAATAGCTCTTCGGAGTTCTGACTTCGTTGTCCCGCACTTTTGTCAATCTATGACATGTGGGGTCCACAACCCAATAACCCCAATCCGTCGGTGACTTCATGTACTACCACTGCCCAATCAGCTAACGCCACGTCAGACATTGGCATATCTAATATTTCGTTAACACCTGAATTTCGCAAAACCCCATCCAGGAGAAAAAGAGACAAAACTTTCATTAACAAGGACTTTCTTATCCTAAATTACGAAAATTCCGCTTTGAACACTATGATACGGCCGGCCGATGCTTCTTAAAATTGGCGGTTGTCATAAGCCACTCCCACTCGTCACCTTTATATTACATCTAACTGGGGAATTGAAGGCACTAAAATATTGATTTTCTTTCTTTTACAAATACATTTGAACAAGAGACACGGAACCATAGAAAAACAAAACAGGAAGAAAATGAGAAATTCTTAAATATTAGGGAGCGCTTGGTTCACAAAAGAGAATGAGAATAGGAATATGAATGAATATAGTAAGGAATGAGAATGGAGTATAGCAAACAATGAATCACATTCCTCTAGTAATCCACAGGTATAAAGTATTGCTGAAAATGGAGGAATGAAAGTGTTACCCCTATTAATACCAAACAGGAATTTTCATTCCATACCCATAGATTTTTCCCGGTTACCTCAAACAAGCACCCCATTACTATTATTTAAATACAATTAAATTAGTTTAATAAAGTAAGTGTATTAACAAAAAACGAAGAGAAGAACAACAGTGGTTGTACTTGTGCCACAGGGAAAAGTAACGAAAGGAACAGGGTGAAGTGAAACCACAGGAAGGTGGTGGCAATAATGTGATTTAGTTCTCCGGTACAGAACCACTGAAATACAATTTCTACTGCATTAATTACATTTACTAGCTATATCATCAGAATAATTCAAACACGATTACTCTAAGCCTAAACCCGAGTGAAACTGAAAACCCTCCATGATGGCGCATGAATTGATCGAGCAAAATGCATCCGCTTGCTTTTTTCTCGTGTATAAAAGGGTGTCAGTTCAACACTTTCTCTTCATCACGCTCTATTCCTTTCCATTCCTTTAGTTTTCTTGCGTTTCTGCCTGTACCGTCCTTATCAAGGTTTCTTTTTTCGAAGTTTGTGTATATCCATCGAGAAAAGGTCAGAAATCTTTGGTTGGTTGCAGTTTTATTGTTTCGATCACGCATTAACTTCCTAGTTATATATGTTGTGTGTTGGGGGTATGCGCTCGTCTTTGAAACTCCCTCTGTCTCTCTGGCATCACTTTGTTTCGTTTTGATTGTTGCTTAGTCCCGTCCGGACAAACAGAGGTGGATAGAATAACACGAGACTACATGCATTGTTTTCGTAGTCAGTCATTGTTAAAGTTGACATTTTATTATATGAATATGATGCTATTATCTGCTTAGTCACAGCCTTAAGCTAGCCCTAATGCATATAGCGGTGCATCGCCTGACCCTTTCAGGACCAACCCCATTTCATGGCTAAGGCCACCAACTTTCACAGAAGAGCAAATAGTTATCGACATTGATGTAAGTCGTATAAGACATTAAATCCTTAGAAGAACTACCAATCCAAGTAGTTTATCCGGCAATGTCTGCAGGAAACAACTTAAATCAAGGTCATGAGGACTATTTTGATTGTACCCATTTTTCTTTGAAACTTCAGGGTCACAATGAAACATTCCACACTACCTTTATTGAAGCGTGTTTTACCAATTTCCGTTATTGTTGCTCTTACAAAAATCTTTTGCCTCCAAATAGGTAATTTGACAATCGAGGTAAAATTTCTTATTTAATAATAATAATTATTATTATTAGTAACCGTAATATTAATCATATATCATGGGTTTAAGGTATTAAGATTGCTTTGTTTATTTCTCCTTTTCTTAATGATATCTCCATCTCCACATAAATGCCTAAATTGTTTTTGTGTTACCAAAATACCCCTCCATCGTAAATTACTCTGCATGCTGCTGACAAACGCACTTACCTTTTTGGGGTTTGGGAGATAAATGTCTGAAATACAAGGGTTAATTGGCGATTTAAAATTCTTACATTTCATGTCCCTACAACCTACCCTTTTGTTTCCTGTTTGCTTCTCAAGCCTCTCAACAAGGTCCAAGCTCCTTTTTTTTTTCTATAAATTCCTGCTCAGTCTAGTCTTTTACTCACCCACTTCATTTGTTCTGCTTCCTCAGTTCTCCTGTTTTTGCGTTAGGTTTGTTCGTGTTTCTCTTTTGCTCTTAGGTGCGTTTTTTGCTTTGTCTTCCTTACATTTGTTTTCTCCGTTCATCTGGGTGCTGGAAAGTTGTCCCGATCGTGCTTTTGCGCAATGCTAAACCAGACTCGCTCTGCTGGTTCATAATGCTTCTCGTTGTTGTTTCGTTCACCAATGGTGTTAAAAGTGTTTGATTTTTATGTAGTTAGACACCTGTCTTAGTTGGTCTGAGAGGAATTGTGCAGATCGTTGGATTCTGAACGCTGAATCTACTCCTTTTTTCACCAAAAACAGCTTAACATGGAAAACTACGTCTGTTGGCAATCTTTTGGTGGTGTTGTTTTCCCTTTCTTGTGTTCTTTAACTTACAGGAAGATAAAGGAAATTCAACTCTTTATGTTCATTGTCAAAATTTGATACCTATTTCCTTCCGAGTCAAACAATTTTTCTTTTCCTTGGAGAACTTTTGTTGCTATTATTGCTTAATAGTTTTCTGTTCTTGTCTCTGCATTGTTCTTGTTGCAGCGAATTTACTCACGAGCAAAGGTCTTTTCCCTTCTATGAGCAACCGTATTTTTTAATAGAAAAATATGTTCTTACTACTTTAATGCACTGATCTTTCTAGTGAACTCCGTAATGACATATGGGCTTCAACCTTTATACCTAACAGCCTCACGATCACAAGTTTGTTCGATTCTTCGTTTTCTGGCACTTCTCTTTAATTCCTTTGTCCACTGTTGCTCATGGTCCATTATTTAATACACCAATTGTATAGTTCCACTATGTATACATTGTACTCTGTGATGAATTAAGTAATTGGTGGGGTGGTAATTTTTTAAATTTTTACTCTTTCTAGAATAATGTGATCCCTTTTTTCTAGTTTTGACTTTGTGGCGATTTTATGTTCATTTATATTCCGTGGTTTCTGGGTTTGTTTCTTGTTATTATTACTAAAATTTGCAGTCTGTTTCAGTTAAAAGGTTATTCCGAGATTCTCTAAGGATCCATCATCCATGGCTGAGCGTGTGCTAACTCGCGTTCATAGCATCCGTGAACGTTTGGATGATACACTGAAAGGTCATCGCAACGAGATTGTGGCTTTGTTGACAAGGTATTTAGTCTCTTCAAGGTCTTTACATCAAGTAGCCTTCAGTTCACAAGCATCGTCTTTGAGTCATAGGGTGGTTTTAGATAGTTAAAAGTTCTCACTTTTGTTTAAATTGTCCTGGTGTTAAGATCGTCAAACCGGAGATCAGGTAATTTGCCACAAATAGCTTCATATTATTGGTGTATAATATAGAAAGCTTAAGTTATTATGGATTGTATTTTAGGATCGAAGCTAAGGGAAAAGGAATTCTTCAAAACCATCACGTTATTGCTGAGTTCGAAGCGATCTCTGAAGAGAACAGAAAGATACTTGCTGATGGTGTATTTGGCGAAGTCCTGAGAGCCACACAGGTGACCTTGATCACACATGCATTTCTTACTGTATCTGTTTAGTACTGTGTAACATGAGGTTTGACCTCTTGTTGTTCTTGATCCTGGTTTTTCAGGAAGCAATTGTTTTGCCTCCATGGGTTGCCCTTGCTGTACGCCCACGTCCTGGTGTGTGGGAGTACATTAGAGTGAATGTCCATGCACTTGTCGTCGAGGAGTTGCGTGTTGCTGAGTATCTCCATTTCAAGGAAGAACTTGTTGATGGAAGGTGAGACACACGGTTGCTATGAATTTAGTAACTTTTTGATCTATGCTTTCTTAGCTTTATCTGACCATTATTTACATGAATGCAGCACCAATGGAAACTTTGTTCTCGAGTTGGACTTTGAACCATTCAACGCAACCTTTCCGCGCCCAACTCTGGAGAAGTACATCGGCAATGGGGTGGAATTCCTCAATCGCCACTTGTCTGCCAAACTGTTTCATGACAAGGAGAGCTTGCATCCCCTGCTTGAATTTCTGAAAGTTCACTGCCACAAAGGAAAGGTATGTCTAGTAACACACCCAATTTCCATCATTTATCACCAAATTGCTAATTGGATGAGTTTTTAGCATGATTTGCAACTCCACTCTAAGTTTCTATTTTATACCTTTGTTAGACACTTGAAGTTGATTTGGATTCTTGGATTTGATCATAAAATCATGTGGTTGTGCTAAAGTATTTGATACTCATCCAAAAAACATCAAGAAGAATCTTAAATACGTAGTCCTTGCCTAAATTGGAAGGCTAATGGATCAGGCTACAGTTTGAGAAGCACTCAATCGATCTTACCATGAATCATGATTTTCTTACTTCAAATTATGTCTCTGGAAACGCCAACATGATCTGATAACAGTATTGGAAGATCTATGCAGGCTCTGTCATTGGAATCTGATATTTAATTGTATCACTTGGATTTTTATTGCAGAACATGATGCTTAATGACAGAATCCAGAACCTAAACGCCCTGCAATATGTTCTGAGGAAGGCAGAGGAGTATTTGATTGCGCTGCCAACACAAACTCCATACTCCGATTTTGAGCACAAGTTCCAGGAAATTGGCTTAGAGAGAGGATGGGGTGATACTGCTGAGCGTGTTCTAGAGATGATTAGACTTCTTTTGGATCTTCTCGAGGCACCTGATCCCTGCACTCTTGAGACATTCCTAGGTAGAATTCCTATGGTGTTTAACGTTGTGATTATGACTCCTCATGGATACTTTGCCCAAGACAATGTTTTGGGCTATCCTGACACTGGAGGCCAGGTTAGTCGCTAACCTAGTCTACTGTCATTCCGGTGAATACCCTTTAAAGTAGGAGGTGAATTGGTTTTGTTGGTCAAATATTCCTCTTCTAGGTTGTCTATATCTTGGATCAAGTTCGTGCCTTGGAGACTGAAATGCTTCATCGTATAAAACAGCAGGGACTTGACATCACCCCTCGAATCCTCATTGTAAGTTGTTGAAGTTTATGGGGATTTTGTGCAGTTTTGATATATCGGGCAAATGATTTTTCACTGTCTTTAATGCTTGTTCTTTTATGGTTTGTCTGTAGATTACTCGTCTTCTCCCAGATGCCGTAGGAACCACTTGTGGTCAGCGTATGGAGAAAGTATTTGGAACGGAGTATTCAGATATCCTCCGAGTACCCTTTAGAACAGAGAAAGGAATTGTTCGCAAATGGATCTCCAGATTTGAAGTGTGGCCCTACCTAGAAGCTTACACTGAGGTGATTTTTGAATGTTTGAGAGGAACTGATGCTATCAGAGGTTTCTGTTAGTCCTCGTAAGCTCAAAGAACTAGTTGTGCTTGTACAGGATGTTGCAGCCGAAATTGCGAAGGAATTTCAGGGAAAGCCCGACTTGATCATTGGAAATTATAGTGATGGCAACATTGTTGCTTCCTTGTTAGCACATAAACTAGGTGTTACAGAGGTAAGTCCTTTCCTATATGATCAATTGTTTATATTCATTTGATTGTTTTTACTTCAGGCATTAATATTTTGTTACTTTTGCTGTTGCTGTGGTTGCAGTGTACGATTGCCCATGCTCTGGAGAAAACAAAATACCCCGAGTCAGACATCTATTGGAAGAAGTTTGACGAGAAGTATCACTTTTCTTGCCAATTTACAGCTGATCTCATTGCCATGAACCATACAGATTTCATTATCACCAGCACATTCCAAGAGATTGCTGGAAGGTGATAGGTTTTGTCCATACCATATGTCTTGTCCTGAGTTGTCATTAATTCGTTTGGATCTAACCTTGAACAATTGTTTACCTTTCCACTTTCTCAGCAAGGATACTGTCGGTCAATATGAGAGCCACACAGCTTTTACACTTCCTGGCCTGTACAGAGTTGTTCATGGAATCGATGTGTTTGACCCCAAATTCAACATCGTCTCCCCTGGGGCTGACATGAGTATATACTTCTCATACACTGAGGAGAAACGAAGACTCACTTCTTTCCATCCAGAAATTGAGGAACTTCTTTACAGCCCTGTTGAGAATGAAGAGCACTTGTGAGTTTCTGTCCGTTTGTCTTCCATGCTTATCTTCTTCGTTTATCGTTTGCAAATTTTGTCTCAAAGAGATAGAAGATGAAGTTTAATTGCTGTCATCTTTTCTTTTGGCAGATGCGTGCTAAAAGACCGTAACAAGCCTATCTTATTCACCATGGCAAGGCTAGACAGAGTAAAGAATTTGACTGGCCTTGTAGAATGGTACGGAAAAAATACGCGACTTCGTGAATTAGTTAACCTTGTTGTAGTTGGTGGTGACAGAAGAAAGGAGTCTAAAGATCTGGAAGAACAAGCAGAGATGAAGCAAATGCATAGTCTTATTGAACAATACAACCTTAATGGCCAGTTCAGATGGATATCTTCCCAAATGAACCGGGTGCGAAATGGCGAACTGTACCGGTGCATTTGTGACACTAAGGGTGCTTTTGTCCAGCCTGCACTATACGAGGCTTTCGGACTGACTGTTGTCGAGGCCATGACCTGTGGTCTGCCAACCTTTGCCACTTGCAAAGGTGGTCCGGCCGAGATTATTGTTCATGGAAAATCAGGCTTCCACATAGATCCTTACCATGGTGAACAAGCTGCTCAGCTTCTTGTTGATTTCTTTGAGAAGTGCAAGACTGAACCCTCTCACTGGGACAAGATCTCCCAAGGTGGCCTGAAACGAATTGAAGAGAAGTAAGTTGATCTCTTACCTTGCAAAATTATTAGTCTTGCATATTCAGTCTCATAAACTTCGCCAACTCTTGTTGAATACTTTGCCTTGTTTCACAGATATACCTGGCAAATTTACTCCCAGAGGCTATTGACTCTCACAGGAGTTTATGGCTTCTGGAAACATGTTTCCAAGCTTGATCGCCTCGAGAGCCGTCGCTACCTTGAAATGTTCTATGCTCTCAAGTACCGCAAATTGGTAAGCTGTGTTTTCCTGATCTTAAGCTTTGTATTTTCTGTACTTCAAAATGACTTGACTAAAAAAAATTCTTAACCTTTCAGGCTGAGTCTGTTCCTTTGACTATTGAGTAATTGGGAAGTGGCGAAAACGAAGAAAGATTTGCCAAATCGAAGGTTTCTGAATTGCTGAAAATAATTTGTCATTTCACAATTGTGACCAGACAAGAAGTGTCTTTGATTTTGTGAATTCCATTGCATTTACTTCTCCGTTCTCTTCTCATTTGGCGGCCTTTTGCAAGCCTTTTTGTATCGAGCCCATTGAATTTCAGTAAAGATTGCATCCTTTGGTGTCCCAGTCCCTTTCCAAGCCAGTTATTTCTTGAATTCACTCATGCGTCATCCATAATTTTATTATATCTAATAAAAAGTGCATCTTCAATTCTAAAACTTGTATAAATTATATAAATAATTCAACTTAAATGATAGGAATCAGGCATATTTAATCGCACGTTGAAGGTTGTTAGGAATCTATTGAAAAATACTAAGGACTATTATTAACACGGAATATGTAACCAGGCCAAAGAAGCCGTTGACAAAATGGTGGATCTCTAGGTAAGAAATGAACCTTTGTCACTTTAAGATTTTGAAGTTTGGCATATAATGCTGACTCATGTGAAGGAATAAACTGAATATTGCATTTCTAGAATGTAGCCAACGTCAGACTTAGAAGATAGTTGACATCTCAACTGTCTTGCATTAGTTTCTTAAATAATGAGAAACAAAATATAACTGATGCCAGAAATATACTGACATCAGACACCAATCTTTCTTTGAGTTTGCATTTTGGAAAAATAAAAGCAAACTAGCATGGAGTTGAACAGGTAACTGGCATTAAACTCATCTTTGTTATGCACATTGAAAGTTCCATAATAAAATTGGTGTCGATGTGTTGGTGTCGATGTGTTTCCAGTACAGGCGCCAAACACATGTTTTAATGGTGCAAGTTTTTGTTATCTTCGGATCCTATTTCCTTTTAGAACTTTATTATTATAGCTTAATACCTATAAGAGGCTTTATTATATTTGTAATCTACATTTGATCAATCAAAACTCTTTGGGAGTATTTTTCTAAATCTTATGATCTTATCTAACTTGCTAGTGACGATCAAGCCATAATCTTATCACGTCTTAATCCTTTCTTTTCTGTGAATGTAGCTATTTATATCATTCTTTTTTATTTTTGTATCTGATCTCTTGGATTAAACATAACGTTGATATAATGGTCCTTTATCTGGTCATATTGATATCAAAATTTTTTAATTCTATTGGTAAGGGTCCTATCAAAATTTGGTACCAGAGCTTATCTTCTATATTCATTGTCTTCTATATTCAGTTTTGCTCTTGGCATCATTATTTACATTTTTAATGTTTTTGTATCTTCCTACTATACATTCAATTTTTGTATTCTTGTCATTTTTAAGATTTGCTAAGAATAATTTGTTTTTAAGTGTGTTATTTTTAGTTTTTTAATTTTTCACATTACTCCAAAAGAGAAAAGAAAAAAAAAAAGCATTATTAGGCTAGGATTAATTTATAAGAGGAGCATTAAAAGGTGTCATCTAGAGGTGGAAGAGGTAGAAGAGTAGGAAGAATGGGTTGACAAGGAGTGATAGATTTGGGATAGGTTACGAAAGAAGGTAAAAAAAAAAGGGTAGATAATAATACAGGTACTATTAAAATGACAATACTATCTTTTATAGGAAAGATGGATTTAAATGCCTACTTAAAGTGAGGGAAGTGAGTTAATCTAATTTATATTATTATAACTTTTTGAAGTAGAAAAAGATTAAGCTGTTGGATTGAAAACAAAAATCATGCAAGATTTGGTCAAAACGGTAGATTTCAAAACTTTTTCGAAATCAAAACGCAGCGGAAATAACATAACCAAATCAACATGTTTCAGTCATACATGATATGATATAAGGAAAATAATTTGCATAAGAACAAGGTGGTAGAAATATACCGACTCCTTGATACAGCTTTGACTCCTCGCTTTTGTATCCTCTCTGAATCCTTGCTACAGCTTTGATTCTTTTGTATCATTTTCTTTGTCAATGTATCATCTCCTTATTGTTGTATCCTTGACTAATCTGATTTACCACTTGTTCTTTTTGGACAACTTGGTTAATAAGATCCTTTGGTGGAAAAAGAGAAGAAATATTTTGAGGAGATTTTTCTTAGAAGAAAGAAGCCAAATATGAGACTCTTCTCGTTCATGTTTCGCCTATGCTTGCATGAGAGGAGAGAGTGAGTTAAAAATTCAAGAACACACTTCTTACTCTCCTTTTCAATTTCGGTTATCATTAAAGAAAGAAGTGATATGCATTACTTCATTCTTTAATCAATCATAAAGAAGCCAATAAATGAGACTCTTCTCATTTGTTTAAGATGGCTATATGGAAAGACCAATAACCTAAAT
>JANKOE010000205.1:22094015-22109736 GCA_026284465.1 Erythroxylum citrifolium | reverse complement strand
AAGGTTGCTTGAGCCGGAATTCAAGAGGTAGGATTTGAGCCGGAAGTCAAATCGGATTGTAAAGGTTGCTTGAGCTGAAATTCAAGAGGTAGGATTTGTGCTGGAAGACAAATCGGATTGTGAGGTTAGCTTGAGCCAAAAATCAAGTGTGTTGTAAAAAGTTCACACTGAACTAAAAAGTGTACAGTAAAGTGGTTTTCCAAATCCTAAGTGGGAGCTTAGGTAGAGGACGTAGGTCTTAGCACCAAACCTCTATAAAAACAGTGTTTGCTCTTTTTCCCTACTCTCTGAACTTATTTAATTTATCTGATTGTTTCGTGTGTATTAATTCCGTGTTTTTGTATAATTTTGAGAAAGTTTCATCGATCTATTCAATCCCCCTTCTAAATCGTTAACACCGGCTAGCCAAAAGGTACTGAGTATTAATATAATCGACTTGGTTTATATACAAATAAGGTCAGCCTACGGATAATCATGATTAGGTAACAAAATTCGAGGTCAGAAGTCAGAAGCCAGAGACCTTTGTCCTTGTTTCTTTTTCTCGCCTCCAGTTTCAATTACTGAATAAGAACACCATATGCGAACTTTCAGGCCAGTGAACAGTAATTCTATATTCATTGGGCATAGGGATCAAACAAAGTGAGATTGTTATGCGTTGAGTCCTGTTTTGAGATTTTTTGTAATAATAGACGAATTTATAATTCGTGTCTGGACTTACATAATTGTATAGATAAATCGTGTAAATTTTTATAAAAGTATAAAGATATATGACTGTGTGTGAAAATAATGTACTAATATGTTGCCCTTAAGGGGTATGGTTCGATAGTTGAGAGTGGATCTTGGCTTTGGTTAAGTCCTAGGTTCGATTCCATGCTAGCCCTTCTTGTAAAAGTCAATGGCAGCTGGGGCTTTACCTGTAGGTGGAGAACTAGTTGGATCCTCAATGATGAGGTGCGTCCGCTTGGTCCGCCTGTGGAGTGGTGTGTTAGTTTGGCCCTCAGAAAGGTGTGTCCGTTTGGCCTGCTACGGAGTTTCCTCGAATAAAAAAAACTAATATGTTATTATGAAAAACTTTGAACTTAGAATAATGACATTATTAATGAATTGAGATGTTGAATGATGTTAAGGATAAGGTGAGAGTAGAGACATGGCAACTTTAAAGGATGATATTAAAGTTACGTAATATAATTCGATTATGATAATATAAAATTGAGATAAGTTTGAAATTTTTAATAATTTTTCTTATTATTTAACACAGGTTAAATAATAGTTGTTTTGCATTAAGAGTTAACCTATAAACTTGTTTTTTAAAAATGGGTTAATCTATAAATATCAAAATCTTAACAATTTATTTAATTTTTATAAAATCTTAAGCGTGCATTTATATTTTTCCCACCCATATAAACACTTAGAAATAGGTTCATACAAAATATTAGAAATAGGGTTCGAACGGGTATTTCTCACCTTAAAAACTTGAGTTATCCGACTTAACTACTAGGGATGTTATGAATTGATATATTAGGAACTAATAAAAGCACGATCGGAAATAGTAAAACCAAAACAAAGCAGTAGCTTAGTTAGTTGTGACTTGTCTGAATCGAACAAGACAAAGGAGGGATGCAAAATAAGACACCCGCATTTTCCGGGTCCGGTCTTCCCATGTAGAATCATCTTCATTCTAATTCTAACGCAAGTAGTTTTTGTCATTTTCATCACACGAGACTACGCCGGTCTATAACGTTTGCCACAACATCCATCGTTATTCTCTGCGTGAATTGGCTATGTCATGTGTTGGAGGAGAAAGTAGGAAGTTATTGTAATTGTGATCCTTGTCTTGGTAAAGATTTGTTTTGAAGTTATTAGAATCAAGTCAATCTTGTCGTCTTGCATGATAACTCAAGTGAAATCATTGATCATTGTGATTCAAGGTTAAGAAGTATTACTCCACGTAATACGATAACACGGGTACTATTCCTCATCATTTTGCATATCATTCCAAGTAATCCTCAGTGAGTAAGGGAAAACTTTCTTATTTCGTATAGAAAAAACAAAATATGAAGAAACCATTTGCATCCGTACTCTTCCGCTGATAGTGTGTTACTGTTATCTGAAGTCCTGTCGATTGTGATGCACTAGACTCCAAGAGCCAAAGCCGTATAAAGAAGACAGCAACATGTGATATTCCGTCTCCAAACTTCCATGCATGTTACTACCGGAGGCAAGAACAGTGCGTCATTGACTTCTTTCTTGTCTCTTCACTAGATCAGGGGAAGACTGAAAAGCTTCTCACTGCAATTGTGTCCTTGAGCCTTGAGTCCTTGTGGTTCTGGCCAAGGGAAAAGAAGACGGCGTCCATGTGAATTCAGTTAATGAAATGGGACCGTTTTCGCCAATGAATTGTCGTAATCACCTATTTATGAATCCTTGATATCTTTAGTTTTCGCCAATGAATTGTCATAACCTATTGTCTTAAAAATGCTGTTGTGCTGAGTTTTTCTTTCTCTTTCGTTCTTTTTCTTTTCATCACGAATATATATTTTTATAGCCAAAATGCTAAAAAACGTAGATTCTATAATTTCAGTTAAAAACATTTGATTAAGAAAATATATTTGTAGCAAAATGTTTTCATTCTTTTTTTTTTGGCTACAAATATATTTTAATTATAGTGAGAACTATGAAATAAATTTGGTAGCTAAAAATCACAAATCATATAATTTGAGTTACAACTACAAAATAAATTTCGTAGCTAAAAGTTACAAGTCATATAATTTGAGTTAAAAATATTTGGCTATGAAAACATATTTGTGGCTAAATGTTTTCATTCTTTTTCTTTTGACAACAAATATATGTTCGTAATCAAATTCATTTAGCTATGAAATTATAATTTAAATTAAAAATATTTTGCTATGAAAGCTACAAAAATATGTTGGTAACCAATTTTTGTAGCCAAATGACTTTAGCTACGAAATGTTTATTGTAGCTAAAATTTACAAATTATATTAAAAACATTTGACTACGAAAATATAATCATAGCCAAATATTTTTATTCTTCTTCTTTTATCTACGAATATATTTTCTTAGCCAGATAGATTTAGCTAGGAAATAAATTTTGTAGCTAAAAGTCACTGATCATATAATTTGAGTTAAAAATATTTGGCTATGAAAATAAATTTATAGCCAAATATTTTCATTTTTCTTCTTTTGGCTATGAATATATTTTTGTAGCTAAATGCCTTTACCTATGAAATGATATTCATAACTATGAATTACAGATCATATAATTTGAGTTAAAAACATTTGACTATGAAATATACTCGTAGCCAAATGTTTTCATTCTTTTTTTTTTGGCTATGAATATATTTTCGTAGCTAAGTTGTTTTAGATATGAAATGAATTTGGTAGCTAGAAGTGACAGATCCTATAATTTCAATTAAAAACATTTGGCTATGAAAATATATTCGTATTCTACGAATAGATCTTATATTTTCTTCTTTTGGCTAAGAAAATATTTTCGTACCTAAAAGTTTTTAGCTATGAAATAATTTTTGTATCTAAAGGACATATTTTATAGTTTCAGATAAAAAAATGGCATTGTTTTATTCACTAAAATGACATCGTTTTCTACATATTGAAAACCTAATTACGAAACAACGTTTGATTAACTTATGTTCGTCTTCCTCCTCGCGTTCCGGTAGCTGCAACGGTTTGTCGTCGTCTTTGTCCACATGTCCATCTTCTTCTTGGTCCACATGACCTTCTTCATCCGTCTTCGTCTCTAGTGTTCATCTTTGTCCACATGAGGGTTCTTCTTCTCTAGGTAATTCAAGATTTAGTTTTGATATGTGCATAACTGATTGTATATTTATTCAATAACACCTAGTGATTAATGATATTAAAATGTTTAAGATATTTACTTTAGTTCATATATGGTTTTAGGTACAATTCAGAAACAAAAGAGCTAAAATGAGACGATAGCATTATAATTGAGTTGTTTTCCTAAGATTCACACTCAGTTGTTTTCATGGAGCAAGAAGAAGAAGGTTAAAACTAAGAGAAGACAAGAAAACATCAAGATGAAGAGCATTTGGTAGCTCATGGCCGTCTAGAAAAATGTCACAGCCATGAGTAGTCTCACGGCTGTGTAAGGGGGACTGCATGGGCGTGAGACCACTCTCATCCCCATGCTAACGTATGTCACACTCACACCTCACACCTGTGATACACCCACTCACCACCATGAGAAGGGCTAACTGTCCATTAAACCCTACATTTTCATATAAAAGCAACATTTTGGTGATGGCAAAGATATGTTTCATTTAGGGAAAATGTTCAGAGGGATGGAAGGTCTTCAAAGGTTTTGAAAAGAATAAGGGGCAAAGCTCTAATCCCTTAAAGACCCATGGAGAGGTAGCTTCCCGAAGCCAGTTCGGAGGTGTTATCGATGTCGAAGAACCTAGTTAAGCATATCTTTCATTGCTTTTGTTGTTCTTTCTCTCTTTATGAATTGTTTAGGATATCATATGCATATGGATTTGAGTTTCATATATATTTATTGTTATCATTCGATTGTTTGTGTATGAACCCATTGCTAGAATTTCAATATAATTTGTAATTGTTATATTTGAGATTCATTTTTAGCAACTAATGATATAGAACCATTAGGGATACAATCCGTAATTGTTGTGTTTCCGATTGATTTTGAATCATTAGGGATAACTTAACCTAGGTTAAATGACCCGAGCGTATGTGGTTGTTACCTTGATTAATCAATTTTCCTAAGTTGTAATGCGACTGTGCAATTAAATCTAGATATCGTATCCTAGGTTATTTGGTAGTTAGGTTTAAATAACGAGCGTCTCTTAATTAAACACAATTGAGGGAAAACTAGGGTTAATATACCTTATCGTTAACCTACGATTAATAGTTGCTAGGAGAGGTAAAATAATAACAATTCAACGAAATATGTTTAATTAGGTGTAGGTTAAGATTGAACTAATGAACAGGTTGCTAACAAATTCATCACTTTTATCATTTTTACATGTTCCTTTAATTTGTTTTCATTAGTTTGGTTTTACTTTGTTTTGTTATTAAACCAATCCAACACCCCCACCCCCAAAACCTAATCATCGATTATTTTCATTTCAAAAGCTTTACACACTTTCTATGGGATCAACCTAGACTCACCACTACTATAGTTGTAGGTCTAGTTATTTTGAGTAGTGTTACGACGTGCTAAGTCAATTTTGATGTTGTTGCTAGGGAGTACGATGTTTCAGTTTTTTTCTTGATTTTAATTGATATTTTGAACATATTTGTTTGTAATTAGTTTCGTTTCAACTATTTCATGATCTTTTCACTTTTTTTATTACTGTGTGAATAAAAAATAAAAAAGTTAATATACGAAAGTAATTTTTTTCATAACTCATATTCCCAATCTTATAACTAAGTTTAGAGTGATCATACTAACTTTAGTTATGGATGGGATAACCAGCAAAATTACTTCCATGATAGCTTATAGGATGCACAACAATTCCCATATAGACTAGAAGCTTCTTATTATAACTCAGGTACATCTCTGGAAGAATTGATTAATATTATGAATGCTAATACTTTGCAATTTCAATAGGGTGTACAACAGTTTCAACAGGGTGTATAGTAATTTCAACTAGGTGTGTAATGGTTTCAGCAGGGAATACATCAATTCCAACAGGAGGAAAGACAATTTTGGTCTAGCTTCTAAGAATGCGAGAGCCAACAAAACTCAAGTACATCATTGGAAGAATTAGTTAACATTGTTGCTGCTAACACTTTGCAATTTCAGCAGGATGTGAAATGATTCCAACAAGATGCAATGTCTAGGTGGGGAGATAATGTCTAGGTGGGGGGATAACAATCACCTAGAACCACAAAGTAAAGAGGAGTAACCATATCAACCTGAGATGTACCCAAGGGATGTTAGTGCGAAAATCTTACGGAGTAAAGAGGAGCTTAAGAATATTGAGCGAACTACTTAAGGGATTGCTTGTGTGGAAGAAGTGGAAAAGGAGCTTGAAGCATAAAAGGATACATCTTTTAGCTCGGAGGTAAATGCCGAGTTCCAATTTATTGTTAAGTTTAACTCTTACCTTTACCTAACAGGTTGGAGAAATTGAACCAGCAAGAAAAGGGTGAAGAGACATTCCAAGTATTTCAAGAGTGCAGGGACTCAGTAGAGATTGAGAATCTGAAGATAGGTCGTATGCTAAATATGAAGGATTATCAACTAAGGCCTTATCTGGAAAAACCTCACATCGTAACGCTCGAAGATCATAATTTTTCCATGGGAGGAAAGTATGGAGTCAAGCTAGCGACACTAAACAAAGACACTTCTTGGGAGGCAACCCAAAGGAAGTTAATTTTTTTTCCTTTACATATTTAAATTAATTTCTTATATGGATGTATGCTTGAAGTTGTTTGTTTTTACTTATTTTTAAGTTTTCAATAAAAAAGAGAGAGGGAATTAAACAAACAAACAAACAATTTTTCATTTTTTATTACTTCTAGGACTATATAGTTATGATTAGATAATGAATTGGCTAGAGAATTTCATGGAAACTTTAGTATGTGTTTTTGCTCTTGTGATTGGTCGACATGCATTATCTTTAAAAGAGTAGTGACTAGTGGTAAATAAAAGCCTGTGAGATTTTGAGCCTTATAAACTGACACATCCATATCAGTCTCTTTTTTTTTTGCTTATATGTGACGTTCATTACGTGTACATTCTGACTTTGCTTTGATTTTCTATTTAAGACCATATTTTTATCATATGCATTAACATGAAATGATTAAACATTCTTTTTTTTTCTAAGCTACATTAGCCAAATAACCTAGCCATTGTTATAAATTTTCCTTTGTTAATGCACTTAAGCTTTATTGGCCTTTTTTTTGGGTACTAATTGTTAAGTCAAAATGACTTCACGATTAATATTTTGATAAAGACCAAACAAAAATAATAGAAGAAAGTAAGAAGAAGCTGCGGAGGAGAAAATAAGACGAAGCAGAAATATAAGACGAAGCACAGAGACGCGAAAGTAAGACGCAAGAAGAAAGTAAGACGAAGTGAATCAATAAAGTGAGACGGAAGCAGAAGTCAAAGTAAGACGAAACTAAAAGTCAAACTAAGGTGTAAGCCGAAAATAAGACGAAGCGGAAGCAGAAAGTAAGACGCAAATATAAGACGAAGTGGAAGCGGAAAGTAAGACACAAGAAAATAAGACGAAGTGCAGTCGAAAGTAAGACAAAGCAAAAGCAAAAACTAAGATGAAGAATCGATACCACGTCGGATAGTTAATCAGTTTGAGTTAGTTACATAACTCAACTGAATAACTGTTTCTTCAAAGATCAAGAATTAAGAAGAAAGAAGCGGTTATCAAGAAGCAGTTAAAGACGAAGGCTATAAATACAAGTCGGAGTCGAAGACTGTAGAAGTTAGAGATTTTAAAAATTAGCGAATTCAAAGAGATTGTGAATCATTGTATTCATTGTGCTAAACTCTAGAGTTATATTATTTGTAACAAAACTCGAACATCTTTCAGTAGAAAGAAGAAAAGCAGAAAGCCTAAAGAGGCTAAGTGAAAAGAATACTTGCTATAAAAGACCTGAAGAGGCTCAGTGAAAAGAATACTTGTATCTTTGAGAAGTATAGTGAAATCTCAGAAAGAATTCTGAGGACTGGACGTAGCCCACGATTTGGGGTGAGCCAGTATAAATCTATTGTGTCAATCCCTACTCTCAACTCTTGTTCATATTATTTTATACAAGTACTTGAAATCGAATTGCAATACTTTGTGGAATTGTTATTCAATAGTTATGAAAAATCAAGTTTTCAAAAGAAGTTTTTTTAAAAAAAAGGGATTGTATTCAAGAAAAGGATACGCAATTCAACCCCCCTTCTTGTGCGTTTTGTATATCGAATATTAAGTCTATACTAACGTGTGATTTACTTCAGAATGGTAAATGAATTTCAAAACTAAAGAGGGACTTTAAGAATGGTTGGTGATGCCATTTTAACTCTTTAATGCACTAAGAACTTTTATAAGAGTGATGAATCAAGTGTTTCGACCATTTATAAGTAGATTTGTGGTGGTATATTTTGATGATATGTTAATATACAACAAAACTAAAGAAGACCACCTATTATATATACAATAAGTTCTGAGAGTTTTAAGGTAAGAGAAATTTTATATCAGCTTTAAAAAATGTTATTTCATGTAATCTAAGTCTTTTATTTTTGGGTTTTATTATATCTTACCGTGGAGTAGAGATGGATCTCGAGAAGATTAAGGTCATCTATGATTGGCCTATTCCAAAGGATGTACACAAGATAAGGAGTTTCCATGGCTTAGAAACATTCTATAGACAATTTATCTATAATTTCAACACCATAATGGCATTCATTAATGATTTTATGAAGAAAGGAAAATTTAATTGGTCACAGGTGGCAACTAAAGCATTTGAAGAAATCAAGAAAAGGATAATTGAATTTCCCATTTTACAACTTCTAGATTTTTCTAAGGTATTTGAAGTTAATTGTGATGTATCCATTTGGGAATTGGAGGCATACTCAGCCAAAAGGAACACCTAATTACTTACTTTAGTTAGAAGTTAAATAAAGAGAAGAAATGATATTCAACCTATGATGAATTTTATGCAGTAGGACGTTGTCTTTACAATTGACATCATTGTCTCTCATAGAAGGGGTCTATTATATATTTAGATCATATATCTCTTTAACATTTCAAGTACCAAAAGAAATTGAACGAAAGGTAAGCCTTATAGAGTGCACTTTTGGAGTCATTTAACTTTTTTTATTAAATATCAAACAGGAGTTAAAAATAAGGAAGCATAAGCATTGAGTAGGAAAAGTCATTTGCTTAAACACTTTATCAGTAAAAGTTATAGAGTTCAAAATTTTAGATCAAGATTTTGGAATAATCTATTCAAAATTTATAGTTGGACAAAAAAGACTAACACTTTCCTTTTGTGATCCACGATGACTATCTTTTAAAAGGAAATCGACTTTGCGTACCTAACACTTTTATAAGGGAGTATGTGATTTGAGAATTACATAGATGAGGACTAGAAGGACACTTTGAAAAAGATAAAAACCATCTTAATGGACAAAGATCCCTTTATTGGTCCTCTTTAGAGCAAGATATGTCTAAGATCATACAACAATGTCGAATATGTCAATTAACTAAAGGAAGAAAACAAATTATAGATTATACATACCACTACCCGTGCTTCATGAATTATGATAGGACATAATTATGGATTTTGTCTAGAGAATTCCTAAAATTATAAGAGGTTATGATTCTATTTTTATGGTGATGGATAATTTTTCCAAGGTGTGTCTTTTCTTTTCATGTTACAAGACTTATAATGTTGTCTATATTTCTAAAATTCTCTTTAAAGAGGTTGTATGTCTCCATGAATTACCTTTAACCATCGTCAATAATCATGACGTAAAGTTTATGAGTTTTTTTAGAGAACTCTATAAAAAACATTAAACACTAAGCTTCAATTATCAATTTCTTTCCATCCTCAAACTGATGGAGAAACAGAGATGGTGAGTAAAAGCTTGGGGGACTTGTTAAGATGTTTGGTTAGAAACAACATAAAAAACTATGACCTACGATATAATTTACATATAATAGTTCTATAAATTGTTCTACTGGTAAAAGCCCCTTTGAGATAGTCTCAGGAGTTTAACCAAGGAGCTTATTGATCTGGTTCTTATACCACAACAAAATTAGTTAGTGTTGAAGCTGAAGGTTTTGTACAACTAATGTGGGACATCTTTGATGAGATACGAAAAAAGATAATAACCAACAACTTATTTTAAAAAGAACATGCTGATCAACATCATTGATTAGTGGAATTTAATGAAGGGTATATGGTGATGGTTATGATTTGTTCAGATTATTTTCAAAAAAAGAAATGTAACAAACTTTATTCATGAAATACTAGACCTTATAAGATTATTAAAAAGATAAGTACTAATGCTTATGTTTTGGAATTATCAACTGACATGGGAATAAGTCCTATCTTTAACATTGTGGACTTCAATATTTATCATGGATAAGATGACCATTCTCCTAATGTAGCTGTAATACATCCAAACATTCTCCATATTATAAAGTGGAAATAGAGGATGTTCTTGATAAACAAATTGTATCCATAAAAGATGAAGGTTATGGACAATTTCTTGTCAATTGGAAAGGAAGACCAATTTCTAACAATACTTAGATTTTGGAATCAAAATTTCAAAAATTGAATATAGAATTATATGATCAGTATTTATCACATTCTACGTTAAGGACGACTTCTGGCAAGCCAGAGAGAATTGATGCAAAAAAGATTAAAGTACATAGAAGAAATAAAAGGGAAAAAATTATTCAATCATAAGCTTTAATTTAATGGGATGAGGATTGAGAATTCAGTTAACATCAAAGATAAGAGCTGAAATTTAAATTTTGTTATGATTCCTTATTAGACAGAAGTAGTAGTAAGTTAAATATGTTATTCTATTTTAGATATGTTATCTTAGTTATTTAGGACTTATAGAATTTTAATTAGAATGGAATTTAAATTTATTGGGAACCCTTTCTAATAGAATAATATTTCTAAAAACTTTTCTATAAATATGTGTGTATTAAGCCCTTTAATAATAAACAATCTAAAATTTTTCTACAAACTTAAGTTTTCAATTAAAGATGTCACTACAAGAAAATTACCAATTACCAACGGAAAATTACCGATGGAAATAATACCGTTGAAAATTAGCGACGAAAAATCACATTCTGCCAGTGAAATTGTCGTAATATATGGTAATTTGCGAAGGAAAAAATACCCATCTGTAAAGATGGATGGGAAATTATCTCGCTAATTTTTGCGATGGATTATAGTGACAGAAGAGGAGCCAGCATCGGTAAAAGAGACGCGAATGAAAGACGGCAAAAAAAGCATCATCGTTTACTGATAGAAGTGTATTCGGTCAGTAAAGTTGAAAGTTAAACGTTGTCATTTGCTTCGACTATAACGTATTTAATAAAACGTAATCGAATCAGGGTGTACCGATGGAATTGGATTCTATCGGTGATTTACCAATGAAAGGATTGTTTCTTCGGTAAATTTAAAATTGAAACGCCGCCGTTAGCTTCGTCTTCAACATTAAACATAAGATCAAAAATGACATCATTTTCGTTAAACTAGGGCTGCTTATCCACAAAACCTCCTTTTTTGTTAATGGATACAAATATCATACAGAATATCATGGTCGTAGCATGGCAACAATAAATAGTGGAGTTTGCATATAGGGAGAATTGATGTATTACTATGGTAAAATTATTGAGATACTTGAAATTGAATACTATGCATTGCCAACAAAGCGAAGTGTGATATTTAAGTGTAACTGGTTTTATCTAACTCTAAATGTTAGTACAAAAGTGCATAATCGATACAATGCAGTTGAAATCAATAACCGAAGAAGATTGAGACAATTTGAACCTTTTGTGTTGGCAATGCAAGTGATTCAGGTGTATTATGTCCCTTTTCCCAGCTTACAATGAGATAAGTCGGATTGCTTAGCCGTTTGTAAAGTTAAACCTAGAGGTGTTTTTGAATCACATGAAAAAGGAGAACAGAGAATTGAAAGTAAAGCGTTTCAGGAAGATGTTTATGAAATAAATGCATCTGTCACATATGAGGATAATGAACCTTTGAATGGTCCATCTAATGAATATGTCGAAATTTCATCAGGCGAGGACGACGAGGGCTAGAGATCTGAAGAGGTGCCTGAGTTTGATTCCTTTTCATCAGAAAAAGATGATGATTTTAATTTATAATTAAGTGATGATAGTGATTAATTTGTATTTGTAATTAAATATTATTTTTAACAAATCAATTATTTTCTTTTCAATATATTGTGTAAAATATTGAATTCAAATTCTTATATTTCTAGAAAATTCAATCAAATATGAATTTTAGGCTGAAATATGCCACCAAAGAGAAAACATGATATAATGCGACCGAGGTTCAGACAATAATTCAGAGGTACATACTGTCCAAGTGAACCATCACACTCTACAGCTACTAATGAATCACCTCCTCCCCCTCCGGCTACTACACTTGCAAATGAGGCATCACCTTCCGTACCTGATGCTACACCATTCACCACCCTTACATCATCCACTACCCTATGGCAACAGAGATATCAGGGGTAAACGCTGCAGATGAAGGAGGCGGTTGCCAACTTGGAGCTGAGAGACCTGATGGAAGAACTTACATAAAAATTGTCAATAATCTGTAAGTGAAAATACATAAAACACTATATGTTTATAATTAAGTTATAGGTTTAAATTCTAAAAATGGTATCAAATTACTTATTTTATATTAGGTTAATTTCGTCTAGACCGTGCTCAAGAAACGTGACATCCAAATTTAAGGAGAAGATTGATCTTGATGGTTATGTATGGAAGAATATCTCTCAGGTCATAAAATAATTTTACTATCAAGAGTTTGAGGTACAATAACAAATATTATTTTCTTTTTTAATTGATTTTTATACATTAATTAGATAAATATTATTACATTATAAGTATTTATCAAAATTTTCCCTTTTATTTCATAAATAATTTTTTTGTAATTCTGAATTTGACGCGGTGATTAATAAAGTATGGGAGAGACGAGCACGTACTCATTATTGGGACTTTGTTGGTGCGATACACAAGGCTGGTGTGCAACAGCCTTATTTTTCTGAACAAATATGGAGTTATTGGCAACAATATTGGACATCACCTGAGACAATGTCCATTTCAAAGCTTAATTCTACCAACAGACGTAGAGGACTATGCAGAGAGAGTCTTCTCGTACATACGGGAGGATCTATTACTCTCCACAAGCATGCAGAGAGACATGTAAGTATTTACACTTTACATTTATATTCTGATTTTTTTACTTTGCTGTATATCAATTTAAATTGATGCGAGAATTATGAAATGAAACTATGTGTATTATAGAGAATGATAATGTTATAAATGTCTAGTGCCATATATGCGTATTATGGAGAATGATAATGTTTTAAATGTCTGGTGCTATATATGGCTGTGTTGTTAAGTAAATTTCTTTATTCATCAACACCCGATGTAGAGAACTTAATGTATATGAATGTTATGCTTTAATATTAATTCTTAACAATTATCATTTACTAATATAAACATTACCTCCTAATTGGATTAAATACAAGAAAGCATTCAACGACATTTTCAGCACTTTGAAGTTGTTCATGAGAGTTAGACATATCTTGATGCAGTGGGTGGTAGAGACCGTAGTGGAAGGATCTTCGGCTTAGGTTCATTTGCGAACACATGTTATTTGCAAGCCTCCACCTCCAGTACAGCAACATCTAGTAGATGGTCGACAACCAATGAAGTCAATGAGCTTCGGAGCACAGTGCAAACATTGACAACTCAGTTGCAATAGTCGATAGAGTACATAGCTCAGTTCCGTAGTGAGATGGATGAGTTAAAGAGGAGGGGTAGCACCTCATCGCAGCAATAAGAGCATTCGCGGTCACCAAATCAATAGTGTACTTGTAATCATTTCATTTGAATTACAAATATGTATTATGTACAATTTAATGTTTTTATTATCAATTAAGATAATTTTAACTTTATATCATCAATCAACTTTCTGTTTAAACAAATTAAATGTATAAACAATTCAAAATATTATGCACAGATAATTTATAACTGCTAAAATTATACATTAAACATAAGATCATGAAATTAAATTTAATGTCGGCATTTTTTTAAATTTTTTGTAAAATATTTACCAACAGAAAACATGCATACGTTAGTAAAATGTATTATATTTATCGATGGATCATAAGTCTACGTCGGTAAAATCTATTATATTTATCGACATAACACAACAAACCGTTGGTAATATTGACAGTCCGTCGCTAACTTTATCGACAGGATTTGTCGTAGAAAAATCGTTGATATACTCCTCGACGGCATAATCATAAATGTCGGTACTGTTGTAATCAAGTTATCGACGGAATAACCAATACCGTTTGTAAATATGCCGACGGAAAAATCTTGACAGTCGGTAAATTTATAGGCGGACATTCTATTATTCGTCAGAAATTATTACCTGTGGTCGTTTTTACAATGCCTTTGTCCGTCGGTTAATTTCGTCGCCAATTTTTCTTCCCAATGGAATCCTAAGAATTTTCATTGGTATTTTCCGTCGCTAAACAACAATTTTCTTATAGTGCCAGAAAACACCATCTATTTTATGATATTAATCTTGAAGAAAAAATCCTTGATATTAGTTTAACTTCTAATAAAGTAATGATTCTTCCATTATCTAAAAAAAATTTCTTGAAAACTTGATCACATTCTCAAAGAAATTAGGGACAAAATAGGATAAGTGCATCTCAGATCCATACAAATGATAATCATATCTACTTTTAGAGAGGGTATAGATAGTCTTATAAATTTAGCAATATTAGAGTATTAAATTCGCAATAGACAAGAAGCTGTTAAGTCAAGAAGACTTCACTTCTATTAATTTTGATGACAATCAAATAATAATAATCTTAGAAATGTATGAACTGTTTTGACGAGCCTGTTAAGTGTGTAGAAAAATGAAAGTAACACTTAGTCATCCCAGACGATACGTCAACAACAGACGAGGCGCAACACCAGACGAAACGTGATAACAGAAGAAGTATTATACTAGATGATACAAAAGGAAGATATTCTAGAATGTTAATCAGTTAGTTTGAGTTATTTACAAGACTCAACTAATAACAGTTTCTAGAAGATTCAAGAAGTAGTTTCTCAAAGAAGACAGTTGGAGACGTAGACTATAAATACTAGTTCTAATCGAAGACTAAATAATGCTTTTACAAGAGAAAATTTTGATTGTACAATACTTAGAGAAATTCTGTATTCAAAGTGCAAAAGAAAGAGAACGAATACTACTGTAACGTGAAGCTCAAAAATATCTTTCTTAGAGAGAGAAATAAAGGCTAGGGCCTAGAGAGGCTAAGATAGAAGATAAAGAATACTTTGTGAAAGAGACCTGAAGAGGCTCTAGAAGTGTAGAAAGAATACTTGTAAAGTTGAAGAGTTTAGTGAAATCTCATACAAACTCTGAGGACTGGACGTAGCCTAAGGTTTGGGGTGAACTAGTATAAAATCACCACAACTATTCTCTAACCTTTATCTTTTAATTTTCTTGTTGTTAGACTAGTAGATAATATTACATACGATTGCATTACTTATCAACTTTAGTAAAGTGTTTTTGTGATCATTTGAATTTTGGAAAGAAATTCAAGAAATCTCAAAAGATTAATATTTTTGAAAAGATTAAACATTTCAACCTCCTTCTTGTGTATTCGATATACTTTATGTGATTTCTATATTAACAAGTGATTTACTTCAGTTGGTATCAGTGCGAGGTTTCCAAGAAACACTGTTACAAAGTAAGGACAAAGATCTATGGCTGAATCACATGTTTTCATAGTTGATGGTGCCTCGGTCACAAGACTTCCTGTAAGTGTAAGTCGTGTATAAGTCGACTTGTACAATGGATAAGTCGACTTACACGCATTCAGTACCGACAAGTCGACTTGTACAAGGGATAAGTCGACTTGTTCATGGACGGTACT
>JANKOE010000205.1:21927951-21964848 GCA_026284465.1 Erythroxylum citrifolium | reverse complement strand
TTGATATGGGAATTTCGTTCAGCCCCTTTCCTTGCACATTCAGACTTCAAATCTGATCCAATTTCAGCTCCTAAGCCTCCTCTTGAAAGCTCATGTCCGTGCAAGTCATGTCCTAGGCTTCCTTGAGGCGGATCACACCATGTATGCTTCTCTTCTTGTCTTTCACATGCCTATGGTTCTCTATCAAAAGAACTTACAAATTCATTTTGCACGAGAACAAATGATTTGGAGCCTTAGTTGTGAGGAATTTTTATTTTTTCTCTGTTAACCTTGTCTTCCTCACACTTTTCCTAAATAAATAAAATAAATATTCATTAAATCGTATAACAAAATTAATGGTGGCAACTGTGAAGAGAAAGAAGACAAACCTTAATATTGGTAGATGCCTAATAATCACATATTTACCTCTAATTTTCTAGATTCACTCATTCGGGAACATGTATCTGGGCCTTCTCATCCGAAGGAAAAGATTTGTAGTATTTATGTAGTCAATAATGATGATCCTTGGCCCTTTGTTTCAACAGTGAACTTATACAGCTTGAAACTTCAGAGTTTCTCATATTGATGATATTGAACTTCATCTGTGAACAATAAGTAAAAGTTAAATTAATCTTTAAATAAGTAAAAAAAATTGCATTTAATTAAATAAATTGAAAAATTGTGGAAACTTTGTCCAGATCATTCTATAGCATGTTGTCTTGCTTCAACTGCTCGGTATACTAAAGGCAAGGCAGTTTACTCTTGATAATAACTCTTAACTCACTAGATAATTTAGCCGATTGAACCTTGTCAATAGGACAACCTTGCGAGGTATCAATATGTATATACAACTTACTGTTCATTGTAACATTCAAGCGTTACAACTCAAAACCTTTAGTGATACCTCAACCTCTTTTTCTAATAGTGGTATTAGAACCCACTTATATAGTTGACCGGAAGGTGAAGGTCTTTCCGAGCTGGGCAAAGGGTTTGGAGGAATAATGATAAGAAAAAAAAACATTAAACATGTAAATATAAGTTTGAGCATAAGTCTAATTATAGGTGGTAAAGATTAATAAACTTAAAGATCCCTCAGCACTAGTTGAGGTAGATAGAGGTTGTTGTTCACTAGCTTCATTGGTGGATGAAGTCAGTGGTTGTTGTTGGATAGGGTGAGATTGATCTGGTTATTGTAGGGGATGAGCAATTTCGATAGTTGCTATCTTCTTTCCCTTGTTTCTGCCAGGTGTCATTATACTGAATATCTATAACTCAAATATCAACATTACACATAAACATAAGTTAAACATCAACAATATGCATAAACATAACTCAAATAGAATGCAATTCACATAAACTTATAAACATAAGTCAAAAATCAACATTTCACATTAACACAACTCAAACATGAACATTCTGCATTAACGTTATTCAAATATCAACAATACGCATAAACAAAACTGAATCATAAAAATTCCTCATTAACATAACTCAAACATGAACATTCTGTATTAACGTAACTCAAATATTAACAATATGCATAAACAAAGCTGAAACATTAATAATTCGTATGAACATAACTCAAACATCAACATTCTGCATTAACTTAAGTCAAATATCAACAATACACACTAATATAACTCAAACATTAGCAATACATTTCAAACAATATAAACAATTTTTTTCCTTCAATCATCATGACCAAAATCTTGAAAATCATCATCATTAATTACATTATAATTTGACTTTATTTGGCCAAAGTATCATCGTTGTCATATAATTTATCCTCAATATAGTTTTCATCTCTTTCTACGATAAGATTGACTTGTACATCTTCTACTTGTACTATATCGAGATCAACATTTCTCCTATAGAATAATGATATATCTGTATCTTCTATTCAAATGGTTTCATTATTCAACTATGATTCAATCTCTTGATATACTTTATCAGCTTCCTCACTCATTGTACCATTATCTCTTTCACAAAAATTGAAGAGATTTTAGTGTTAAAACATTTGAATAACCTTTCAATTACTTCCTAGTACAGTATCATTGAGGTAGAAAACTTGCTTCATTTGACTTGTAAGGACAAATGGGTCGTTATCATACGATGCCTTATTAACATTAATGCTAGTAATATTCTCATTCACTTTCATGTCAACAAGATTAAACTATTTGCACTTAAATAGAGCAACCTTTTTATCATTGATTTAATACAACTCTCTTATTTCAGAGATGACACCGTAAAAGTCAATAAAATCGTCGTCATGACATCCCTCAACAACAGCCCCACAATTTCATATTCTAAATCGATTGTCTCGAACTTGTATGTGAACTCTAACCCCATTAACAATGTAACCTAAATATTTTTTTCCCACATATATGAGGCCCACATGTCAAATAATATAATGATGGTGTTGCCTCTTGCATGCTACAGTTATTTAACCATATCATCTGTAGGACAAAATGAAATTAGAAGTTAATATGACATACAAATTGTCATAAGTTCGTAATATTCCATCAGTATATAACTTACTCGGATCCTAAACCATGATAGTAACTTAAGCTTATGTCTTTCTTTAACATTAACAGACTCTTTTCTTTGAATCAACTCTTTGTGCTCTCTATTTAAAAAAGTAACTAGAGATCAGGAAATATAAATTGAATCACAAAATTTAAATATGAAGATTTGAATCAAAAGTAATATACATACTCCATATATATATCATCTTCCTCACAATTGTTCAAAATATACCAATGAGCAATTTCGAAATCATCTTTAGTTAACTCCACATATTTTTCGACACCAAGTGACCTTATTTTTTTAGAGAAAACTGATAAGCCACCATCTTGATCAAAATCAAAGTTACTTTCTGGTTTATTAAATCTTGTCTCAATGCCATTTAATTACGTCGAACAAAATGTCAAGCATTCATTCGTTATATAAGCTTCTATAATAAACCCTTCAAGTCGAGCTCTATTACGTTATTCATAATGCTTAAGAGAACAAAAATATATAAAACATTAATAATTGTTACTAACTTACAAATTTAAAAAAATTTGAAGTTAAAATAAAATACCTTTCAATAGGGAACATCTATCGAAATTAAATCGATCCACAAAGTTTTGCTTCATAATGTAAGTGAATTACGAAATACACCATAACATCAAAAAACAATAGGGGAATAATAGTTTAAGCTTACATAGAATCAAAGCTATGTCTTTTTCTATTTTGTCAAGCTCTTCAACTTTAAGTGTCTTGCAATATAATTGTTTAGAAAACTCACCCAATTAACCCAAAGTTACGGACATATCTTTCGACAAACACTTACATATTCTAACAAGAAGTAATCATTGCAGAAGTACATGACAATCATAGTTTTTAACCCCAATACTTTCCCTCTTTAAGATTCACAGAACGAGTTATATTAAATGCATACCCATCAGGAAACTTGACTGATTTGAGAAATTGATGAAAAGCTTGCTTATCTTTTTTTAACATTAAGTGGAATAACGTATAACCTACCATCTCTTCTTTTCAAATGTAAATCTTTTCTTATATTTGTTTCTTCCAAGTCTAGTCTAGCCTTAATTGTGTCTTTCGATCTGCCATTAATTCCCATCACAATTCCTAAAATATTCCCATAAATATTTCTTTTCAATATGTGTCACATCAAGATTATGCCTCAATTGCAATTCCTTCCAATATGGAACATTAAAAAATATTTTTTTAATTCCAATTTAGCTTAACAACATTTCGCTTTCGCTTTCTATTACTTGGATGTTTGCTAGGTGTAAAGTCACCTAAATGTGATAGCTAGTAAACTACATCATCACTAGACAACTGCAAATGAGCTTCATCTAATTTTACTTTGTCATTAAACAATATGCTTTTCACCATCTATGACCATGTTCCAAGTAATGACGATATCCTGTATAACATATTTTACTTTGTAGCGTCATTGATAAGTTTGATGGTTACACGTAGGACAGGCCATATACCTTTTATTGCTCCATCTAGATAAATTCTCATAAGCTTGAAAATCATTTATAGTCCACAAAATAGTCACATTCATTATAAATGTTTTACCTTGAACAACATCAAAAGTTTCTAATCCAGCTGCCCATTAGATCATTTAAGTCATCAATTAATGGTTGTATGGATGCATTGATATCCTTTCCAGGAGTAGTAGGTCCTGAAATAAGCAAAGACAATAACATAAAAGGCTCATACATATAATTTTATGGAGGTAAATTATATGGCACTATCTTATTGGCTACATGTTGTAAGAGGTACTCATATTACCGAAAGACTTAAATTCATCTGAGGCTAAACTAAGTTGAACATTACAACAATCCTATGCAAACTATGGAAACTTTCCATCAAAGTCTTTCCATGCCATTGAATCTGTTGGGTGATGCATAATATTATCATCAATGCATTTCTTTTTATGTCATCTCATATCTATGGTTGTTTTTTTGACATAAAAAGTCTTTGTATTCGTGATTTAATAGGAAAGTATCTCAAGATTTTGTGCGGTATCTTTTTCCCTCTCCCATCATCCACTCGCCACCTTGATGTGCCACAAATGGAACAATCTTCAAGATCTTTACTTTCCTTCCAAAATATAGCGCAATCATACTTACAAGCATATATTGATATATACCCTAATCCAAAGTCTCTTAACAATTTCTTTGCATCATGGTAAGATTTGGGTAACTTTTGTCCAACAGGTAATGCATTATTGAGCAAGTCAATTAACATGTCAAAAAACTTGTTACTTCATTTATTATAGACCTTCAAATGCAACAACTTGACAACAAAAGATAGCTGTGAGAAATTCAAGCATCCTGGATATAATTCTTCTTGAGCAACTCTCAATAACTTCCTAAAATTGTCTTCTGTAATACTATCAATTATGTTAGACATACCAGTTTTATTCATTGTCTCTATATAATTCTCATAATCCTCTAACATCTCACCAATCTCATCATTATCACCATCATTATTGTTACGATCATCAACACTTGTACCAACACTTCTACTATAACTTGCTTACTTACTTTTGCCTTGATAGAATTTATCGATGCCTCGGATTAACAAATGATTATATACCACATCTTGACTTTGAATGTTAGCATTTAAGCAATCTATGTATGGACAACAAATATGACATTCATATCTTTTACAAATTGCATGAAACCTTTAACTCCTTCTAAGTATTCAATGGACCATTTTCAATGAGGCATCCAACTTTTGTCCATCTAGCTATACAATTAAAAGTAAATAACTAAACTACTAAATGCAATCCTCGTTCTATATAACATAACCATTAATGACAAGTTCATCTTCAATTTTTGAATTCAAACAAACATTATAATATATGGCATTATTACGCCACATGAATCGAGAAAGTAAGTTCTCACAGTGACTCTTAGGCTAGTAAAATGTTTAACCGATAAGTCTCATAGGAGTTGCATCACGGGTTTTTAGCCTATATACCATCCTAGGGGTTTATTATGCAAAGGATTGTCCATAATTGTAGGTGAATTTCTAATGTTAATACTACTCCATTAATCAGTATAAGTTCATAAATTAAGTTTGAATTTATACAAACATCATGGTACGTGACATTATTACATCACATGAATCGAGAAAATAAGTTCTCACTATGACTCTTAGGCTCGTGAAATATTTCACTAATAAGGCTTATAGGAGCTGCATCACGAGTTTCTAACCTATATAACATCTTAGGTGTTGATTATGCAAATGATTGCCCATAATTGTAGGTGAATTTAATTGCCCATAATTGTAGGTGAATTTTTATTCATCAATACTAAGTTTGAATTTAAACAAACACTAAGCTATGTGTAGTAAATAGTTTTGTAATTCATACATCTCATCAATTATTTAAACAAAACTCAAACATAAATACTTATACTACTAAAGTAATCCATAAAAACTCATCATTGATTCTAAGAATATTGCAAAGAACAACACAAAACAAACACCTCCTTTGCGTTGACACAAAACCTAAACATATGGTGAACATTAGTTAGATGACTTATCTAAACAAACGAACAATCACATACTACAATGAAAAAGGATGAGGTTGGACGATTATTAATGCTCTTTAACACAAAACATGGCTTGCAAAAATACAATTTCGTATTTAATTTGAAACACTTGTTCATAGAGTTGGGACTTAGGCTTTAAAATGTAGAAAATGCTTATAACTATGTGATAGAGCTTAAAATGAAATTTATATGCTTACAGTGAATCTTAGGACTTGAAAGTTCATCAAATGCCTAGAGTCAAGTCTTAGGTCTTGGGAATGGATAAAATGCCTTAACTAGATCTTAAGGTTTTAAAATAAAGATGAACCAAGTACAATAGTAACAACGAAAACTAGATTAGATTTCAAGGAATATTTTTCATCAATCGATAGATTATAAGCTTAGACTACATATATAAATCCATCTTCTTCTATATAGGATTTTATGTTCTACAATAAAGTTGCTTAATAATAGTGATATTTGAAACACTAAATTTTTTCCAATAAAAAAAGAAAATAGCATACATACACGTTAATGAAACTTTATGGAAAAAAAAGAACAAATCAAATTGATGATAACTACTTTATAAATAGAAATGGTTTATAATTATTTACTTTAATCTAATTAACAATTATTAATGCAATTTATGAATTCAATTTATAATTTATAATTTATAATTATGAATTCAATTTATAATTTCATACTATTTTAAACTTACATTGTGCCACATACCAATGAGCTATACAAAACAATTCTAATGTCATGCTTTATAATAATGTTTAATGTTATGTTGATGACTATAGTTTGTGGATTTAAATTTCAAAAGGATCACCTTGAATACTTGCATAAAGTTTCAAAAGGCTATAATTTTTTTCAATTGAAGATGAATTTTATAAAGTTTGCTTCCATAGACATAATAAGAAAGTTTTTAGGGTTCATTATTCATCAAGTCCTTATTGATCAACACAAGACTAATGCCACTATGAATATTTAAAGTGAAGACTCTTTGTGCTCTCTATTCTTAAATTTTAGAAGCTTGAGTATATGTTGATGATTCTATAAAAATAGACAAAAGATGAATAAATCTAATTAAGTCAGTTAATTTGAGATGTGATTTAATTAAATGTTGTTAATTAATTGGTTTTCAAATTTGTTTACAAATTCAAAATGTATTCAAATTTGAATATTTGAATTTGAATTCTATCAAATTGAATTTGATTTATGGACTATGACTATATTAGCTCTTGAGGGAAAAAAAGTTTATGTTGTATCAAACTTAACACAAATCTCAATGCAAACAATGCAAACAATGCAAACAATGTGAACTATTTCATTAATAGAAGATTCAATTAGATTAATAAAAAATTAAGATAAAAAGATACTAATCTATCATTATTCTTATATAGAAATCACTCATCTTTTCAATACATAGAATTACAAAACCTTGACACTTTTCATAGATTACAATCTCTTCTCTCTAGTACTACCATCCTCTCAAAATAGAACACTATCAAAACAGAAACAAATAACTTCATTCATAAGTTCAAAACAGAACACTAAATCTCTATAAGAACTTTCATTGAATAGTTTATAGGCTTCAAAACTTCATCACAAACTAACAACAAAAATTATGTCTTCTCCCTTCCTTCACCAAATGAACACATTCAATCAACCATTCAACTATTAATAGGCCAAATAAATGCAAACAACTCAACAACTCAACAACTCACCCTAAAACCGACCATCAACATAACATTTAACAATATCTATAACTCAAGAAAAAAAAACCCAGAACAACATTACAAATAATTAAGTTGACTACAATTACAGGGCGACGATGGAAGACAAAACAAAGAGAAAAAGACGAAACATGATGAACGGACGAAGAGAATAACAAATCAATATAGTATCGTGCGGAAGAGAGGAGAGACCGAAAGAAAATTTTGAGGAGGGTGTCGAGTTATCAATTAAACAGATGCAGAGACAATGTCATTTGTCATTGAACAAACGATGTCGTCTCCGCTTAATTTTTTCACGCCAAAACATTTGGCAACAAATTGTACAAAGGTTAATACGCACCTGAGGATTTGACTACCAATTTACAAAATCGTCGCCCTTTGGATTAAACAGAATTGAATATGACGTCATTTTCACTTAATTTGCTTACATCCCTCAACATTTGGCGGTGATCTCACAATTCGTCACCAATGTTAAATAATATTTGAATATTTGGCTACCAATTTAGAAATTGTCATCAATACTATACTTTTCTATAGATTTTTAAATTGTGCTAAATTTTATCATAAACATAAATTACTATAGAAATTATATATAATAAATACAGTTTTGTGAGACCACGTAAAATTATGAAATCATATAAATTAAAAATATTAATAAAAAGTATAAATGAAATTTTTGTTAACTAAATTTTTTTACTCTTATACAATCATTGTCATTAATGTTAAATTTGATCTTTGAAATGTCATTGTTGTTAACTACATTTATAGACATGGCTTACAATAGATTTTGAATAATATTAATTTTTATTTTTAAGAATATGATATTAATATTTAATATTGATTTCCATTTTTACTATATTGTAATTTATTTTTAATGAAATTTGTATTATTATTATCGTATATGGTAATTAATATAATATAATATGAATGTATAGATGATAATTGTAATTAGTATAATGATTTATGAATTATTACATAATTTATAAATTTTGTCTTATTTTACTTATGTAATATATATATTACTTTATTTAATAATTATTATCTATTCTTTATATAAAAATTTCGTACTTTAACATATAATTTTTATACTATATATCATTATGTTAGCCAAAGGTGAAGCCAAATGGATAATTTCTTCCAAGAAACGATATCGTTTACCTTATCAACAAACGACGTCATTTTTACTAGGTTATTAACACAAAAATAAATTTGTCTTCGTTTTCGTGTTAGCCATCGTATTCTCTCTTTATAATCTGTCAAAAAAGCGTCATCCCCTCTTTTTGGTCATCTCCGGTCCTCATCGTCAATGAACCATTGTGTCTTGTGTTAATACTATTGTTCTTCTTTTTTGTTACCAAGAACCCTCCTTATTGTGGTCTATTTTCTACTACATTTTGGAGTTAATGTGGGCTTTCTGTTCTACAAATGGTGTATGGGTTTCCCTTTCTATTTGTATTTGGAAGATGGTGAATTGTGTTTCTATGTTGGATGATGATGGATAGAAGTTTTTTTCCCCACCTTCCGTGCTTGTTTGATGAAACCCTGCTAAACGTTTGATGGAAGGTTTGTTAGAGATTCAAGGCACAATTTGCAACAGATATTTATGTACATATTTACCATATGATTGCTTTTATACCAAATCTGAACTGTTGTTGAATTGTAATACTTTAACTTATTATTGACAAACTAGCATAACAAATCACATAGACATGGAATGCATAAAGTATCTTTTGCATCAGTTCATTCCATGCCTATAATTTGTGGGATTTAGTCATCAAACGAATTTAATTAAACATAATGAATTTTATGCCAAATTGACTTTTCATAATTAAACTGTTAACATCAATCCATTGAGGAATGTTGACGTGGTGACTGGTTTTTGATGGTGGAAATGAGTTCCGATAGGAGGAATATGAGAAAATTCTACCTAGTGAAGAACAAATCAATGCAGAACGAATTTTCTCATCATACACTAATCACCACTAGCCTTCTATGGTCGATCTTCAAGGTTTTTGGTATCCTCTGAATTACCTCTCTTTTTTAATTAGTTGTAACTTATTTGCATCATAGTAAGCTATCAGATAAACGTTTGATTGTATATACTATGTATTGTGTAAAGCTTACTAAAATCTTCAAGAGAACATAGATGAAAATGGAAATGCTAGCAATGTCCCGATAGTTGGTACAAGATTGAGGCAATCGGTTGTTTTGTAACAATCGTCGATTCCAATTACTATATTTGTTGGTATACATATGTTCGAATTTGGCTTCGTTATACGGTTTGACTTAACTAGCTATTTAATTTTTATACTAATTGTGTCTTAGGTGAAACGCATTGTACTAGCAGTTCATCTAATTCAGTGACCCATACTGCATTTGGAGGATTCATTCACTATTCTACAAGTTTAATTATAATCAAGAAGTTGTTAGAAAAGGGTGTCAATAACTCAACACCTAAGGGAAGATTTTTGACCTTTTCAATTGATGCCTTCGAGTGTGCAAAAACCCTTATGGGGAATCCAAACATAACAAACTCATTTACCTTTACCGACTCTCATGTCACTTGAAATCCAAAAAATAATTATTTCATTTCCTTTTCGATGGAATAATGTGAAACTTTATTTTTTTTATGTATGTAAGAATTTTGAAAACAACCTCTCTACTAGTTAGGATAAGATTGCATATTACTGGATCTCTTCAAATCTTGCTTGTTAGTGGAATTCATATCGAGGGTTGGTGTTGTTGTTGTATGTCTATAAGAATTGTTAATCTTCTAATCAAAATCTTGTATTACTTACCTGCATATATTATTATATTATATTGCTTACAATTTTCAACATTTTTATGTATTATTATTTTATTGTTAGTAAATATTAATGATTAAGAATAGTAGTCAATTTAAATTTATTATTATTTTATCTTATAATATGTGAAAATTTAAGTATGTTTATCTTTTTATATCCAAAAAGATAATTTCTAGAGTGTTAATGCAATAACTATATATTTAAACAAATTTATAAAAAGACATAAGTAAAAAAATATGAAAAATCATATATAAATGACAATTATAATTAACCTTATGATTATTAAACACAATTATCATTAAAAAATTATCAAATGCTATTAATTATAAATTTTTTAATCTCAACTTTTGGCGACAAGATCAAAATTTAGTCACCAAAAGTCTACATTTGGCAACGAATTATATATTTCATTGTCAAAAGTTTATGTGCTTTGTGACGTTTTCAAATCTCGTCGCCAAACGGTCGATCTTTGGCGACGACATACATAAACCATCGCACTATTAGGCACTTTTTGCAACGCTCTATAAAATTGTCGCTAAATTAATTGATTTAGCGATGATTTTATTTTACATAACCTAAACCAAAACTTTGGAAGATATTAGTTTAGATTGCCACTAAAAGTTGACATTTAGTAATATTTTTCAATTCGATGCCCAAAAAAAAAAAACTAACAGTATTTTGTTGTAATGCATATTCACCCGCTTGACATTGCACTTTCCATTTTTTAAATCCCATTGTCTGTGTTCTATTTGTTAAATCTCTTTGTGTCTAATCAAGTTCTTCATCTTCACATCTAGAGCACATGCCACGAGGAGATTTTCACATCACAAACTTGCTTAGAAATATGCAAAATTGACAATTAGTCACACAGTTTAGTTTTTCTTTTGGTCCTAAGCTGAACCTCAATCTCAGATAAAGTTTTAAGTGAATATTTAAAGCTGCTTCCAATTTTTATAGGCATTTGCGAAGAAGTATAGACTTCCATTTACATTGTTAAGCGATGAAGGAAACAAGGTCAGGAAAGATTGGGAAGTACCATCAGATCTGTTTGGAGCATTACCTGGGAGACAGACATACGTTCTTGACAAGAATGGGGTGGTTCAACTCATCTACAATAACCAATTCCAACCTGAGAAGCATATAGACGAGACCCTGAAGCTACTTCAAAGCCTTTGAAGCGACCATTCCATTCCATTTATTGTTGTAATTCTCCTAGCCTTGACGTTTTTAGATTTAGTGTCTTGGACACACTGATATTTTTTCGTGTGCATTAACGATGCCCCTTGTAATTAGCTCTACTAATGTGAACGGTATTTGTATGTCTTCAATAAGAGATGGATTAGTGTTCTTGATAGGACGAGGCTAAACGAATCCTGCAAGGACAGAATCTAGTAAAGAAGTACCCCTGTAGTAAAATTTGTATCACCTTTTGACTTGGTAGAGCTAAAATGTTATTGAACTAAATTGTTAATGAATTTTGAAATTGTCCACAAGGATCAAATTTCAATTTTATTATTCGTTAATATCTATAATTCTTCATAAACTGTTACTGTCAAACGAATGGTTTGACAAAGGGTTACAGACAGCAACAATGCCCTTGCTTCCATACTCTTGGTCTATTCTTGACTTACATATATCTTTTAAAATTGTATCCCTGATTATTGCACTTCTGTCGTCGGACTATTATGATGGTTATTAAAGTTATATATAAAGGATGGTAAGGTCAATATAACCATCACTCGTGGGCATTGTAGTCCTGACTTCCATAAGCACTAAATGCTTCTGCAAGCAAGTTTTTCTTCCTCCAACTGGCCCAGCCCATTTCTTCACAGATTTCATCACTGTGGTTGATGCTGAATGTGGAAATGCAATGCCTTTCGTAAAACCTGCTAATCCTCTTCATGATTTCAATCTCTTTCCACACTTGTTGAAGCATTTTATCCACTGAAGGAAGCTTGAACTTACTGTCGAGAAGTCTTGCCAGCCACATGCTGCGAAGCTCAGCGGTGTGAAGATTTGAGACACTCTCTATGTAACCCACAAAAGACATGTTGGGTATTAGTGGATGAATTGTCCCCCTTTCAAGGAAAAAAAAAAAAGGTCAATCGTCAGTAGGCTTTAATCGTATACAAAGGCATGAAATCAGAAAGCTAGATATGGATTTCATCCCTTGTACGCAGGAAACTACTTAACACGATTACCTGTACAACGGAATGACACCAGAAGGATGATCTAGCAAATTGGAAAAAGGCTGTGGTAAGATATCCTTGAGTTTCTTTTTCCCATCGTAACCAGTTGCCATAATCACAACATCAGCATCCACTTTAGTGTTATCATCCAACTCTATCCCTTCACTAGAGAAGCACCATTTTGATGCCCTTTTAAATAAAATTTTCCCCTTGTCAGCCTCAGGGAAGAATTTCTCAGGCATGATAGCCATCTGACACGACGCATAGTCTTCGATGAACGGATGGTCTGGCTTTAGTCCGTACTTCTGCAAAGGGAGCTTATGGAGCACATAGGACTCGATGAATTTGGAAAGCACACGTCTCTGTCAAAAAGATTAAATGTCACCCATTAACTTATAAACCATCAGTCCGCAAAGCCTATAATGAAGGCTTCTTCATTTACCTACCATAGGAGATAAAAGAACACACATTAGAATGGTTCTCAGGAGACTCTGGTTAGGTCTTTCATGGATGAACTGAGAAGATCTTGTTGAGAAGAACAAGTAAAAGGGCAATCCCCAAACCCAGTAATGGGGTACGGTCCAGTGTAAGGTCCTTATCACCATGGTGCACGGTTGCCCCTCGGGACCTGCAACATGTTCAAGGTAAGGCTTGTGGCATCCTAATGATATATATATGAAACTAAGACCAATATCCAAATAATGTAAGAATAATAAATAGATCTCTCTAGTATTCATGTACTGTGATCTTTTGGATGTACTCCTTTCACTTCGATCATCTGAGATAATCAAATGTAAAGTCAAAAGCCAAGAAATGTTGAAGTCTAATACGTGCATTCCAATAAAAGATGTGTAGTCAACAAGTCCAACCATCATTTCAATAAGGAATAAGGAAAGAAAAATTCTAAAAGAAGTAAAGAAAAAAATAAACGATTACATCTGGTTTTACAGAAGCCATGCACGTAGAAATATATGCCCCCGTTACCAGTGATAGAGATTATTAAAAATTCTGTGCATCTTTTGTTAACTGACTATCTGGCAAATCCAAATGCATTTTACTACTTTGCCTATCACCGTAATAGTTTAATCAAAGCTATTATTCATAGGAATTATCTCATTCCAAATTTTCAACCACAAAGTGAATCACTGAAAAATAATTAGACCCATCCCCGCCCCAAAATCTCAGCTAGCAGATAAGGCCCTATGTGGTTAGTCCTGGTAAAAGGTTTATTCTCTGGTTGGTTGGGCTTATATCAGTAGAGTTTTTGTTAGTAGAGCTTTTTAAGAAGAACTTTTTTAAGAAATCAATTGACTGTTTGGTTTTCATTTAAAAAAGAACTTTTTTGAAAGAGGTAAACTGTTTGACAACATAAAAATTAAAAAACTTTTAATTTTAACTATATTTTATTTTGTAATAAAAATTATTTATGCATATAAAAATTATATAAAGTATATTAAACAATATGCAAGGCACAATATATTGATTATTATATAATTTTAAACCATATGAAACATAAATGAAAATATATCTGATCAGATTTTTTTATATGGATTATAACACAAGTAAAACTAATATTAAAAATAAATATTAAAATATATAAAAATTCAAATAATATTATATAAATCCCAATATAAATATTCAAGCTGAGTAAATAGTTAAATACATACTAAATTATATATTTTATTGTAATAGAGAAGATGAGTTTGTGTGTATTGTGAAAATTATGTGTAAAATATTAAGACAAAAGGGACTAAAAATAGGCTCATTAATTAATCTAAAAAATTTACCTGATAAAGTCAGAGTTTTTTTTAGAAGTTCCAAATTTGAGCTTATTAAAAAGCTATATTTTGATTGTCAAAAAAGTCATATCCATTAAAAAGATGTTTTTTAATTTTACAACCAAACACTCATTTAAAAAAAAATATTGTGATAGAAAAAAGTACTTATTGACCTTCCAAAAATTCATCCAAACATGTACTTATTAATAGTCTGTTACAAGTAATTAGGTATAGTTGAAACTTGAAAGGAGGTTACACCCCCAAAACAAGCACGAAACTTCTCCCTGCATAAGTTGTTAACGTTAAACTTTCTAAAACTATCATTTGACTTCAACTCTAGCTTTAAAGGAGACAACAACCCCAAAACGAGCACGAAACACCTGCCTACATGAGCTACTATCGTTGTACTTTTTAAAACTATCATTTGACTTCAACGCTAGCTTTAAAGGAGATTCCACCCCCTAAACAAGCACGAAACACCTGCCTACATGAGCTATTATCGTTGTACTTTTTAAAACTATCATTTGACTTCAACGCTAGCTTGATTTGACTCTTGATGTAGGTCAGTTCTTCCAAGTCGAACAATTAAAAGTCTAGCTAGCGAAGTGATTTTTCCTAACTTTGTCCGGTTCTGGACTGCATAAAGACTAAGATGAGTCCGACAAACAAAAAAATAAGTTGGAAGTGATGAGAAGAACGTAAGAAAGTTGTGTTAAATATAGATAAGACTATAATAAATTAAGCTCTTTATCTCAAAATATAGATAAGAATATAATAAATTAAGTTCTTTATCTCAAACATATGTAGAGATGTAAGATAATCAATCACCTTGGTTTGCCTCGGCACATTCGAGAGCTAGATCAATTGCTGATTTTTTGAACCCAACAACGACCACCTTTTTCCCCTGAAGCAGTTCACAAGCACCATCCTTGTCCAGTTTGGAGTAATCAAGCGAATGCAAGACCTTGCCTTTGAATACTTCTGGTCCTTTATTGCTTGGAAGTATGGGAATTTGAGGTACATCCCCGTATTTTCCGATGCAGACAACGAGGAACTCAAATGCATACCACTGTAAATGAATTCGCAAGCTATACCAATATTAACTAGGATTTAAGTTAAATTAATTTTATCGCTTATAGAAGGTTTCACACATTATCAATACCTTAGACTCTGTAGGAGAAGAATAACAGTGGGGTTTCCTTTCAAAATATCAAGAGCAAGTTCAAATCTATATTTGGATAATAAAGGGGTGTGTGTGTGTTTGTGTATATATATATATATGGGGGACTGACTTTTTAAGAGATTTCATATGGGAAAATTAGATAAACGCAAGAATATTCAGGACCTCAATGATATTTGATTGATTGCTTTGCACCCCGACCTCCCAAACCGGCCGGCCTGGCAAGAGGCTGTCGTACGTCATGGGCTTGTTCCCAACGACGTCAGCAGGTACAGTTTCACCAAGAAAACGGACCTCCACCACCTTGGTATTGAACCTCACGTACTTCAACAAATCGAAATGCTCAGCATAAGATTGCAAGTAGTCTAAAATCTCAATATGAGAAGGAAAACTTGGATCATCCCTGTTAAGCCAAGGGAAATCGGTGAACTCGTAAGCGTTACGAGGGGATTGAAGTTTTGTAGAACGGTAAGAGCAGCTTTTCCAGACTCCTCCAATGCAGTTACTGGCCTCAAAAACCACCGGATCGTAGTGAGCTAGCTGCTTCAGAGCAGCTACACCACTCACTCCAGCTCCAATAATGCCAATTCTTGACATCACAAGATGGCTCTGCCTTGCCATATTGGATTGATTCTGTGATTGTAGATAGCTGAGATCAAGCCTTTCGTATGTGAATATATTTGGGTGGTGCAAGAAGCTATGTGCATCTATTTATAAGCGCACGTGAATGGACTTGAAGACCATTCCTGATAGCAATAGTTTACTACTTTGTGTGAAACCGAGAAGAAATTTCATAGCACCATTAGCTTTCAGATTAATGGGGGTGTGAGTTTCTTTGTAATTTCAGATCTTATTTGATAAGTATATCTGATATGTACCTAACCTGTGTGGAGTTGGAGAACCCATGCATTCTCTGGCCTGGCCATTTGTTTATGATATCATTCTTCCTGAATTAGAATGAACTAATTTGATTTTTCCAACTTACAAAAATCTAAATATTATTTAGAAATTAAAATGCTTTATCTTACATTCTACATAAGAATGTCTATTCATATGTGCGTCTCTTATGGGTGATATTGTTAAATTACCACGATGATTTTCTTACTTCATGGTTATCTTTACTATTATTTTATTTCTATTCGTGTGAATATGCATATTTCGCAGTCCCAATATTTTCCATGCGAAATCATAACGAAACTTCTGAGACAAACCATATGCACGTGCTGACATGCACGAGGCTTTTGGTGACCGACAGGTTTGTAGGAACATTCTGTATTATACATGTGAAAGCAGGAAAACGAACAAAAATAGAACAATTTTCGTCTTAGATATTTTAACTGGACCATTAAGAAACGAATTAAAATGTTTCCACTCGTTACTGGTTTGGGTTCCGGTTCGTGATTTCGTCAGCTGTAATGTAAACACTTTATTTTTTTCCAACAACTTTTAATTAATTTCTGTAATAAAAGTGATGATACAGAAGAGTTTTCAGAAAATTAAAATGTCATTTATTTTTAGCTTTTTCTTTTGTTCGGTATTTTGGAATCATCGTCGAACTTTATGATTCAGAAGAGTCTGAGAATCTCATCTCATATTGAACTTCAACTTTTGTGGAATCTTATAGGTAACCCTTATAAAATTTCGAGTAAGTACAGCATTAGCTTTCTTTAATAATCTCTCTTATAGTATTATTTATTTCTCAAGTTCAAGTGTAACTACTGACTTGAACTTATAAACGCAGGCAGGCCAATACTGGAAGTTAAAGTCAACGAACAAGGGCAGCAGTTTGTGTAGAGATGATAGAAACCAAAATTTCTGAATGGTTCTAACTACCAAGGGTGGAAAAATCCAAGAAGACTGGGAGAAGGTTGTGGGAAAATACGCGGCAGGGAATCAACACTTTTCAAAGGAGTTTGAATGTAGAATATCGTGAAAGCGAAGTATGTACGTTTCCTAATTAAAAATCAAAGTCCTCGTACATAAAAGACGTACAGAATCGTGTTTTAAATTGAAAGTTCATGGTTTTTCAAGTCCTTGGTAAACAGTCAATATTTAATTTGTTGATTCAAAGCTTTGAAAAAGCTTTTATTATTCCAACAACATTTAGAATAGCAGCTTCATTAATTTTGAATATTAGTAAAAAGAGAATGTTTCATCAACCACACCAACTTAAATAGAAGCAAATCACACCATTTTACCACGGCAAACTTCTGACTACAAAACTTTAAAATATGCCAGTAAACTACTTTCTGCCCATGGTTTGCTATAATTAAGTTGAAAATCGCAATTGCCAGTAGACGTGGAGATTTGACTTTTGAAATCATAGACTGGAAAATAGGAAAAAATTAAGGAAGAATATGTTTCACCTAAACACGCCAGATTGTATCACTTAATTTGGAGATTCCAAAGATATGGTTTATGCTCCCACTCGCAAATCAGCTATCTAAACCACTTAAAGTCCATGTAGCACCTAATTAAAAGACAATAAGTGGAACTTCAGAGGAAAAGAACAATACAATAAAAAATTAAAAGCAATCATGCTTAGTGAAAATAAGAATATGAATATTTTATAGGCTAAGATATCCATATTAAGCTAGAATGATTGAAGAATTTGTGAGAACTCTAAAAACAAATAAAATTAGTTTCACTATCATACAAATACATCATTGTGTGTGTAATAACATGACAAGAAGAACTTGCAATAGCAAAGATGAGCGCTTCATTAAACACGAAAAGTAACAACATACACTAAAAATCAAGTACAGATCTTACTACTCTTAACAATAAGTATGAATTAAAGGCTCAAGTATAACTCTATTTGATCCAAATGACCACATTAACATTTACTGATATTTTTCATTATTTAAGCAAGCATATGCTTTACAATTTTGTAGTCAATTCCAAACGTAATAACTATAATCCTAAGTATCTTACATCAATACAATGTTGAGTTTCTAAATTCACTCATTCAAAAATCTAAAGTAGTTTTAAGAAACCAATTTTGAAATGAAAATATAAAAGTCTTAATAATTTTTTTCGAGTCCATCAATCTTTTGTCACCATATCTGTATCACATCAAAAGAATGCTAAAAACTAATTCAAATAAAGAAGCGGACAATTGATGAAACTAACGAACACATAAGCTATTTTCATTTGTCCATTGAATTAATCTCAGAACACTCCAATTAAAAATTAGGAAAGCGATCAAAATTAACTCCAAAAGAAATTATCAAAAACTTTCAAGGAATGTCATAAGAGATCGTCACAAACCAATCATAACAACCAGAATGTGACAAATAAGCATGATAAGGGTAAATTAAGCTGCAAAGTTAGAAACAAAGAAATACAATAAAGAAAGTGCCTCAAAATACCATCAAGGCATCTTTAACTAGTAATATCTAATAGCATGGACAAATGGATCATTATCATCTCAGTAATAAGCATAAAAGGATAATTGAACTACTCCAATAAACCATCATTCGATATAATAGAAACTTAAATCCAACATTAATGTTGAAACAAATAGATAATAAACAATGGAAACTCAAAAGAACCACTACCAATGCTTACAAGATAGAGGATTCAATATATGAAAACCCCAAAAACCTAAAGTTCACTACAGATAATGAAAATTTAATCAAAGGAAAGTAATAGAATAAACGTTAAAACTCAATAACACAAACTATGCATTATCATCCCAGTAATAAGCATGAAAGGATAACTGAACTACTCCAATAAACCATCATTCGATAGAATGGAAACTTGAATCCAACATTAATGCTGAAACAAAGATATAATATTAAACAATAGAAACTCAAAAGAACCACTACCAATGCTTACAAGACAGATGATTGAATATATGAAAATCCCAAAAACCTAAAATTCACTACAGATAATGAAAATTTAATCAAAGGAAAGCAATCAAATAAATGTCAAAACTCAATAACACAAACTATGCATTATCATCCCAGTAATAAGCATGAAAGGATAATTGAACTACTCCAATAAACCATCATTTGATAGAATGAAAATTTGAATCCATTTATAGCTTAACCTCCATTTGAAACGAACGAAAAATATGGAGGGCAGAAACTAATAAACCACTAACAGAATGAAAAACAAGAGAGAACCCACAATTCAAAACAAAGAAAAAAATCCAAGATTCCCTCAAACCAAGAAACCATTACCAAAAAAATCAACAGATCTATTAATACCCCACATACACCAACACATGAAAATGAAAACCCACCAATAAAACCCTAAAAAAGGAGCAAAAATGGAATCTTTCCCTCACCGTTCTACAATCAATAGTATGCTTATCTTGAAGAACCCTATCGATTATAGAAGATACGAAAACACAACAAAGCCAAAATCTTTGGGTCTATCAGTGGTATTGTCTAACATTGTCACACTGGGAGAACTAGTCTTTGAGCTTATCCTCAGACATCTCCCATGAAATCCCACCAATGATTTTTTGGGGAATAATTTCAGAGATTTTCTCTCTCGAACTCGGAATGTAATAATGAAAATTGCTAACGATTTCAAGCTGCCACCATTGAACTTGTAATGACGTCGTCGTTTCTTGCTGTCTAGATGACTCTTGTAACGATGTCATTTTTATTTGCCTTTCATTTGATGGACTTTCCAAATGTTGATTCCTCTCATTCATTATTACCAATCTTTTCTTAATTTTTTTAAAAGATAAAATTGTTGGAAATCATTTCCTCTAAAACTGTTTTTGTACCTAAAATGTTATATGAGATAAATATTGTTTCAAATATTAATATTTGTTTAAAGATGACAAAAATAGTATAGTTTAGACTAGTCTGGCCTAGCTGACTTGACATGACTCAAATTAATCAAAATTTGAGTTGATTTTAGACTTTTAAACAAAAAATATTCAGTCTTCAAGTCACACTTGGGGCTTGACTTACCCGATCCAAACTCAAATTTTTACGTAAAATGATGTAATTTTGAATAAAATAACATCGTTTAGGCAATAAATAAAGCTTAAACCCAATTTCATAGAGATTTAGGGCGGGCAATTTGGTGGAGATTAGCCTCAAACTTACAGTTGCAAAAGTTGGTAATCTGTATAATACAATACCTAATGACGTCAGAAATCACAGTGCACATGGTAGGGAAGGCAAAGAAGAAGGGTCTAGAGTCTCTAGTATCCCTACCTATCCACCTCTGTCATGCTTTTCTCTTATAATATTGACTCAAGTATTTTAATTTTACGAATAGAAATTAGTGGGTAATTTAATTTTCCTAGACATATTCTGAATACTCATTAATAAATAGCTATAAAATAAATATATAACATTAGCAAATACCCTTTAGTAAATAGGTGACTGAAACTATAGCAACAATTATAAATGTTGCATATATAAGACTTTATTGCAACATTTTTTAAATTTTGTTTCCTTTTCTTATATAAAGAAACAAATTATTATTATCATTGCCTTTTTATATTAGTAAAGCTGACACTTAAAAAAGTATTATTAAAAATGTTGCGTTATATTACTTTTTAGCAACACATTTTTAAACTGTTGCAAACATATTGTTGCCTAAAGTTCTTTTTACCATAGTGTTCTTAAGAAAACAATGCTAATTTTTCAGTCTGTTACTTTGAATGGAGTTTTTATTACATGACTGAAAATGGGTGCCAAATGATAGGTATAGACTTCTCTTTGGTAGATTAAAAACATAATGAAAGGTTTAAGGTGATAGGATAGATACTATGCTTTCAATTAGTTCAATCTTGGCCAGACCTCTTGTTGGTCAAACGATAATTGGACCTTATAATTCTTCCCTTTGGTTAATATTTTGTTTACATAAATGAGATTTTTATATTTTCTCTACATCTCATACCACAACTGATTCAAAATATGAATTATTGGTTTATGCCCTATAGTTGATTTATAAATTAGTGGTAGTTTAGTGATAAAATAATTTAAATTCTTTCTTTATTTTGCACATATTTAGATGTATATTATAAAATATAAGAGACAAATATACATTGCAAATAAAATTATTAGGAAATTATAATTATGATATTTATATTACATTTACTTATTATCCTTAAATTGTTTATAGTCATTGTTCCATTAAGACTGGACATTAATAAAATGTAAAAAAATAACACACATTATATTTTTCCTTATAAAAGAAGTAGTCAATCTCATAGACTAAAGTATAGAGATACTTAAATAAATGTGTGGATATTTATTAGAGAACAAGTTCATTGAACTGACTATATGAGAAATCCATTTGGAACATTATTTGTATGTCTATGAAAATTCTCATTGTGATGATTGTATAAGTGATCGTTTGACTTAATATCTATAAAGTTATCTTGTATAGGGATTGCAATATTTTGATACTACTTATGACTTATTCTAATCATTGGTAGTTCAGTCAATAGTCATTGGATGTAGCATGAACTATATGAAGGTAGTTGAGTAATAAATATATGATTCATCACCCTAAAATAATTATGGAGAATATTATGTTATTGTCGATTAGTATCTTTCCTTTTGTGAACTGAATCTTCTTCTTAACTGCTATCTAACTATTGTCACTCAGTCCAAGGCTTTGGTTTTAGAGATATTTCTAAGTGTTATTCTTACAGCTTGCCTTTTTAATGAATGTGACCCCCATGCTATTGCTGTTATACCACATTTATCCCAATTGGCCTACGGCTGCTATATAAAATATCTTTTTTTTTTCATTTCTAGCTGCTAAGCTAATTCTACTGTCAAGCTAAAGGCTTTAGCAAGAACAACTTCTCACTCGGGTATTTCTAATTGGAACATTATATGATGAAAAGATTGAACAAAAAGGTTAGTCAAAACTACTTTGACATTCTTAAATATTTAGGTGGTCATGATGTTTTGATATATGTCAGTCTTAATCTATAGATATAAATTGTTTAATTAGAAAGTTAAAGAAAAATCAAAGAAGTTTAATTTATCTAATCCGAAATATGATTTAGGGGTATAATTTATATCCATTACCAATATATTTAGAACCCTAACGAATCACATATAAAGAATGAACTGAGGAGAAAATATATTTTAATCAAGAAGTTAGATTTGATTGTAAAGTTTAAGAATGATTAAATATGAAATATTTAATAAATAAGGATCAATATGAGATATTAGATCTTTATTGGGAATAATTGGTATTTAATTTGAATTATTTATAATTTTAATTAAAGTTTAATTAAAATTAGAATTTAATTTTAATTAAATTACTAAAATGTCCAAAATCTATTATAAATAGGCTTGAGCTCTATGAGAGCCGGCTCTCCTTGCCTAGCCCTCTTTATAATGGTTTCATAATCCTCTCATCACGTTCTGTAGATACCGCATCCAACACTAGTATATGGTAATTGAGATGAGCTAGTTTTGAAAACGGATAGAGGGATAGGACAAGAAAATGATCAAGCTTCGAAACAAAGAACGAATTAAGATAAATTTTTTATTGTGATCTACACATTAATCATTTTATAAAATTTAGTTATCTTAGTTTTGAGAAATCAATGTATAAAAAATTTAGTTATGATTCTGTTACGATTAGATCTAAACCCAATTTTTTAAAATGGTATCAAAGTTGACTTTAATTATATAATTTGATTATTATTTATTATAATTTTTGAATTGAATAGTAAAAGTTTTGCCTCTTAAATATTAACATTAATACATTAAAAGTTCGTATTATAAACCCAGAAATTCAATTTGGAATTAAATTGAAATTGTTTAACTGATAAACAATATATCAAACAGTTTCATTGAGCGTTAGAAATCTATAAAAAATAATGAACCTAGAATTTATGAAAACAATAAACGCCGGTTTCGGTTTGTGGTTGCTAGTAAACATGTTTGTTTGTGGCTACTTGGACAACTTTTTATAGTTAACCATGGCTAATGGCACTGGTAGTTATCTGCGGCTAAAATACTACTGTTTTTGGTTTATGTGTTTTTTTTTGGGTACATTGGGTTTATGTGTTTATGGACCTTAGCTACTACATGAATAAGACTAGACAGCGACTGGTTCTTGGTAAAGTGTGACGCTGGAAAATCGACGTGGCAGCGACTAGGACACATATAGAGATGCCAAGAAGATGCAACAATAGTTAAGTACGTAGGCGACCACACGCATAAGAGCTTCAGAACTTGAGGCAAAAGCTTCAAATGCCATGCAGCCTTTGATGATGCACACACTATGTGCCTTAGAGCACTCGTACTTTATCGGTGACAAGCTGCTACATGGAGATGCAGCGGTAAGAATAGCTGGAGGCAATGGCAGGTGGTGGCAGCAAGCTTGAAGATGAAAGTTAGGGTTTCATTTTTATGGAACTTAGGTTTTCATGGAAGAGATAAGGATGTTTAATTTGAGCGTGGAGTTAAGTTTATTCTAGTATTGGAAAATACAATGTTTGGATATAAGGATAAGACTATCCTAATTCTAAAATAGGACTATTAGGTTATTGAATTAGTGTAACCCAAAGTTAGAATAAGAGTTGTTTGGGTATTGGAATAAGGTATTCTAAAACTAGTTTTGGGCTTGTTTGGTTCTTCGAACTAAGAGTAACTTCATTCTAAAATAGTCCATAACCAATATATAATTTAAAAGAGTTTTAAAGTCAAAATCAATTCTAAAATTATATTAATTATTTTTCTTGATTTGATTAAGATTAACAATTATAATGATTCCTAAATAAAATTTTTGTAAAGTTTTTTCTAGAATTAAAATTAATTATATTTCAATTAGATTGAAATTAATTAATTATGCTCCTTAAAATTAAGAAAAATATTTTTTAGTAATTAAGAAAGATGTTTCTTAATTATATTTATTTATCTCTTGATTAAAATTTGAAAACTGTTTTTATTTATTAATTAAGAAAATGTGTTTTTTAATATTTTGGAAATAGTTTTCTAAATTATTAAAGACAGATTTTTTAATTAATTAAGAAATCAATCTTGAAATAAATAATATAAAATATTTCTTAATTAAATTAAAAATTTTCATTTAATTTTGAAAGTAGTTTCCTTTAATATTAGAAAATAGTTTTCTAATTAAGGAAAAGTATCTTCTAATTAGATTAGAAATAGTTTTCTAATCTAATTGGATTAGAATATGTTACTTAATAAGTAAAAAGCATAATTAAAAATTGTTTTCAACTAAATTTTATTAAAGGAGTTAAGTTAATTGGAAATAGTTTTTAATTGGATATGAAATTATTTTCAAATCAAATTAAATTTCTATTTAGAATAGGAATTTTATATATTTAGGAATCAATCGATTTATTTTAATTTATTTATCCATACAGTTGAAAATATTATTTTAGACTATGAAGATTAATGACTAGAATCAAATAAAACTTGATATTTTATGCATGTAATTTGATTATAAGTACATAAGTTGCATACTCTATTTATATGTTTGATATAAACTTATATTGAATGCATGTTAAATTGTCTGTTTTGATATTTTGCATGTAATTTTGGGCTTGATGAGAAGAATGAAACTAAATCCCTCCTTAAAATATTAAGTACATATTAAGAATGTGATTGTCGTCTTCCATTATTATAAGAATAAACCAGTGTTTTATTGTCAGGCTTACTAAGTAAAATCAAAGCTGCTTTAATTCGAATATGTTTAATCTTATGACAGTGAATCCTACTTAACTAAATTTGTGTGATTTAGATGAGAAAAATTTTGATCATATGAATTTAGAAGCAGGGTTGAAAATAACTTATAAGATATGTGTTGGCAAGAGTTGTCACCTAATAGATCTAGGAGTCATATGAAATATGATTGATCAAATTATTACCTACCTAATTTAAGTTTAGTTGGTTTGTTAAGCAAACTAAAGATCAATTAAATTTGAATGGAATCCTAGCTCATTAGAAAGATTAATCTTTCCAAATAGCAATGAAAGCTATTATTACTGATAAAATTGTCGAAGTAACCAAATACATGATTGAAGTCCTAATCACATTTGAGAGTTATGACATATAATAAATTACTTACTTTTCTTACATTTATATTTTTGTCTGGATTGGAATTTACCTTGTTTAGTATAGTTAATACTAAGTGAACCAAAAATCTTGGACAAAAGTTATGTTTGAGAAGAGTTCTCAAAGTTTGATAGAAACAAGTTGTATGTCTATTATGCAATTTTGCTATTAATCCTTGTTGAGGATTTTGTGTTATAGTTTTAGTCATCTCGTAAACTATGATGACAACATGTAAGATGTATGTCAATGTCATGATAGCAGAATGTAAGAGGTTACATAAAGTAGGGCTAAAAGGTATAGTATACGCTAATGAAATTGTTTCACTCAATTTAGCTTACTAAAAGCATAAACTTGGACATCAATTAAAGGCTTTACTATAGAATGATAATAGTTATCATTAGAAGAAATGATTGCATGACTTTTCTTGCTTATATGAAAAATGATAGAGATCATATATATTTCTTATTTATGTTTATGAGTATTTGATACTAATTTTAAATTCAACATTACTATAATGTTTAAAGCATGATAAGAAATAGATTGTTGAGTAAAAGTAGATCCAAGTTTATGCAAATTGTATGTCTTGGATTAAAGGAGACTTATGCTTAACATAAATGGCAAGAATACAAAGTTAGATAATTGAGGCAATTCTTTCATGCATATTGGTTAAATCAATATAATAAGAATTATAAAGTTACATACAAAGAGATATGTATCATTTTGATTATAAATCATATAAAACTTGTTAAGTTGAAGAATAACAAAATCAACCTTTAGTGAAAAGGTGATGATGGTATTGAATTGTTAAATTTATGCATTTGATATATTAGATGGAATAACAATTCATAAAAGGATTATTTTTATATTTCATTAGTCTTACTAATTACTTTATGTGATGTAGTCATATATATTAAATAAAATATTGATTTAAAAATTTAAAAATATTGATTTAAAAATTTGAAAAGTGCAAGTGGTTTAAATCTAAGTAGAAATTAAGAATTGAGAATGTTAAAACACTTTTATAAGATCGATGTGTTAAGCTTTAAAATTTTCAATTATTTATAAAGAATGAGATTCTCTAAATTCATAAGGGTATAGTTTTATGTAAGGAGGAATATTGATTGATATTTCCTCTATATCAATATTAAATTATCCGCAAGTGCACAACGTAGTTGTAGCTAGCATGAGTAAGTATGGGTTAATCCCACAAAGACAGTAAGTATTAGTAATTACCCTTCTCCTATTATCTAGCCTACGAATTGGAAGTTTTTCAAAATTAAAAATAAAATTTTAAAAAATAAACTAAAATTCGAAACAATAATAAATGCAGAAGACAAAGGAAATTACTTAGAAAAATTAATGCAAAAGATTAGTTTCTAGGTGATGAATCCTCCTATAAATCATTAAATAATTAACCTTTTATCATGTAATTATTTCATTGATTATTAGACCAGGGGAATTCCTATCTTATGTTAGTAACTCTCTCAAGACTACTAACAACTAATCCATCAATTGATTAACATAAATCTTTCTAGTTAAAACCCCTAGGATTGCATTATCGATTTATGAATTCCTATCTTATGTTAGGTAGTTTTATTAGGAGTGATGAATATCTAAGTTAAGAGGAGTCAAGCGAAGCATTTCAAAGACCAAGTAGAAGTATTAGGCATAATCCTATTAGTAAGGCACCATAGTGGAGATTAAGAATGGAGTTTTGCAATGAAAAAGAATTTAAAGATGATATTTTGGATTATGCAATGCAAATAAGATATAGGCCTCGTTTGGTTACTAACCAATCAACTTTTTTTTAGTTGATTGGTTGATTTTAGCTTTTTGACTCTTCAAATAGCTAATAAAATTGTTTGGAGAATAGCTTTTTCATCAGTTGATGGAAAGTAAACAGTTGAAAATGAAAACACATCTATATATCAGCATTTTCATCCAACAGCTAAAATTATATGTATCAAAACCCAGCCATACCCTTTCCTACTAGTTTGTGTGTGTGTTTTGTCTTCTTATGTTCTCCTATTGCTCTTCGTTCTTTGACAAGGCATGTGCTTCTGCTACCAGACGACTTGTGGTTTGCAGAATACGCTTCAACGTCATGAATCTCAAGCTAGAAATAACGATATGAAGCTTGTTAATGAGTAGAATAGGGTTTGGCATCCAATTCCTTAACAAATAGCTATTAAAATTACATCATTTTAGAATGAGCTTAATTTTAAAACAGTATCATTTTTAATTTTATATCTTAAAATAAAATCTTGTTCTTGAAAATAGAAAGAATTGCATAAATTTCTTATAGATGATGAAATAGTACAAGTGAATATGACTTCTCTAAAATCTAAATTCTTATAAGAATATTCAACGAAATACTAAGATATATAATATTTATACCCTTATAAATTTTTTTTAAGTTATATCTTCATAAATTATTTTATACATAGACAACTAATAATAAACAGTTAATTTTATCAGATATCTCTAATAAACAGCTAATACAATCTATTGGTGCTAAATAGGGTCTTAATCCAATAGAACCAGCAAATGTCTTCACCCACTTTTGTTTTTGTTAGGATAATATGCATTACCAACCATACCTTTCTTAAAAGACTCAATTTCGTATGAGCATGCTAAAATTATTAATTATTTTTTTTGTAGCGAGAGAAGTACAATCACTCTTTTGGATTAACAAGTGACTCAATTTTTTAATTTTAAAAAATCTTATACTATTAATTTCAAATAAAATAAAATCTTATACTATTAATTACGTGATATCAAGATAAGATGCTTAAGATTTTTTTAAAAATATTTATAAATTAATTAAAAATTGAATAAGATTAAAAGAAATCTTAAATAAGATTAAATTAATTATCTTTAAAGTGTAACTCTAACTATAGTTTAGTGGAGCCGAATCAATTATTAAACGGCAATGAATTGTATACACAAGTAACAGCGACCTCTATAAATGAGTTGGTTTACTTTTCGGTTTCTCTTTTTCAATGAACAAACGTGAATCTGTAGATTTCTTATTAGATGCTGTTGTACAGTATCCTGTCCCTTTCTTTGGTGGTATGGTTGTTGTTCCTTCGCCAGACAACACTTCCTCTTCCTGTAGTCCACATTTCGGCAATAGCAGTAGTAGGTACCGGAAGGATTTAGAAATCCAGTAAATATCATTAATTTTGTCAGACAATATTAGAAAAAAAATCAAAATCCACAATTTTCTTAACAAATGTGGTCAAACGTCGTCGTACTTCGCCTGCACATCTGAAATTAATACGTTCATGTCAGAACCAGTGACCTAACGCTCCAGATCTGGAAATTTTTCTTTAACTCGCAGGAAATGTAAAAACAATATTATATTATCCATTTTTAGAAGATTTTAAATTATGTATTAAAAAAAAAAGTTGCGACCGACAATGCATATGTAAATTCAGGATATGAAAAATAAAAAATTTAGAATATAAATTATAAATAAAGACAACGAATCGCTACAAACAAGGAGTTGGAATTAGATTCGCTTAACTTCCCTCACGAATCCGTAGGCTCTTTGGAGCTGCCCCAAGTCACAAGAGAGCTGCTTTGCTTCTGTTCCGTTTCTTCAAGAAGTCTTTTTCGTTTTCTTTAATCTATTTTTCTTTGGAAAAAATGTATTTATTTAGATTTTTAATTCTTCATTCTTTAAATAATCCGTCACTTTTTTTTTTGATGGAGAAGAGACGACGAAATCCCCGTGAAAGCCATCTTGACCTTACACTCTGTTGACTCTCTCTCTTTCTCTCTATAGCTCTATCTCTGACTCAAGTCACAAGCTTTGTCTTGCAATCGGAGTTGCTTGTGTTCGTGCGCAGGGGTTGGTGTTGTTTCGTAGGTGTTGTTTAGTGTTGCATGTTCTTGTGGTGAATTTGTGAGCTGATTTAATGGGGTTGTAGTGAATGGGTTCTTTAGAGACTGGGCTTCCCTTGAAAAGGGACGGCCTTCTTCGCTCTTCTTCAGCTGCTAGAACCGAAAGGCATGCTTTTTTGCAGCGACCCAGATCGAGATTCTCTCGTTTCTTGCTTTTCAAGAAGCTGGATTACTTGCAATTGGTCTGTACGTTCGCGGTTTTCCTTTTCTTTGTGATTCTCTTCCAGATGTTCTTGCCCGGTTCTGTGAGCGAGAATTCGGACGATTCTTGGGAGCCGAAGAAAGGGACGGTTTCTGAGGATTTGATGTACTTAAAGGAGATGGGTAGCTTTGATTTTGGAGATGATATCAGATTCGAGCCTTCCAGACTTTTAGAGAAATTTAAAAAGGAAGCCATGGAGCTCAATTTTTTATCCACCTTCAATACGACGCAACATCGGTTTGGTTACAGGAAGCCTCAGCTTGCACTGGTCAGTTTCTATTAGTAATGGATCTTTCTCACTGTTTCAAATTGTTGTCTTGGTAGAGTTGATTTTTGTTGAATGAAACTATCGCTTATTTTGATTTGTTTTGATTTCATTTCTTTTTCCACTAATAGGTGTTTGAGGATCTGTCGGCTGGTCCCCAACAGTTGTTGATGGTGACTGTTGCAACTGCACTGCGAGAGATTGGTTACGAGATTCAGGTTATTTCATTGATATGTTTAAATTACTAATTCCGAGTAATGATTACGAGTATTAGTGCTAAAGAAAGCTAAGCTTATTTAGACAAAAAGTTGCTCTATGGTTTTTGTCTGTTAATGCCATTATCCATTACTTGTAACGTTAAGTTATTTCTGATTTTCTTTAGTTGATGTGATTTTTGGCAGGTATATTCAGAAACAGATGGTCCTGTACGCAATGTTTGGAAGAACATCGGGGTTCCTGTTACTATTTCTCAAATCAGTAACAAGATGGAGACTGCTGTTGACTGGCTGAGGTATGTAGTGGAAGCAAATTTCCAACGCACGATGACATTTAGTATAGCATTTTTATGAGTGAAGCCGAGGTCTTAGGTTTAGTTAGCAAAACAAATATATGGCAAAATGAAAACTATCAATGTGAACCTTATCCTTATATGCTGGGCTAGTATGTTGTTTGCTTTGTTATAATCTGATTGAAAAAATGGCGTTGTGAGATTCAAAATCTCTGTATATCAAGAAGATATAGTCAATTAGTTACTGCTTTAGAATACCCCCTTCTCAATTTAACTGAACGTGGTTTCTCTCATAACTCATTTGGGGATACTCCTTCTGCAGCTTTGAGGGCATACTCGTATTTTCTCTTGAGGCCAGAAACATCATTTCTAGGTAATATGTACCTCCAGAAGTTTAAGTCAGTTCCTGCATGTTTTCAGCATTCTCATTATTTGATATATGATAGTTTTAAATTCCTCCTGTAAACATGATAGAAGTTCTCTTTTCTGCAGTGAAAATTGTCTAATTCTAAATGCAAGTTTAATGTCACATCATGACTCAAGGATATTATCCCTATAATAACGCAAGTTTATGGTGTTTTGCTTGTCGAAGTACTTAACTTTAATTCACTTGTTACAGTTTAATGCAGGAACCTTTCAAGACCATACCTGTCATATGGACAATCCATGAGAAAGCACTTGCTTTGCGCTCAAGAAAGTACATCTCATCTGGGCAGATTGACATTTTGAATGACTGGAAGAAAGTTTTCAACCGTGCTTCTGTCGTTGTCTTCCCTAACCATTTCCTTCCAGTATGTGTTTAAAGTATCCTCTTTTGGACCTTAGCCTAATTCTTATTGGTACTTTCTAGCAGCTTTAAATGTTCATATCAGGAAATGCAGTTCAAATGTGAATTGTCAATTTAAGTATTCTAAATTACTCGTTTGATTGAGTGCTTGGGTCATCCATGTATTGAACAGATGATGTATTCTGCTTTTGATGCTGGAAATTATTATGTGATTCCGGGCTCTCCAGCTGAACCGTGGGCAGCAGAGACTACAATAGCATCTGAGGATTCACGTATGAGGATGGGTTATGGGCCTGATGACACTGTGATTGCAGTGGTGGGAAGCGAATTTCTGTACAAGGGTTTGTGGCTGGAGCATGCACTAATTTTACAGGCTTTATTACCACTTTTCTGGGAGTTCCCATCTGATTATAGTTCAAGCTCTCATCCAAAAATACTTGTATTAAGTGGGAATTCAACTAATAGTTACAGTTTGGCTGTAGAGGTATGTGTTAGATGCTCACTTTCAGTACATAGCTTATTTGTTATGAAAATCTATCTCAATATTTGAATTCATTTCACAGGCTATTGCTGCTAACTTGAGTTATCCAAGAGGTGCGGTGAAGCACATAGCTGTCGAGGGGGGCTTGTTGGATCTTCTAAAGGTTGCTGATTTTGTGATTTATGGATCGTTCTTTGAGGAGCAATCATTTCCTGAAGTTCTGTTGACAGCCATGTGTATTGGGAAACCAATTGTGGCTCCAGACCTCTCCATTATCAAGGAATATGTATGTTTCTAATCGCTGCTTTTTTCTTTAGTCTTCTTCTGGACACATATTACATTCAGAGAGGATTTTGCGTTCTTAAGCTCACTCGTACAATCAAAATAATTCATTCTTTTTGCCTTCAATTTTGGTTCTATCCATATTCTGCTTCTATCTACATGCGTAGAGAATATTGTGATTTTCTTCAGATGTTGAACCAGATTACATTCTGTTAGTACTGCATTCATTCACTTTCTCATTTCACTTCTCTATGATATCCAAGCACAGCAATCTTTAATACTTTCATCTTGTTATGGTAGTTTTGCTTTTCGAAATTATGGAAATTTTGTTTTACTTTTCAGAATAAATCCTCTTCACATAAGTTGACAAGATCAGTTTTAGTGCTGCTGTGAATGCCCAAGCAGCTATGTGATAGTTGAAGACTAGAGAACCAGCAGAGTTGATGGTTTTCTTAATTTATGATATGATATGTTTGCAAAGTAGAAAATTTTACGATCTTGTTCTTTAATGTTCATGTGTTACCTAATCTACTAAGAATTATAAGTACTGAAACAGGCATATTTATTTTTTTTTTCCTTTTTTAGTTGTTGCAATTGATGACATTTGAGCAAAGCACTGACTGTATTGACAATAACAATTAGGTCGATGACAGGGTTAATGGATATCTTTTCCCGAAGGAGAACATTGGGGTTCTGAGTCAGATTATGTTGGAGATTATCTTTCCATCAACTGCAGCACATAATGTTGGTTCATTAGGAAAGCAGTCTGCTAAAAATCTCATGGTTCGAGAAAGTATTGAGGGCTATGCCTATCTACTTTCTAATGTTCTCAAATTACCATCAGAAGTTGCAAGTCCAAAATCTGTTGCAGATATCCCTTCAAAACTGAAAGAAGAATGGCGCTGGAATCTATTTGAAGAATTTTTTAATTCAACATATGAGGATAGGACTTTGAGAAGTTCTGGATTTCTAGACAAGTTTGAAGAGATGTGGAGCCATACTCAAAGAGAGAGCTTTGGTTCATCAGTTTCTATGGATGATTCATTTTCTTATGGCATTTGGGAGGAAGAAAAAAATAATGAAATCTTTAATATTAGAAAAAGAAAAGAAGAAGAAGAGGTAAGAATCCTTGTAGCCAATTAATGTATTTGAACTGGTAATTTTTCGTGACTTTTCTTGAATGAGATTATCTTTCAGTCTAAGTTAATATTGTTTGAGATATTATACAGCTAAAGGATAGAACTGAACAACCTCATGGAACATGGGAGGAAGTATATCGTAGTGCCAAAAGGGCTGATCGGACTAAGAATGACTTGCATGAGAGGGACGAAGGTGAACTTGAGAGGACAGGTCAACCCTTATGCATATATGAACCATATTTTGGAGAAGGGACCTGGTCTTTTCTTCACCTTGGCTCACTTTATCGAGGAATAGGATTGGTGAGTCTTCTACCTGTGTGATGAAATTACTATCACTGAGTACAAAGTAGGCTGAAAAATCTGTATGCCCTTAATTTTAAGTATCCTGTTATGGCATTCTTTTTTCATCTATTAAATATTTGAATGTTTATTTTAAACGGTAATATTCTAAATAATATGCAGTTATAGTCACAGGCATCTATTGTTTCCAATTAGATATTAAATCATTGATTGCTGCATGCAGTCAACCAAAGGTAGAAGACCTAGGACGGATGACATTGACGCATCCTCTCGCCTTCCACTTCTTAACAATCCATATTACCGAGATATCCTAGGTGAATATGGAGCATTTTTTGCAATTGCAAATAGGGTTGATCGTGTTCATAAGAATGCTTGGATAGGGTTTCAGTCTTGGAGAGCAACAGCCAGAAAGGTATTCTGCAATCTTGATCTTGTGTCATCCTTTGCTATATTTCCTTGCTATGTAATGGTTTCCTTTTTTAGCTCTGTTTTACATAGACATTAGAATATAGAAAAAGATGCATGAAAAAGGATTTTAAACTGATTTAAAATCTTATTCTCAGTATTTTGTAGTAGCTACAAAGTTATTGCAAAGAAATGATAAGATTTCTGAACTATATAGTATTTGACATTCCTTCGTCCAGTCAACAGGTTCCACCTGGCACTGCGAAATTCCTCCTTTGTTGTCTCTTGCAGAAATAACTCTAAAAAATGGAAATTTCTCTTAGTTGAGCACTCTAAAAACGTGGTAATTTCTTCTCACCAGTTGTTGTGTAAGAGCAGTTGGAAAAACTTAGTGGACTCATCATTTTTGAATAAAGAGAAACTGAAATACTGAAAATACTCCATTTGGCATTATAGAGAACCTTAGAAATTTCAGTGGTGAACAAAAAATTAACATTGCTGGTGTACATCTGGGTGGAATTATGGAATATCAGTCAACTGTTTCAATTTTGTTCTTCCTTTAATGTCTTAACACCAATTTCCAACTCGGGGTTGTAACCAGGTATCTTTGTCCAAGATTGCTGAAAAGGCATTGTTAGATGCAATTCAGACAAATAGACACGGTGACACACTCTACTTTTGGGCTCGCATGGACGTGGATCCGAGAAATCACTTGAAGCAGGATTTTTGGTCATTCTGTGATGCTATAAATGCGGGAAATTGCAGGTGAGAGGCCTTTAGTTGATTTTCTTGTTCATTGTACAATCTGGAAATTGGAGAAACATAATCATGTTTCTAATCTCTACTTGGAGTTTGGCTGAGGTCTTAATTTCATCGTTTGCTCAAGGTTGGCTTTCTCCGGGTGTCTCAAAAAGATGTACGGGGTCGAACTTCATTTCAGTTCTTTGCCACTAATGCCAAATGATGGGGATACATGGTCTGTCATGTCAAGTTGGGCCTTGCCAACAAAATCTTTCCTGGAATTTGTGATGTTCTCAAGGTATGATAAGTGACTTTTCTTGTTCCTAACTCGGAAGTTGAAGCTTGTCAAGTGGAATAGGTTAGAAAGCTCTACTCAATTAACCTGCCTTTGGTGCAGAATGTTTGTTGATGCCCTGGATGCAGAAATGTATGATGAACACCATCAGAGTGGGTACTGTTATCTTAGTCTGTACAAGGTAACTTGTTCATCATTTTAGACATTTGATTTCTTTTCTTATTAAATTGCAATTTGGTCTTATTTTATCATATATAACTATAGTGGTAATTACAAGAGTTTCAATATTCTGCAGGATAAGCGCTGTTACTCTCGAATTCTTGAGCTACTAGTAAATGTTTGGGCATACCACAGTGCAAGGAAGATTGTATATGTGAACCCTGAGACTGGATTGATGCAAGAACAGCACAAGTTGGAGAACCGAAGAGGCAAAATGTGGGTCAAGTGGTTTTCCCTGACGACTCTAAAAAGCATGGACGAGGACTTGGCTGAGGAGGCAGATTCAGACCGACCGAAGCGAAGGTGGTTATGGCCGTCGACTGGAGAAGTCATTTGGCAAGGTGTCTTTGACAAGGAGCGGAATCTGCGCAATCGACAGAAAGAGAAGAGGAAGCAACAAAGCAAGGACAAATTGAAAAGAATGAGGAAGAAACGCCGCCAAAAGGTTATAGGGAAGTATGTAAAGCCACCACCAGATGAAGAATTGGAAAACTCAAATTCTACGACAGTTGCTACTTCTATAGTTCTATGAGGAATTAGTAGGGGTCTAATTTGATGATTCTTTTATTGTTGATTTTTCCCTGTCTTCTTTCTTTTTTATTTTTCTGGCAGGTAATTGTGTATCATGTATGCGAGGGGCAATTGTATGTAGTAGCTAATCATCATTATAACAACTAACAGTCTCCTGAGATTGAATGTATACGTAGATTCTTTTCTTCGTTCTCTCGCTCATTCTACAGTCTCTGTAAAGTGATCAGCACTTGAAACAATCTCCCTCTGAGGCTAAACTTCAGAAGAAAAAGATCAATAGGACTCATTAACAAATCTCAGAAAAGAGACGTGACACAAAACAATTAAGCACAAAAGGTCATATCATGGGTGGCATGAAGCCCGAGACCATCGAGTTCAAAGCTCAAAACTCAGTCCAGAATTCAGGTTAATATGAACTATAATTTTGCCTTCCCTATGATTAAGAACATAATCTCTTCCACTATGTTGGAAACGAAATATTCAATGAGGCTTTTTAACACGGATTCTGAACAAGTATGAGAAGTTAATACGAAGTCAGCTCCAGAGGAAACATCCATAACAAAATCTAGTTTCCACTATTAGCAAGTGTAGATTACACCGCAAAAATTAGACATCAAACCCTCAGAGGAATCGTCTGCACAGTCTGCTCTCTTCCGATCTCCAAATGCTACATCAAAATCTTCTCAAATCCCCAATTGCTTGATACATATATTGGCATCTTCTGTTTCGATTTGTCAAACTCTTCAACAATCTTCTTGATAGATATATTAAATTCTTGGAGCTGCATCGAAACACACCAGTGGGTTAGAACCCTCCAATGGAGGATGGAACATAATAAAATATCAGATTGTTCTCTAAATCAAGAAAAAGGAGAACTAAAATCAAGCCAATTGCAAACCAACAACTTAAAAGTCCAATCGAAGCAATTACTACAACCATCAAACTGACAGCAATTATGCTTATTAATTGATTGATGATATTCTCATACAAGACCAACCCACTTGATGTAGAACGAGCATTTTCAAAGTAAGGCTGCTACTTCCGTCTATGATTAACCAAAAGCTGCTTACCTCCTCC
>JANKOE010000205.1:21902570-21914712 GCA_026284465.1 Erythroxylum citrifolium | reverse complement strand
CCTGAGGAGGCTAAGCGTAAAAGAGTACCTACTGTAAAGAGACCTGAAGAGGCTCGGTGAAAGAATACTTGTAATTGCTTGAAGATAGTGAAAACTCAGAGGGATTTCTGAGGACTGGACGTAGCTCACGATTTGGGGTGAACCAGTATAAAATTGCTGTGTCAATCTTTCTTAACTCTCTCTATTATATTACTGCGATTTTAATTTCCTAGAAAAACAAGTGTTTCAAAGAATCTTTCACGAATACAAGTTTTAGTAATTCTGATCTGAACAAGTTTTGTTCAAAAGAAGGGTTTAACGAAAAAGAACACACAATTCAACCCCCCTTCTTGTGTGTTGATTATCATTGTACTAACGTGTGATTCACTTCAGCATCAAGATAAAGATCAAGCTTCGGAATAAGGTACAAATTAAATTTCCGCTTTATTTTGTTTCGTGTTAATCATTTTATAGAATTAAATAGATCTTGATTTTCGGGAAATCAAAAATCACGGAAGCGTTTCGTGATTATTCCGCTACGGTCGGATTAGATTCGGTCCAGATTTCCCAACATTGACATGGTCACGTGAGATGGATTATGTAATTAGCGTTTCTATTATAATCTCAAGAATATTTAAAAGTTCCCTAAAAAAAGAATATTTAAAAGTTTTTTTTTTTACTAAATTACTAATTTGCAAAGTTTGTACCTTGAAATCGGAATGCTTTACTAACAGCAACTAATTTTGGATCACGAATCTTTGGCTTAAAAGTTTTATTTAAAAATATTTTAAATTTTATTTTTATTTTAAATAAATTTTATTTTAATTTAAAATTATAAGAAAACAAAATTTGTCACACTTTAAAAAAAATTAAGATAAAAATTAAAATTAGAATAAGAAAACAAAATGTGACACATTTTATTTTATTTTATAAATTTTTTAATAAAAATTAATCAATTTTATTTTAATTTAATAATTTTTAAATAAAATTTTTAATATAAAAAATTAAAATAAAAATAAAAAACAAAAATGTGCCACATGATACTTAAGTCATGCCTGTAACACATTTTATTTTATTTTTATTATTTTAATATTAAAATAATAAGAAAACAAAATATGTCACACTTTAAATAAAATTTTTAAGATAAAAAATTAAACTTAAAATTTTGTTTTCATTTGTGTCACACATATGTATTGATTTTTTATTATTATTCAAATTTTAAAATTTTTAAGTTAAACTTTTAAGATAAAAATAAAATTTGATTTTATTTAAGTCACGCCCATGATAATATTGTGATTTTATTATCATTATTTAATTTTAATTTTTTAAATAAAATCTTTAAAATAAAAATTAAATTTCAATTTTTGGTTTTATTTGTGTGGTAGGCTTGATACATAATTTTTTTTATTAATTTTATAAATAAAATTTTTAAAATGAAAAATTAAATTTAAAAAATTGATTAGTTAATTAAAATTATTTAATTAATTTATAAATTATAAAAATATTAAATTAAATTTAAATTTGATTAATTTTATTATTGTTATTGTTTTAAACTGTATCCAAAGCAAAAGAAAATAAATCTTTAAGATATACTCTCGTGAAAATTGAATGTATTATCGACGACTTGGCTCATAATTAAGCCATCAAAATTAGAAGATTAACAGAGTTGTGAATTTTTGTAAATAAAACGGCAACGTTTTTTATCTGAACAGACTTTTACATAAGTGGATAAAGGTTCTGGAATCATAATGATGTTCACTAATTAAGTTCCATATGAGTAAGTTTAAGATGTACATCTGGAATCAATCAATCTATTTGTTGGTACGAGAACTCATGTTTCACACTAGATTCATTCAAACACGACATCACAGTAAAAGATTCCTCACTTACCTGTTCGGTGTTCATACATAACATGACTTAGCAGCCACCAACCTGTTGTCTATTTCCGCAATGCGTTGTAATTTGTAATGTGCAGTACTAGGCATCAACAAAAGGATTAACTCCTGACCTCACACGTCTCCTTAGAGCTTGGTGCATAACACATATCTACCTCACCGGATGAGCATCTTTGCTCTCGATTCCCAGCATCTTATGATCAGGTCCCACTTCCCACTTGTTCCATCGCACGGCTAACGTTCTCTCACGCCTGCCTATAAATTTAGTCATTTTGGTCTTCTCCTCGTTACTCACAGTACGAACTCACAAAAGCCGCGTAACATCTCCTGAAACCATGAAGGTCTTCGATTCTCCTCTCGACGTTTTGGCTTTCGATTACGCGAGTCTGGGAATTCTTACTGTTTTCAGTAACCTTTGGACTTGGGTGGCTGTTTTTACCGCCGGCGTTAGCTTCTGGAGGATCCGAGCCACTGGAGCCACCGTGAAGCATGAACAGCCATTTCCGGCCTCCTTTGACAGCGTCACCGATAGGTCTCGACCGATTCCTGAAGTGTCAATCATGGAGCCAGTAAAGGCGCCGACGACAGCAACAGATATGTCTCAAACAGTTTTCGAAGATAATGATGGAGTGACTAAAGGGAAGTTCGTAGCATATTTCGAAGCTGATAAGGGAAGAGATGGTAATGTCGAGTATGGTGGTGAGACGAGCATTGTCAGAGGTCGGATTTGTTACGTTGGCTCCGATTATAGACACAGTGAAGAGTGGTGGGAAGATTGGGGCAGACTGTTGGTGGTGAAAATGGGTGATAGGAATTGGTACAAGTATCAGGATTTAACGGCGATTAGCGGTAACGTCGTTAGGCTGTGGGACGGAGCTAGAAGATGAAAGTACATCTCAACCTCTCTCGGTAATTAGGAGGCGTTTGTTAACGTAAAATTTTAAGCTTAGAGCTGATGTTTTATGTAAATGTTAATGTAATTATGTTGTTAGGTTAAAAGGAAAAAACCATTACAAGTGCGACTTATAATGGTTTGTCTCAAACATCTCTAAGTTTCTACTTATACGACTTGGAATTTGAATCTTATGTTATGGACAACTTGAGGCATTAATTAGAACCGTGTAGCTTTAGAACTGTTTGCAGTTCAGTTCTTTCACGTTGAAAACGTTAATTGCAAGGTCTAGAGTTGTGATCTACAATTGCACTAATGGCTTGTACTCAATTTATAGCCCACAATTTAAAATCTTGATCAATCGTAAGACATTACAGCAAAACTTCGTACATGCGAAAGTAGTAGGTTGGACAAACAACATTGAAGAACATGGCGAGTTATAGAAGACAAGCTAAGTATATATAGCAACCAGAAGGTATTATAGTTGAGAGAAAGAGTCCAATACTTGCGGAAGCTGAAACTGGACTCTGGAAGTGGTGGTTGAGAAAAAGACAACTATGAAATCTTTAGTTAATATGATTTCTGAGATCATTGCTGATTTTGATATAAAATATCGTCAGCTGGGTTCTTCATGATTAGAAGCATATTCTGTCCAATTATGAATACTTCGGTCATATTCATTCCTAGAAGCAGACAGGTAGATGGAGTGATACTGTGATACTATCCTCTTCTCAATACTCCAATCCACTCCATGTTTCTAAATTTGCGAGTATATACATCTGTATATTATTAATTAAGCCAACTATTCACATACCACTTACTGTATTTGTGATGATATAATTAATAAGATATCGTTTTAGGTGCCTCAATTAATGTCTCTGAGAAATCCTAAGACCTTTAAACTGTTCGGCTTATAATTAATTTCTTTTTAGCTTCACTTTACGAATTCACGCGTGGGCCACCTCATGCAAACTTCTCAAGTACGATATCATTAGCCCGCACTAGTTAGGAAGTCCAGATCTCCTGTCTCTCTCCTGTCTCGTAGTATCTTATTATGTTTAATAAATCTCAGTTATTTATTTATGTGAGATCCGTATAAGATTTATGTGGATTCCACAAAATAAATAGCTGAAATTTTATGAGACAGAATAAAATTAGACAAAAAATTTGGTTTCCTAATTAGGAGGATTCTCAAAGTCCCTGAGTGCAATTAGGATGATTAAAAGAATCAACCTTGGAAATGTTGGAATCGGAGTAGACCAAATACTAAAAAAATCTATATATTGACAAAAACAAAGTTACACGCTCTTTGAGGTGCAGCTCTTTGTTTTTCCCTGTTTTATCTATGTTTTTCTCTGGTTTATCTCTCTTTCAAACATTACATACAAGGGCTTTTCATAGGTGTGAAAGTTTATTCAGCGACTTAGACAGCTAACAAACAACTACAAAGTAGCTAGCTATAATAAATGAATTTGACAGCCAAAAAAGTACAAGAAAAGAGTAGTGTGTCTAGAAGAACCCATCAGAGTCCTATAAGAGTTTGTCTTCCAACACTCTTCCTTGAACCCACTTTGCATGTAAAGTTTTTCTTTGAATTTGTGAAAAACATCGGTCTTCAAATGCTTTGTAAAAATATCCGCAAAGTTAATCTTTAGTTGTGCAATAAATGAGCTTTATAGTTTTGTCTTTCACTTGCTCTTGAATAAAATAATATTTTGTATCTATATATTTGCTTCGGCCACGTGACATTGAATTTTTTGCCAATGATATAGTGATCGGGTTGTTGATTATTTGCAAGTTTTAATTATTAACCTTTAATAATCTGCAAGCGCATAGTTCATTATTGTAATATCAAAAGTGTCGATTCCACATAAAGGCATTTAATCTAAGGTCATAAACAATAACAAAAATTCAAATTGCACAAAATTAATATGGGAACTTAATTCAATCAAAGAAATTAAGAATCAAACATGAAATACTAATTACTAAGCAATTGCAATACACTCAAGAATCAACTGAAAGAAATTACCAATTGACATAAAGGAAATTTTACCTATCCTTAATGCTAACTTAACTGATTATGAATTATCGGATTGTTAGTTCTAGACTATCCTATGGCTGATTACTCTCTCTCAAGTTATAACCATTAACCCTAAATCATAAACTCTAATCATATTATGGAGGTTGTAATTTCTCAATTCACAACCTATCTAAAGCCCTAATTAGTTATGAAGTTCTCTATTAAACTATTGGAAACCTATGCAAGATCTCTCTTCACACAATTTCTCGATTTGATTCAATTCTTGTTCTATTAAATCGCCTAATTCTAGTTAGTCCAATTTAATTGTTTTTCATTCGATTCACCCCCTTAGTTTATTATCGAATTATGCAATCGCAGAATTAAACCATAACAAATCCAATAAACACTTCAGATTTCATTAATTTAAGAGTAAAATTTCGAAGGTGAGTTTATAACATGCTCAACATTCTAGATTCTATCATCAACTATTTAATCCAATTCTATACAATAATAAAACTGAAATTAAATAGGAAAAAAATCTAAATAGATGATGGGAGGCAGCGATGCCGGGAAACCTCCAAATCTGGGAAGTAAGTCGAGTTGGTTTCTTCTCCTCTTCTCTCTTCCTTCTTCTTTTCCTCTATCTCTCGATGATTTCTCTTTAGGGTTTCTCAATCCCCTCTGCCTCTTTTCTTATTCTTTAAGTATCCTCTTATATTCTAAGCAGCCTTGGGTTTTTCCTAAGTGCAAAAGGTCCAAAAAATCTCTCAAAACTTGACGTTCTAAAGTGTCTACACGTCCACCTGATGTAGGCCACGATTGTGGGCCTGGGCTTCTATCACGATCGTGGGCCAAATTTGATGCTTCTGTCACGATCGTGGCTTAACATGCCATGATCGTGGGCCGTTGTTTCGGCTCGAATGTCTCCGAAACTTTTCTCTTCTTTGATTTTGACCCTGAAATACTAACAAACACATCAAGGTACCTCAAAAACATAATATTTAAGCTCAAAGGCTTGTACTAACCTATAAAACACTTAAATCATACATAATTAACATACTAACACACTTATAACCTAAACACATATTAAACGATTGAATTAATAGCTAAACACATATCAAACAATGCCCTAAAACATGATACAATTTACACTTATCAACATCCCCACACTCAAACATTTGCTTGTTCTCAAGCAAACAAAACAACAAACAACACAAAATCACAAAGCACACAATGCAGTAATGAGACAATGGCTTCAACTTCATGAAATAAATTTAACTTTAAACACAATCATTCAAGTTATTCCAAATTATTAACATGCAAAATCCACGCCTATGTGCTCTGGACTAAACATACATATTAATTAAGACCCAAATGTCAGGTTATTCACCATTTTTAATTGAACACGCGCATTAATAATTATTTGGTTATTCAAACTCTATAACTACTCTTAAGTACGTTTTCATGAAAATTCAAGCTATTTACAAATTCGGTAGGGTTTTATTAGAAAACTTTTTTTATTTTTATTAATTTTTGTGGACATAGACCTACTCTTTTTACACAGAGGCAAACATTAGTGATGAATGTTGACCTAGTTACTTAACTAAGTCATGTTTTTATTAAGTTGTTTGGTTGAAATGCCATTATAGCCTTTTGACGCAAAGGTACACATTTGTGATGTGTGTTGATCCAATTACTCGGCTACATCACGTTCTCAACTAGCTACTAGCTCTATTCATAACTCGAAGGCCAGTGGAATAGTTTTTTATATCAAAATTAGCCAACATTTTTTTAATACCTGCCTTGTTGCTTTAGCTACTCGTTTCTATGAAAAAATACTAGCAAAGCTACTTTAGCCAAAAGACCTAAAATTATGAATGAATATGACAATTTAGAGGGTGACAAACTAACTCTAAATCCTAATTAACCTGTATATTTTAGCCAAAGAACCCATATCACTAATTTCACGAGCTAATGACTCCTCACAACCTAATAGATTATGTTTAAAATTAAATTGATTTCAATCTATCTAAGCCATCGACACATTCACACAACTCACAGTATGCAACCTAATAAACTATCATACAATATGAAAAATTCACACTCAAAACAAAACACATGACCCTCCCCACACTTGAGCAACACATTATCCTCAATGTGAGAAAAAGGTAAACAAATACATAAGGAGGAATGAAACAATATATGGAAGGAAAAAGAACAAAATACTAACAAAAATGAAAAGAAAAGGGTTAGAACACGAAACCATCATGGAAATGAAACAACTTTAATTGCATAGCAATTTAAATCTAACCTAAACATGCTAATTTATGGTCTTTAGCTTGACCTTGTATCATTAGAAACTCAGCTGGGATCAATTATGAGCGATTTGCTTCCACCCTTTTCATTCAACATTAATTTTGTACCCTGTAAGTAAGCTACAAATTGAAAAATGATCAGAAGGACAATATTGATTAAATTATGAAAACCAATTAAGCTCAGTAATGTCCTTTTTTCAAGTGAACTGCCAACAAAACAGGGAATCACAAAACTCCCTGAATCTTCCATGAAATCCAACAGTTTGCCTGGTAAGAGGGTAAGTTTTTCTCTTCGTGGTTCTTCCCCATTCGCCCTCATCTTCTCTTCTTCTTTAGCTTCTTGAACAGAGACTTCCATAGCTTCTTCAAAATGGATGTCTGTTGTCATCTATTCTTTGTCCTCTCGTTCCGTCAAAGATTCGAACACATCATTTTTTCTAAATGAGTCACCCTCCTTTGGATTCTTTACTACATCATTCATGTTGAATGTCACTTGATCATCACTAATCCGAGTGATGAGGTTCTCTTTATGGACACCTACCTAAGTTTTTTCGATGTTCAAGCATGGTATACTAAGATCTAAGGAATAATAGGAAGAGTTGTCATTCTTTTCTTCATCCTCTTTCCTCGTCTCTTAGTCTTCTACAAGATAGGGTTCAGAATGGTCTTCCACTAGTTCTTCTTGTTCTCCCCCATTTTTAAGTGTGATAGCCTCATATTACTCTCGTTGATATAATTCCATATTGCTCAGAGAGTCTTCCACACTTCTCTTACAAAATTCATGGGAAAGCTATCTTAATTGAATTTCCAGGTTGTGAATACAAGCGACATGATTTTCTGTTACTTGATCAAATTGCTCTTCCAGTCTCTTCTGGTTCTCTTCCATGTTTGTTAGCTTATCCATGATTTTGTCTAATTTGGAATCCTATGAACTAGACTCATCTTTCTTAAATTCAAATAGGTCTTGATGTCCTATGTGAGTACTTGCATTGTTGGACCAATAGAAATCTGGGTGGTTCTACCACCCTGAAGTGTACTGGTTCATATAAGGATGATGATTTCCCAAACTAAATTAGGGCTCATTGAAATCTGTAAGAGTCCTTTTCTCCCTATAATATACATCCTCTATGATCATTATTGTTTATCTCTTCTTAACATTCAACTCTTGAGATTCCCTGTTATTGTCTAGTGATATCCAAGTTAATGCGTCGTCTACTTTATGCCTAGTTTCTGTTTTTTCACAAAAGAAGGTGAAAAAGCCTTAGACGATAAGAATTAAACTAATCGGCTCCTAGACAACGGTGCCAAAAACTTGATCGGGTTGTTGGTTGTGTGTAAGTTTTAATTATTAACCCTTGATAATCCACAAGTGAATAGTTCGTTAGCATAGTACTGACACCTGATAATCCACAAGCGAACAGTTCGTTAGCGTAGTATCAAAGGTGTCGATCCCACGAGGAGGGAGTTAATCTAATCCTAAAATCTAAGGTCAGAAATAATAACATAAATTCAAATTGCATGAAATTAATACAAGAACTTAATTCAATCAACTAAGCAATTGCAACACACCTAAGAATCAACCAAAAGAAATTACCAATTAAGAGAAAGGGAAATTTACTTATCCTTTATGCTAACCTAAACTGATTATGAATTATCAGATTGTTGGTTCTAGATTATCCTAGGGTTGATTACTCTCTCTCAAGTTATAACCATTAACCATAAATCATAAACCCTAATTAGATTATGGAGGTTGCAATCTCTCAATTCACAACCTATCCAAAACCCTAATTAGTTATGAAATTCTCTAATATACTATCGAAAAACTATGTAAGATCTCTCTTTGCACAGTTTCTTGACCTGATTTATTTCTTGTTCTATTAAATCACCTAACTTTCATTAGTCCAGTTTAATCATTTTTCATTCAACTCACCATCTCAGTTTATTATTGAATTATGCAATCGTAGAATTAAACCACAACAAATCCAATAAACATATAAACAATCAGATTTCATTAATTCAAGAGTAAAATTCTAAAGGTGAGTTTAGAACATCCTCAACATTCTAGATCTTATCATCAACTATTCAATCCAATTCTATACAATAATAAAACTAAAATTATATAGGAAATACAATCTAAATGGATAATGGGAGGTAGTGACGTTAGGAAACCTCCTGATTCGAGAAGTACATCAAGTCAGCTTCTTCTCCTCTTCCCTTTTACTTCTTCTTTTCCTTTATCTCTCGACGATTTCTCTCTAGGGTTTCTCAAAGTGGCTGATGCAAAAGCTCCCCTTTAGCGCTTTTCTTGTTCTTTAAATATCCTTTTATGTTCTGAGCAGCCCTGGGGTTTTTCTAAGATCCTAAAGGTCCAAACAATACCTTAAAACTTGACGTTCTTCTGCACGTTTGCTCGACACAGGCCATGATCGTGGGCCATTTCTTGTGTTGTTTTCTCTAATGCAAGCGAAAAAAAATTGTTATGTAAAGTTCCAATGGCCAAAAAACAATATATTTGCACTTAATGGTGAGCAATGTGCATTCAAAGCATCTTTTAAGGGCCAAAATTGGTTGTGGCATCACAAGTATGGTTATTTGAACTTTAGAAGCTTGAATTTTTTTATCTAATCAAAACTTGGTAGATTGAATGCCTAAAATTCAAGATGTTGGAGAAATATGTGAGAGCTGTGTTTTTGCAAAGCAATATAGGGTGACTTTTCTTAAGGGAGACGCAAGAAGAGCATCTAAACCTATTGAGTTAGTGCATGCGGATGTATATGGATCAATAAATACTCCTTCTCTTAATATTTTATTGTGCTTGTTTATAACTACAGCATTTTCATATAGGTTTATTTTTCAAAATAAAAAACATTCTCTGTTTTAAAACTTTTTAGGAGTTGTGTTGAGAAACAAAGTGGGCATTACTTGAAGATTCTAAGGACAGATCATGGTGGTGAGTTTCTCTCAAATGAATTTAATAGCTTTTATGTAGATTCTGGAATTTTAAGATAATTGACAGCCAGTTACACATTGTAACAAAAAAACGTGGCTGAGAGAAAAAATGGAAGTCTTGTGGAAATGGCCCAAAGCTTGATGAAAGCAAAATCCTTGTCAAGAAAGTTTTGGGTAGAAGCAGTACACACATCAGCTTATATTCTTAACTGAAACCCAACAACATCACTAAAGCATCAAACACCTTTTGAAGCATGGTATAGGTGGAAACCAAATGTATTACATTCCAAAGTCTTTGGTTGCATTTCTTATGTCCTTATTCCTTCTCAAAATAGGCATAAGCTTAATGATAATAGTGTGAAGTGCATATTTGTGGGCTACAATACTGAAACTAAAGGTTATCGTTTTTATAATCTTTTGACTACGCGATGTGGTGTTTAATGAGAACACTACAAGGGATTAGACAAATAAACAAGGTTGTTCAAATCTTTGCCATCAACATAGTGAATTTTTTCAGGTTGATGATACTAATGATGATAATTCCTCATCACCTTCAACTCCATCTAGTTAATCATCTCTAAGAAGTTCTCCAACTTCATTAAGTTCTTTAACAACTCCTCTAAGGAAATGGCGTTCCTTACAGGAAATTTATGAAGAGATAGAAAGGTGTCAATTTGCATCTATTCAAGAGCCTAACTGCTTTGAAGATGTTGTGCAAATCAAAGAATGGAGAGCTGCCATGGAAGAAGAAATTAGAGCCTTGGAAAAACGTGACACTTGGGAGCTTGTTGACCTACCAGATAGCAAAAAGACAGTTGTTCTAAAGTAGATTTACAAGCTAAAGTTTAGACTTGGTGGTTCGATAAAAAAATGCAAAGTATGGTTAATTGCTTATGATACATGTAGTATGAAGCTATTGATTTCGAAGAGACCCTTGCCCCTATAGCTAGATTTGACGTTATTAGAACTGCTTTGGTCGTTGTTGTGCATTATAAATGGCATGTTTACCAATTTGATGTCAAATATGCATTTTTAAATAGCAATCAGTCCACTATTGCCATGACAAGGAACCTAGTGTTTCATAGTCGTTCTAGAAATATAGAGACTTGACATCATTTTATAGGAGATTTAGTTGCAAAAAGAAGTATCATCATAGCCTATTATAATACCAATTATTAGCAAACATTTTCACTAAGTCAGTTCCTTTAACAAAATTTGAACATTTTAGAGATATGTTAGGTGCTGTAAAGTTTTGCATTATAGAGGAGAATGTTAACAAATAATGCATAAATTCGTAAATTATCAAATTCTTTAGTCAAAATTTTTATGTTTACCAATTCAATTTCAATTTTTAGTCTTCAGCAACAAATTTTATGTTTAAGATTTATAGGAAATAATTGCTGCATTGTTTTGATTGTTCCTTGAATTTAAGGATTTTGGTATTATTAATGTCTATTTAAATTTGAATTTGAGGAATAAAGAGGTATTTGAGATCAATCTTTGGTTTTATACATTTTTTATCTCTTTTATTTGCTTAGTGTCAAGAGAGAAGTTTGTGACTTTTATATTCCTTTTATATTCTATTTATTTTATCACAGATGGACAGAGGACGGCAGAACCTGTACTTGGGTCACAGTGAGTGAGAGGTCCCCATACCTCCCTCTACTGCCCATGTGACTGCATCTAAAGCTTCAGCTTCCCAAACTTCTCCACTCTCTACATAATCTGTACATGTTTTTCTTAATTTTGCACTAAAGTTGACACGAAGTTTAAGTTTTGTCATGAAAATGGACGGCTCGGCTCCCTCCAACCTAACGCTTTAATGTCATCTATGCAAAGACAAGGCTCGCCTCTGTAGTCTAGTAGCAAAATCTTATGTTTATTAATATCCTTTGTTTAAAAATGTTTGTGATTATTAAAACTAGTTATTTTATGAATTTGTCCTATCTAATGATTATAATAATAAATAAAAAAGAACTTCAGCATATATTAAATCGTAAAAATGAGAAACAGGATTGGTTCGGTCCGGGATCCTCACCGGCCAGGTATTGTCCCCTTTGGTGCAGCGAGTTGAACTACAACTGTGAACCCT
>JANKOE010000205.1:21873535-21893470 GCA_026284465.1 Erythroxylum citrifolium | reverse complement strand
GCATGAATAATTTATCTCAGCTCCCGTGGCAATCAGCAGCACTCCACGTTTAATGCTTCATGTTTGTATCATGTATCACCACTATTCACTGACGACTGACGAGACGGTTAAATGTTGCTCCTAAAAACTTTGTATTATGTTTGCTTGCGCCGACCTCCTGCCTTGTTCCTATCAGATAATAAACAAATAAGTAGCTGTGAAATGACAAATAAAACTCAAAACATTTAAAACCCCTTTTGCTCTAGCATCTTTATGCTTTGTTCTTCGTGTCTGCCTCTCTCTCCAACGCCGACCTATCTACTCTTCTGCTTCTCTTGTAGAAGTGAAAAGACAAATAAACATTGCTCAGTTAAAAACCTCACGTTGCCAGCGTTTTCTTTCCCTTGCCTCACTTACTCTCTGCCGGCACTCTTCTCTATGGGCATAAAATGATTTGACAATTTTTAAAAGCCACTTTGCATTGAAACCCTTGCTGCCTTATATAGTTGTGCGTTAACTAATGCTACCTGTATGTGTTGCGTTAAAATGCCACCTGTTGTGTGTTGATGTTGTGCCCACCTGCTATTCAGCTTGTGCGTTACTTAGTTCCAGCGTCAATTTTGTTTCAACTCTTAAAAATCCCTCTTTTCTCTGTTGCGTGTCTTGATAATTTTATATGCCCCTCATTTAATTTGCTTCCACGTTGCTTTTGCGTGTCTGTCCGTGTGAAGCCCACCTATTGCTTCTCCATTTTAATTTTGTTCCTCACTTTGCGCTTACGTCTTGTCTCCTAATTTAACCTTCTTGCAAATTGATTTAATGCTTCTGTTTCCTCCTACTGTTTTTTTATCATGCGCGCAGCTCCCTTTGGTCCACGTCTTTTATTGCTTGTGTTACCTCCTAGAATGTCCACTGGGCTTTTAATTTTTCCTTCTTTATATTTTGATTTTTCTTGTCTTCTTCTTTTTGCATTTTTTTCTTGCTCCATGAAGACAAGCAAACATAAATCTTCATAAAATAGTCTAAATGCAATGCTTCTGACTCACTTTAATTCATCTGCTTCCAAATTGTACCTAAAATAAAATATTAATTAAAGTGAGTATCTTAAGCATTTTTGTATCAATAATCGCTAAGTGAAAATAATTAAAAATATCAACAATTAAGTACATATCAGGGACACTATAATTTTTCAGTAATGCACTAGCAACTTTTCAAACTCCTGTTAATATAATTTTTCATCCTTATTTAAGGAGACTTGTACTTATATTGCTTATAATATACTTATTTATAATAAGTCTTAGGGGAAAACAATGTTGATGTACCTTTGTGGCCAAGAATATAAAGTATTTGGGGGATATTTTCTCTCAAGAGGAAACAATAACAAATAACAAAGAGATGGATATAATGAATGAGTGGCCAACAAGGAAACAAGTACAAACCAACCTATATATGAATAGCAAATTTCTTACCCACTTGCTCTATTATAATAACAAGTAAGCAATTGAGAAGATTACTTGGTTTAGTTGGTTACTACAACATTTCATCAAAGAATATAGACAAATCAGTAGACCCTTAACCATTTTATTGAGTAAACATTTTCTTAAGTAGAATTCTGAAGCAAAAGAGGTCACATGATCATCAAATTCTACTAATGTAAGGCAATAGAGTCATTAATTTGAGACCTTATAATTATGAAAAAATTTGGAAGGATGGTCTATAAGACTTAGTGCATGGAATTTTGAAATAGAGAATCATTCGGTATACTATGAGTTAATTTTCCTATACTATGATATTAGTTAATAAGAAAGATGACACCTGAAGTTTACGCATTGATTAAAAACCTCTTAATAAGCAAACTATTAAGGACAATTTTCATATACTCCTCGTAAAAGAACTTATAGAGGAGTTTCATAGTGTTAAATATTTATTAAAGCTTGATTTAAGGACTGAATATTATCAAATTAGAATGCTTAAGAATAATATTTAGAAACCAACATTCATGACTCATAAATAAAGGGAACTATAAATTTCTGTTAATGCCTAGTAACTTTTCAAAATCCTATAAGTGTCATTTTTTATCCTTATTTAAGGAGATTTGTTTTTATATTTTTATGATATAGTAAGTATTGGACTAAACAATGAGAAAATTTAAAATTGGTTCTTAAAACATTGCGAACTTATTCCTTATTTAAAAAAGAGAGTAAATGTACCTTTGGAGCTATGAATGTGGGGTATTTAGGTCATATTATCTCTCATATTTATGGCCAATAGGGAAATAAAAACATACCCTACTTGCTTTATTCCAATAACAATTAGGAAAATGAGAAGATTTTTGGGTTTAGCTGGTTATTAAAGAATATGGACAAGTCATTAGACTCTTGCCAATTTATTAACAAAAGCAAGTTGGTGTAAGCTCATATGTTTTCAATGCTTAATTTTAGTAAAATAATTTTCGTTGAGACTAATGTCAAGCAAAGATGACATTAGTGATGTGTTAATTTAGGATAAGCATCATATGCCTATATCAGTAAGTACCTATCTTGAAACTACATTCATTGAAAAATAATAATTGGCTTTGGTAATTTCGGTTAAACAATAGTCATATTATCTATTGAGAAGAAGATTTGTTATGCAGACTGATCATAAAAGCTTAAATTTTTTATTAAATTGAAATTTGATAAACTCCATCTCATCAGTTAATTGGGAGCCAAATTAAGCTACTTTTGTGACGTCTCAACATAAATGCTTCTAATCCATCTAAAAAACAAAAATTTTTGACCTACTTTCATGACAACATAATAGGTATTGATTGTTGAGTACTTGTAACTTTTAAAAGAACACGAGCAGTGTTCCTTTATAGGGGTATATAGAAGGACAATAAAAATCACATTATAAGTCAATTGACTCTTAACTAATTTATTAAGAAATCATTCTTTTAAGTGGGGTTTAGAAGTTTTTTTAAAAAAAAGCATTCTAAATTCTAAATATATTAGTAAGTCCCTATCTTCACATTACATTCATTGAAAAAGAATAATTGGAACCAGGTTTTGAGCGATAGTTAGTCCAAGGTAGTTGGTGTCGTTCTTACCAAAAAACACACATCCAACTGGCATCTGAGTTGGATAGTAGATTAAAATGACTACTGTTCCGGCGACTTCTGGTGGCTATGCGGCCAAAAAAGTTCGTACTAGGGAGCAGGAGGAGGATCCTCCCCCTCCTGCCCCGAATATTCAAACCACCCCACCGAGCTATAGCTCGATTGTTTCTGGTCACAATGCTGATGGACTGGGACCCCAAGTGCTCGACTGGATAGATGACGATCCCATTGACATACCTGAAGGAGATATCACCATCGTGCAAGGATCCTATGGCATGGGCGTTGAACTCTCCAACCCCTTCCGCAGGCAATTAGATAAGGCTTGGGATATTGCCGTCATCATCAAACTACTAGGGAGGTGACTTAGCTTTCCTTTGCTGAAAACTAAACTCCTTATGCTCTGGAAACCTGCCGGAGCAATGAAAATTGTTGACCTTGATAACAATTTTTATCTTGTCAATTTCAGGGAGGAAGTGGACTACATCAAGACATTAACTCAGGGGCCCTGGATCATTTCGGGATACACGCTATCTGTGCAACCTTGGTACCTGAGTTTTGTCCCGACACTGAAAAAATCACCCATGTGGTGGCATGGGTCAGGTTTCCCGGATTATCTGTCGCTCGCTATCATCCATTAATCCTCACAGCGTTGGGCAACCTGGTTGGACGCACAGTGAAGATAGACAACCACACCCAGCAGACGTACCGGGGCAAGTTCGCGTGAGTAGTCGTGGACATCGATCTAAGCTCCCCTCTTCAATCTATTGTGGAACTGGACGGTGAAGCCATCAAAGTAGCTTACGAGGGTCTCCCGTCAATCTATTTTGGATGCGGCAGGGTCGGTTATGACACTTCGGGTTGCCTGACCCGGTCGCCTGCGGCTTCCCTGGTGGTTCCCCCTTCTGGAGATTCGACCTCTGCTCCCCCTCCACTCAACCGTGATGACGCTGGCGAATCTTCGGCCCTAACCCCACAGTAGATGGAATTTGGCGACTGGATGCAAATTCAGAGACGTCCCCGGAAGTTGCCCCCTCCTACCGCGGAGCCTCGACCTGCTCGCTCTTCGCACACCGCCATCACTGGTCTCCACGGTTCGCGTTTCGCTGCCCTGTCCGACGCTGCTCCGGTGGATGCGGTTTCCTCTCCAACGGTCGTGATGCCCCCCTCGGCCCTTCCGAGCGAAACGTCAGCGGCTCAGACCGGGCACTTGCAAGACATCAATCACACACAAATTGGTTCAGGACGCTCTCGCTCAGTTGCGCCTATAGCACACGAATTGGTGTCTCGTCCATAGCAGCGCCGACCCACAGGCCACCAACCCTCTCCCAGGCCCACGAACCCTCTCCCCTCTACCAGGCCCACAACCCCATCCAGCCCTTTGCTAGCCGAGCCCACTGCATCTCACAACTTACCCCCTCAATTGCTCCCCCCAAGCCCATTCCGCCAACAACCCATAGCCCAACCCCAGCCCATATCGCGGTCTCCATTCCGACCTATGCTGACGTGATCCACCCGGACCCATCCTTCACCCTACCAGAGTCAAAGGACTCGGCCACACAAGCGATGGAGGAGGATCATGGCGATGTTGGTGGCTCGCCCGCCGCATCCAGTGGGGGCTCCTCATTTCACTCTCCACGCCCCCTGACTTAGATTTCCATTTGCCTACGGCTCCCTGCCACCAGAACATATCCGATACCCAAATGACAGAGTCCACCTAGGGACCATTCCAGACACCGTCCCGAGAGTTGACTGATTTGCCAGTCAGCCCTCAGGCCACTTAATCCTTCTTAATATGGTTTTATGTCGATCCTTCTTTGGAATTGTCAAGGGGCTGGAGGGAGGACCTTCAAGTCTATCCTTAAGAATTATATGTGCACCCACAAACCGGGGTTGATTGCCATAGTTGAACCTCGTATCAGTGGAGTCAAAGCCTCGAAGGTCACTCGACACTTAGGATTTGCTCACTCCTATCGGGTGGAGGCGGTAGGCTATTCGAACGGTATCTGGCTTCTTTGGCAACCTTTTCTTTCGATCCGGGTCCTACTAGCGCATCGTCAATTTATTCACGCGAATGTAGAATGGCGTCCTCTTTCTTTTGTTTTCACTGCCATCTATGCTAGTCCAACTCCTTCTCTGCAACACTACCTTTGGGAGTATTTACAGTGGCTTTCTCACATCACAACCCAACCCTGGTTGCTTGGCGGTGATTTCAATGCCAAATTAGAAGCTACTGATAAGTATGGTGGCTCTTGGCTGCGACCCTCCGTTAATCGTCACTTTCGGGACTGTGTGCACAATTGTAACCTATTAGATCTGGGTTTCTCTAGACCTCGATTTACCTGGAGTAGGGGCAACGTTCTCGCCCGTCTGGATCGAGCCTTCTGTAATAATAATCGGCACACAGCGGTCCACTCAACTACGGTGGCCCATCTACCTTTTCTGAAGTCGAACCATCGCCCCCTCCTCATCACGTTTACCAATGCACGGGACAACTTCCTGCCCCTTTATCCTTTTCGTTTTCAATCCGCCTGGTTAACCCACCCTGGCTTTGGCCCTTTTGTTGCGGAACATTGGCATCCTACCGGCACGGACATTACTGATTCACTCCGGTCTCTGTCGACAAATCTTAAGCACTGGAATCATTCCATCTTTGGCAACATTTTTTATCGGAAGCGACGACTGCAGGCGAGACTCGAAGGCATACAGAAGCACCTCGATACGCCAGCTTCGGCCTCTCTTCGAGACCTTGAAGAGTACATTCGGTCGGAATTGGAGCAGGTCCTGTTATAAGAGGAGTTGTACTGGCACCAGCAATCCCGGGGCCAATGGCTTGGCCAGGGTGATCGGAACACCAAATACTACCATGCTCTCACCCGGAAAAAACAACGTCGTGCCCAGATTACCTCCTTGACTGATACTACGGGAACTCTTGGCTCTGGTCCTACTAACCTTCGTCAGTTGGCCCACACTTTTCTGGAGGCGATGTACACAGATACCCCTTGCCCTCACATTCAGTTACCTGGGCACTTTCCTCCCCTCCCTTTGCACGCTCAGACGGATTTGGCTCGGCCTCTCGACTCCGAGGAAGTTCGACTAGCGGTTCACAGCATGAACCCCCACAAGGCCCCAGGGTTTGATGGCTTCTCTGCTCTGTTTTATCAATCTCAATGGGAAACACTAGGCCCCTCTGTCACTAGTTTCCTACAGCACCTTTTTCAACTTGACGACTGGGACCCCAAGCTCAACCGAACCATCCTGGTTCTTATCCCTAGGATTTCGCCCCCGAACGTCCACAACACACTTCCGCCCTATAGCTCTTTGCTCTGTTCTTTATAAGGCTCTCTCTAATATCATTGTTAACAGGCTTAAACCCTACCTCGATAATCTGGTAGCCCCGAACCAAAGCAGCTTCGTGCCTGGATGACAGATCACTAATAACATCATCATCATGCAGGAAGTCATTCACACCATGAAACGCAAATCGGGCCCTAAAGGTCTTATGGCCATTAAGGTGGATATGAAAAAAGCCTATGATAGACTTTCCTGGGAGTTCCTTTACGATACCCTCACTGCTATCAGGTTCCCTGCTTCGTTGCTCACCCTCATCAGGAATTGTGTCTCCACAGTTTCCATGCAAGTAACCTGGCATGGGGGTCTTAGTGACGTCTTCCACCCCACCCGCGGTATCCGCCAGGGCAACCCTCTATCGCCTTACCTGTTTGTCCTCTGCATGGAGCGTCTCAGACACGCTATAAATCATGAGGTCACTCAAGGACACTGGCAGCCGATCACCCTCAGTCGATCCGATCCCCCTCTTACTCATCTGTTCTTTGCAGATGACCTCATTCTCTTCGCCGAAGCCTCGCATGATCAAGTCGCGGTCATTAGAGATACCCTACACTGGTTTTGTGCCGCGTATGGACAACGGGTTAATTTCGCTAAATCCCGCTATTATTTCTCCAAAAATGTCCATCCTACTGTCACTACTGCACTCAGCCACGCTCTACAAGTCCAACGGACGTCTGACCTCGGCCGTTACCTTGGGGTGCCACTGCTGCACGAACGAGTGACCAAATGCACCTACCAATATATTCTCGATGCTGTACACCGCCGGTGTTGGCCCCTGAATTTTTTATTATTATTATTATTATTATTTACTTAAGCATGATTAGATGGACTTTGGAGACTTGATAGATTAAATTATGTTGAGATTAATTAGCATGTAGTATTAATTAGGTTAGGTGGCATCATTTAATTGAAGTGTTAGAAGTGATAAATGTTTAAGGGGTAGTATGGGCATGTCACTTAAGTCATTTGAGAACCAAGGCTTATCATTAAGGGCATTTTAGACTTTTAGCTTTATAAGTGGTTTAAAAGGGAGGAATTAAGAGATGGCTTGCATGAGAAGAGAGCGGGACAAATTTGAGAGGAGAGGAGAGAGGAAGTGTTTGTGGAGTTATTATGATGTGTTTTGACACTAGAATTGGTAAATTTGGGAAGTGTACAAGTGTATATGATGTTAGGCTGAAGATGGAAAGCTTTGGAGAGGCATTGGAGGCTTTGGGAAGCTCCAATGTCTGTTAAACGAACATGGATGTCCGTTTAACGGACCTTCTCGGGTCATTTTGGCCACCTTAGCCCGATACATGTCTGTTAAACGGACATGTATGTCCGTTTAACGGACATCCTCGGGACAAATAGTGATTTTTCACCCTCTTAGAGGCAAAATCAGGTTTTGTGGTCTTCATGAAAGTTGTAGGTATAGATGTCGTCTTTCCAATGGTCTAAAAATGAAAGCAATCCGAATTCTAGATTGAAAGTTATGGTGATCGCGCCAAGAGAGGTTCAAACTGATTTTGAGTATGAACATAGTCTACTCTTTTGGGCATAGCTCCCTCACCTGACCTCCAATTAAGGTGATTCTTAGACCAATAGATTTCTAAGATATGTATCTTTATTTCCATAAAAATTGGTATCATTTGGAGTTGATTTGAGAGAGTTTGAGTTAAAGTAAGGGAGAGGTCGGTTAGAAGAGCATGTTCGGAGTATGAGTCCTTTTAGGCTTTTTAAGCATATCTTGAGCTTTAGAGCTTCGATTGAGGCGATTCTTGCTTCAAAGTAAATTAGAGACTTAAGGTTACAATTTCTATGAATAGTCCAACTCATGATTTTGATGATTGATTAGTGTGCGCTCACCACCTTTATGAAGCGACAGCAAATGACCCTTTAGGGTTCCAAGTACAAGGTTAAGGATTCCGTTCGTTGGGCTCCAAAAACGAGATCCAACAGCCGGCTCTCTAGTTGGTCAGCTAACCTTTTGGCTCTGGCAGGTCGTACCACCCTGACTCAGACTGTTCTCACAGCACTCCCTAGTTGTACTATGCAAACGGTTCGACTCCCCCGCGGGCTTTGCGATAAGGTGGAGAAACTGATGCGACAATTTTTATGGGAGCACTCCAATGGTACCAGCCGGGTACATCTCGTCAACTGGGAGGCCGTCTGTCAACCCAAGCAGTCCGGGGGACTTGGCATCCGTAAAATCCGCGCCACCAATGACGCTTTCTTAGCAAAACTAGGCTGGGCGTTGCTCACCAAACCTCATGCTTTATGGGTGCGTCTTCTTTCCACGAAGTACAAATTTGACGCCAACCATATCCCCACTACTCTGGAAGGCAACGGCGGGTCGATGGTCTAGAACAGTATTAAGGCTACCTGGCACCTAGTTCTCCAGGTTCTTCAATGGACCATCGGGGACGGCTCTAGGATCCGTTTTTGGCTTGATCCCTGGCTTCCGCGCCTAGGCCCTCTGTTATATCACTCTACGTCTCCCATTCCAGAGTCTATTCTCCCCATCACCATTCAACACATGGTAGATAATACTGGGCAATGGAATTGGGCAGTTATTACCTCTCTCCCTCTCTCTGTAGGATCATTGCCGGTACTTTTCCCCCTGCGCCCCAGTTGGGCCCCGACAAAATGATCTGGGGTTATTCTGCTACGGGTGACTTTACGGTCGCTTCCGCTTACTCCTTACTTCTTGGCCACAATGATGATCAGTCTCAGGCGATTTGGCGGGTAATATGGCACTGGCCGGGTCCCCAATGTATCCGTTCTTTTCTTTGGCTTTTGGCTCATGATCGCCTTCTCACTCGACAGCAAATTGTCCGCCGACATATCTCCTTGGATGACTCTTGTCCCCATTGCCATGTCGTCGAATCCTCACTCCACGTCATGAGGGACTGCCGTCAGGCCAGACAAGTGTCGTCCGTTTTTCTCCCCCATGTTCTTCTACGAGGATTTTTCACGGTGTCGGAGCGTGATTGGCTCCTGCGTAATCTGCAGCACAACGGCCGGACTCATGGCCACGATTGGCCGATCCTATTTGGCACCACGTGCTGGCTCCTTTGGACTTGGCGCAATCGGACTTTATTTGAGGATTCTTTTACTTGGCCTTCCTCACCTACTTCTTGTATTTTGACTTATGCAGGTCTTATCAGGTAGGCCGCTGTTTGGTAGATTTCAGCGGCTTTTGGTCCCCGCTTTCGACAACAGCGTCACATCGGCTGGCGTCCACCTTCCACAGGCTGGGTAAAGCTCAATACTGATGGCACCAGTAACTGCTCTTCGCTTTCAGCCTCAACTGGCGGACTTCTTCGGGACAGTGCGGACACTTGGCTCGGCGGATTCACTCACAATCTTGGCTGGTGTCCCCCTTTTTCGGTGAAACTCTGGGGCCTTTATACTGGGCTCTCTATAGCCTGGGCACTCGGATACCGCAGACTTGTTTTGGAAGCAGACTCCACATCGACGCTCCACTTGATTTCTTCCGCTACCGCTCGAGCCCAGGCGCTAAATTCCATCGTCCAGAGTATCCATGAGTTGCTCTCCCGCAACTGGACTGTTACCCATAGCCACACTTATCAAGAGGGCAACCGCTGTGCCGACTGGCTGGCACACTACTCCACCCAGTTTGATCTAGGAGTCACTTATTTTGATGAACCACCAATAGGGTGTCATTTTATCCTCGTTGAGGATCAGTCGGGAACTTGTTTTCTCCGACCCATTTTGTAACTAGTTTATCTTTCCTTTCACAAAAAAAAAATAATTGGCTTTGATAATATCTACTACACAGTAGTCATATTATTTATTGAGAAGAATTTTTAAGGTTCAAAATGATCATAGAAGCTTAAAGTTTCTACATAAATAGAAAATGACAATTGTATCTCATTATAATTTGGTGCCCAAGTTAACCTATTAATCTCCATGGCATCTCAACATAATTGGTTTTACTCCACTAAGAAATTAATAAAATTTTTGCCCTACTTCCATGACAACTCAGGATGATCATTCTTTAGCACTTGGAAATTTTAAAAGAACGCAATCAGTGTTCTCTTATGGGGGTATATAGAACAACGGTAAAAATCAAATTAGAAATTATGAGGCTTGCTAGAGAAATAAATGTGAAGCCTTTGTATCTATTAGGTTGTTTCAATGTTTATTTGTTCTAGAGAAATGATAGATAACCGACATAACTGTGGACTTTATTAAGGGCTTGCCTATGTTTGAGGGGCACACGTCACTTCGATAATGGGTGATAGGTTGAGCAAATATAGGTATTTTAGGGCTCTAACTCATCTATATTCTGCCATACTTTGAATACTTTCTTGCGGTGTATGGTTAGTGAAAATCTTTACAAATTGTTAAGTGGTGATATAGCACCATATTTCATCATCCATTCAATCCTTTACGGACAACTTATGGTTCATATTTTGTTGGGGATTCAAAGATAGCAGAAGTACATCGGTAATTGAATGACAGAGAGAATATGTTGAAGTTGATACAGTTCTATACGATAAGGGTTCTGAATCGAATGAAACAATTTACTAATAAAGGGAAGATTGATAGAAAGTTTACAGTAGTAGATTTGATGTTATCAAGTAGATTTCTGTAAGCAACGTAGTGTGTAACAAAGAAGCTCCAACAGTTTATCCCTTTATTTTATAGACCATTAAATGTTGACAAAAGAACATCTAAATTGAAACTTTATGAATTTTCGATAATTCATCCTACTTTTATGTTTTTTAGACGTATATAGTTATACTCAAAATTTAATTACATTATCTACTATAATTAAATTTAGAAATAAGTAAACGGTGAAGAAAAAGAATCAAGTAATAATTGAGGTATTGATTCAGTTGATCCTTCGATTACCATTTTTTGTTGTAATTAATTAATTTTATATTTTATTTCATTATAAATTATATTTAATTACAATAAAATTGATAATAAATTATATAATTATATCTTATTATTATATTAGTATTTATGTCACATGACTGCCACATATGAATTTTATTATTTAATAAACTAAAAATATCAACATCCTAAAATAATTATTAAGTAAAAAAACGAGAGAGTGATATAATTATTTTCAAAATTTTAATTTATTAAATAATGAAATTCATACATGATGCAAATACTACATGGTTAAAAATATTAATCCAACATGACTCAACGTCTTACATTAATATATAATTTGCGTCAAACTATTTTTACAAAAAATTGAAAATTAGATCATTTTAATGACAATTTTTAAAATTCAAGTCAACATTGTAAATAAATTTGTCCACAACTAACCCTTTTTTTAATTCTTGCAATTTCCCAATTCTATAAACCCTAATTAATATTTTTGGTTGCACACAGCCATTGACAGATGAGGCACATAGATCAGGAGGATGGCCTAGTAGATGGCTTTTATGCTTTAATATTCATGTACCGCTCCTGTAAAGAATGGTAAGAAGAATGCTACTAGAATTTGGTAAGACAAAAATGCCAAAGGAACCGAGAGGTTAATATTGATGATAGTGCCTTCAAACCCCTCCAGTTCAAAACCTTTCCTTAGCCATTGAAACTTATCCAAATAGGTTACAATTAAACAAGAGTCTTAAAGGTCTTGTTTACATAATTGTTTCATGTCATTCAAAATCAAGCCCCTACGAACCTCCCAACTTGGCCCTATGCGGGCAATCGGCAAATTGTCTTTATTCCTGAAAAAAGATTAAAAAGCTTTGCCTTAGAAACCATAAGCGCATGAACCACGATGTTAAATTAGCCATTTGGTGGCACAAAATTCATTACAATCAGATTATCCGAACGCCCCCGTCAGACAGCTTGTACATGGAACACAAGTTATATAATATTTAGAAAATGGCCATGTTGGTATAGACTCCATGGCTCCCAAAGGTGGATGACTCCTTCGATATCAAGAGCAGAACTTTTAAAAAACGGACAGTGTCTTGAATAATCACTCTGAAGCCTTTTCCTTTCCCAAAGGGCCGGCCATTTCAACCATTTCTCTCCTTAGACCAGCTCTCCCACGAGCTAAATTTATGAAAGTCAAGGTATTCAACGGACTCAACAGTAACTGGATACAACAAGGATTCCAGGAGTACTGCAGAATGCCACCAAACTCTATGTTATGAAATTACAAACAAATTGCACCCAATTGACAGGTAGCTCTGCAGTCCAGTTCATGCTAATAATGCTACCATGTTTATAGTTTCCTACGTTAATGTGGGTAATCCTTAACCAAATTACCGTTGACCTGATAGGTTGATTCGCTCGAAAAAAAAGACCATAGCCATTGGCGAGGGAAGAAGTTACATTTTCTACATACCTCTCAGGTCAAATTACACCGGAGTTTGGTAGAGCCCCTTTTCACTTGTACGCTGCAAAAATAATTGAGGAATTGTGGCCACCAAATCCAAATGAATTAGACAACGCAGCCCTGATATCCAGTCTCTCTTTCTTTGGGCCCACTAGCACATTAGTATCCTGAATTCATGTCTCCAGCTTTAGAAAAAATTTGGACACCAACAAATTCTGTTTACACCAAACATAAGAAGTGTACCATGCCACAAGCTATCATTAGATCATAAAGGAATAGAAGGCAACATACCACGCCTTCATCTGGCTTGTCCAGGTTGATATTTGGATGAACCCAACCAGTCCGTATTGCCTAAGCAAGTGACAACATAGAACCACATGAATAACAAGACCTAAGTATAGTCTCCAAGGATAGAGGAACAGCTGGTCAATTAAGTTTTAACGGCTATATAAATTCTTGTCAAACAAGCCTGCAACTAGAGCTGCAAAAGTCGCTACCTGAATAGCTGCAATAGCTTCTACAGCACCAGCTGCCCCCAATAGGTGACCAATCATAGATTTTGTAGAGTTCACCCTTAGCTGAGAATACAGGGATTTCAATTAATCAACTTAACAAATAATAGCATATAACTGCAATGCTTCATACTTACATTAGGATTCTGACCAAAGCAATGCATGAGAGCTTGATACTCCTTCAAATCCCCAGCTGGTGTTGATGTAGCATGAGCATTTATGTAATTCACATCCTCCTTAGACACACCAGATTGATCCAATGCCTTCTCTATACAGAGAATGACACCAAATCCTATTTGATGTAAAAAAAAAAAAAGGGAACACCGTTAACCTGTAATTCTAAGCAAACTGGGAAACAAACTTTAATGAAAATAATTCATTTGCTAGGCATGATACACGATGTTATTTAGTTTGTGGAGATAGTGCATCTTGCATCAGTGAAGAACAATTAGTTGCAGCAAATAAAAAATGGTTATAGTTCTCGTCATAGATGCATGATATGTGAATATAGGCAAACCATTTGACATTCATGTTCTAACTGGCAGTACTAAAATCTGACACTAAAGCACATTATTCTCCAATCAAAATAGAATAAGTGACAGCACTCCAGCGTGCCGAATGAAGCCATTAGCACTTTGGTTGACTAGATTTCTTCCTTGACCAAAACCAGTAACAGGCCACACAATAATCACCAATAAAGTATAGAAAGTGAATTGATAATACTGCCTCAAAGAATTCAAATTGCTGCCTAATCGATGGAATGAAACTACAAAAAATGCAAACTATATCACATCTCTACTATTATTTATACATTTTAAGGCTCTATTCACATGATATGACAATTCCATTAAAGAACAATTTGTATAATCCATCAAGAACATGTGATGACACCGAGACTAACATTTGCTTCAGTTATTGTGATCTTGGAAACATTCCATCAGTTTGTTTCATTTACGAAATGCATGCCCTAAAATTATTGAAAGGTTTATGCCATTTGTCTTCAACCAAATACACTTCTTGTGGACAGGACAAGTGCTGATTAACTGAATGAGCATCAAACCAAATGGACCTATGGAAGAAGCTACAAGAATGTAAAGTGCTAAATTTTTCATTCTGTTGAGATCTCCGTGCCTACAAATAGATCTACGATTGGAAAATGTCTGAAACAGAGCATTACCATCAGGACGTGGCTCAGTCATGTGATAAGCATCACAACTGAAGCTACCTCCAAGAAATTCTGCATAAATATTTGCACCCCTTGCCTACAAATCACCAAAGAACATATATGTAACTGCTAGAGGGTTACTCTACCATCGAAGTTCACAATTAAGAATTGGCAACTTTTATCTATGAGCAAGCAAGAAATTTTGGATTAATGAAATGGGACAACTGCAAGAGATTTCAGAGGTGCAACTAAACTAAATAGGCTAAGTCATACAACAATTTAAAGAAAGCAACCAGTATAAATGACTGCCACATATTTGACAGAGGCCTCTAGCGAGACGACAGGAAAGAACTCAAGACCAAAACCAGATACAGATAAGTGGATCAATAGTCCATGAACATCTTTCCATTAAGTTGAACATATACCTTGGCATGTTCTAATTCTTCTAAAAGAAGAACACCAGCTCCTTCGCCCATAACAAATCCATCCCTATTCTGTTTCTCAGAGAAGAAAATATTCAAGTGAATAACTTAGGAAGCAAGCATACGAGGCTTGCAATTTTGCGACCAATACAATCAAAAGAAAAAACAATTGAGTTCTTTCCAAAAATGGAAATAATTTCAAAGCTAAAGACACAGAAATCCATAAATCCTTTGTTTTGACAATAACTGTTTAAAAGAATGGAGTAATATTCAATTGTGGAAAGATAAAAACATCTACAATATAAGTGCACGTTGGTATTTTCATAGAAGAACCTATATTTAGCAGAACATTCTTCAGAAGGTTTCATAATGTCTTGTGCGTCCAAACATTATTTCTAAAGTTATAGATGGGGAGACATCGACTGGTAATTGATTAATTACCATATCCCAAGGTCTTGAAGCTTTGGTAGGATCATCATTCCTCTGAGAAAGTGCTCTACATGCTACAAAACCTCCCAAACCTGGCCCAATTAAAAGAATTAATGACTTAATTCCATGCCAAGATGAATCATTGGATGACAGAAAGGGAAAAAGATAGATATACCAATAGGTATAATTGCTGCATCTGAGCCACCACAGAGCATGACGTCCTGCATGCTCATAGGAACACTTGTTAAATATAAACACCATGCGTTCACTGAGTAAGTGCAATAAGCCAGGCATCACATATTTCATAGTTGAATATGCATAGATGCAGAATACTCACAGCTTCCCCCCTAATGATGTGGTTTGCAGCACTCAATATGCAGAAGTTGCCAGTGGCGCAGGCGGTAGAAATAGAATAGTTAGGCCCCATCCAACCCTATGATTTTGAAGAAAATTTACATTTTAGGTCCTACCTAGAAAATGCCATGATAATGTATATATCAAAAATTATAGTGTACCAGATCCATTGCCAGCATGGCAGAACCCATATTTGTAGTAGCAAAAGGTACACAAAAAGGGTTCATCTTCCTGTAAGAGATCCTTAGAGCCTCAATTGCATCACTAAATACCTTTAAATCACCAGGAAGAGAAATTAATCAAAAAATATATCAAGAAATGCAAATCTATAACACCCTCATATATATTGACAGACGAGGGGACTGACTTTATGTCCAAATCCGTTCCATAAAATAAAAATGTCAAAAAATTTATAGCCTAAAAGCTTTTTTATCAATAAAATCAATGAAAAATAGCTTCGTTACTCATTATTCTAAGGTTGTATTCATTCATGGGGAAAAAACCTGCCCAAGAAAATGATATCAATGGAAAGCATTCTCCTAAACTATATTCTTGTTAGGAGTTCCAACCAGAAATGATTCTTACATTAAGAGAGAAACTACAACGGCATGTACAGGCTTTTAATTGGATAATGATATATGGCATCGTTGCACAAGAGTTACCAATCACTGGTCAATTGGATAATGGTGGTCATTGTACTATGTTTTACTTCGGTTGATAATGCCTAAAAAGGTGGTGGTATATATGATGTCATATCAGTCCTTTGGTGCAGATTAGTAGTTATTACGATGATCCATCACAATGATCAAAAAGTATAGTGCTGATTGATAAATGAGAAAAAGTAGACCATAGACATAGAAAAATAGTTATTGGTCCTCACTTGATGCTCAATAAAATTTTTAGCAAACTCTTAGCATCCTTAGCAATTAGCAACCACTTTTGACATGTTTCCCTTTCTCATACACTGAAATGTCATGGAGAATGAGGAGATGGTCTTCCATGAATAAACTTCTCTAAAAATTAATGGGTCCTAGGAATCAAAATAATGCTGAAATGTGGTGATTTCATTAAGTTTACATCGCACATAAACTGCAGATGATGCTATAAAACATTAAGTTTGACAACTTTGTTGTGAGGATGGATCCAGAATCAATGAATAAACATGTACTCTTCATTTGCAAATATTTAACACCACAGGTAGCTCAGAGTTACCTTCATACCACCCATTGCTGAGCCAATCAATACTCCACATTTGGCTCTATCCAATTCATTCATGACCTCCTCTGTAACTCCACCATTTGCCAAGGCTTTTTTGCCTGCAGTAAGCATGTAAAGCATGAATTTATCCATTCTCTTTGACAGTTTTGGTGCCACCAATCCATCAGTTGAGAATGCCTTGATCTCTCCAGCAATTCTCTGGAAAGCAATCCCCATCCCATAGAAAAAAGAACAAGAAAAGGTTATTCCGAGAAAAATTTGCACATAAAACAAGAAAAGTGAGTTGTCCAAGAAAATTTACAGTAGGAAATTGAGCGCAGTCAAAAGCCTCTATCTCACTTATGCCGCTAACACCTTCAAGCAGATTATTGTAAAAGATATCTACATCATTGCCAAGGGGTGACACGACACCCATCCCAGTTACAACCACTCGCCTCTGTTTAGCAGAACGTTTGTTTTTCGTTGCAACTTCCTTGGCTGGTTGCACTGCTATAGCCATAGCTTCCCCTAAAAGTTTTCGGCAGTTCCACTAGACAAGGTCAGGCATTGCTTGGAGTATGAAAATTAGACACGTGTATATATGTCTACAGACAGCGAGACGCACAGAGAGAGAGAGGGGGGGGTTTTAACACTAATCAAAATCTTATCTCCGTACTCTGCAGAGATTAACACAACAAATTCATGATTACATAAGCATCGAGAGCTATCGGTGGAGCTCATACACACAGTTTGTTTCTAAAGTTGCAGGTCTCAATTGCAACCATATCTCAAAAAACCAACTACATATCGTAGCCCAACTCTCCGTCAACTCGACAACAGCTAGAAAAATTAAAAAGTATGAAAAGTTGCAGAATCTTGTATTTGCAAAAATCTAAGTTTGGAAATCCAATTAAAGCAAATAAGAAGAAACAAATCACAGGAAAAACAAGAAAGGATTTGAAAAAAATCGCAGCATGGGATATATCGCCAGCACAACCTCAAATCCTACAAGCACAAACCGAAGCATATTCGCTTTAATTATGTTAAAATGGAAGGGAAAAAAGGAACAAGGACTCTAATTAACATTGACTCCGGCTTTTACCATCGATAAAATATGGAGCCGGCAAAGGATGAGTGCAAACAAGTAGCAGGAGGGAGTTAGTACAAACAGAGATTGCGAAGCCAATTGAAGAACTGAAACGATTAGTACGAACAGGGATTGTGAAGTCAATTGAAGAACTGAAATGAAAAGCAAGAAACGAAAAAAAAAAGAAAAAGAAGAAAAGAAAATGTACGGAAGCGTAAAGGAAAAAAGTAGATAATACCGGAACGTGCAGAGCGATTGAGGCGTCTCTGCTTGCGATTGAGATTTGTGGATCGAGAAAAGAGCCCGTTGGAGGCGTAGTAACGACTACAAGGCTCGAAAGCCAAACAGGAACTCATGAAACCTTGAATGGAGAGAGCAACGGAGTTATTGGAACTAGAAACCGCAGTGGTACTACTGACACTGCATCTCCGGCGAGACCAGCGGCGGAGCTTGGTGGTAGGTAAGGCGCGGTGAGAGTCATCTTGAGCGCACGTGAAGGACATGCACGCCGCCACGAGCCACGTGCACAGTGGAGAAGAAAGTGATGCTGTTGGCCCCGTCATTTCTGTCTCTTAGAATCCTCAGCAGACTGACACTAAAACAGCGCTCTAAATTAAAAATAAACTAAGAAACAACTAACAGCGGCGGCGGCAGCAGCAGCAGCAGAGAAAGAAAATCCGAGAAACAGAGAGAGGAAGAGGATGGTTTGTTGCATTCGATCTGTATCACTCTGTATCTATACCTGAATCGCAGGGCTTGTGTGTGTATGGACCTTTTTAAAGACGACAGAGTATTTTAGAGGCAATCTGAGAAGCGCCAAGTCCTCTCTCTCGTGATAAGAGAGAGAGAAAAGAGAGTTTATGTGATGCAACGTATAAACAGTCTTTTGCTGGAAATGGAGATCTACGAGACTACGACCATAAAATTAATTTATGAATTTCCCTTTATTTTTGCTTTTGCGGAATGTATTATTATCTAAAATGACTTTTCTACCCATGGATCTGGACGTTTTTTACTTCGAGCAACAATTCCTTTAACCAAGTCCCCAGCCAGGAGAAGCATGTCGATAAATACAATTAGCAGCAGAATTCTAGTATCTGCAAATGTTTGACAAGAAGAACAATCAAGACCCAAGTTAGAAATTGGACTCTTTTTTTTTATATATATACAAAGGAAAAAAAAACCCAAAATACCCTAACTACTGACAGAGTCCTGCGATACAAAACTCGCCGTAAAGATGAGTCATAACTAGAGTCGGAAGCTCCTGCGAATATGGATTCCGGGACTTGATAATGCGGCGAGAGAGGCCAAAGTGTCTGCACACTAATTCCCTTCTCTCGATATACATGCTGAACTTTCACGTCCCACGTTCGGTGGAGTAATTCACGGGTACCTGTCATCAAGAAAGAAAGTTCAGTCAATTGTATAATAGAAGATGAGAGTATATCGATCACCTCTAACAAATTCACTTCCATAATCAATTGTCGATATCCAAGCAATCAACTCAGATGAAGTCCTAAATGGACTCTTTAGAGCTCAGAAATTGGACTTTAACAAAGATAATAAGTACTCTGAATAACCTCAAAACGAATAGTCATTCTCAACCTCATTGTTTTCATTGCTAATTTCGACATTGTTATGATTTCATCATTATATGTGTAGGATGAGAAATGGAGATATTAGTAAAGCTTTAGTTAGAGAAGAAACTTATCTCTCAATGCTTCTTAGTTTTTCGTTTCACTCGACAAGCTTTGCATAGATATTAACGTCAAAGATCCTTAGTATGTTGCAGTTTGTTTAGCAATAATGAACAATGTTCTGAATACTGTAACTGACTTGGTACCGGATTGAGCTCTGGAACGGAACTGTACCGGTACCGGTCGGTACCGATACCGTTTCGGGATATTATAAAATAGTCTCTAAACTTTTTAAAAATTACAAAATAGTCTATATTGATACATTATTTTAAAAACTTTGAAAAAAATGGGGAGGAAAATTTTGAAAATTTTTGAAAATTTTGCAAAAA
>JANKOE010000205.1:21857844-21872280 GCA_026284465.1 Erythroxylum citrifolium | reverse complement strand
AAATGTCTCAATTTTAATTTAAGACAAACCTCACCTCAATTGCTTACCCACACAGCTAGTTATGGTAAAAACATTGACACATGTACAAGGTAAATTTTTCCAGCTTTGAGAATCAATCCAATCTACTTCAATTAGCATGCAATTTATCCAAGAAATCAGCCACAATTCCATTCCAACTTTCACTTACATACATAATCACAAAATGGCAGCATTCACAAAATCACTTATCATTTATTTCTACTCATCTTTAATCACAACAATCCACTTCAAACCATCCTAATAACACATACTACCCTTACATTTATTATTCATCCTCAAACCACATGAAATTGCACCCAAACAATCAATCCATAGGCTTTATGAATTTAATGCACAATAAGTCATAATTCATGCACAATAACTCCCAATTAATGCATCTAACTACTAAGAAAAGAACATGTAATTTAATTCTCACCTAACAAGCTTCCACTCTTTAATCCTTCAATTAACACACCAACTTCTCCACTTCACTCCACATACACAATCACCATCAAAGTAAGGAAGTAGGAGGTCTAAGCTTGCAAGTATGAAAGGGAAGCACTTAAGGTAGGAGAAGAGTAGGAATTTTAGCTAGAACACTTGAAGAAAATCAATGAAGAGGAAGAAGAAGAGGGTTTCGGATGGATGAAGGAATAAAGTAATTAACTCATCTTTTCATTCTTTCACTTTAGAAGAGTCGTGAATGTATAAACAAAAACAAGTATTAAATGAGTTGAAGATGTGTCGTGAATGATGCAACCAAAGACAAAAACATTTAAGGATTGTAGGACACTTGTCATTAGTGAGAAAAAGACAATAATCCTTTAATAACCTTTAATAAAAGAACCTTACTAGAAAATTAATCTTTAATTCATCTAATTCCAATGGCTCTAATTACAATCCCAACATAATGTACCCAATATTCCAGTACCATTGGACAAAAATTTTCAGTACCGGAAACCAATCAGTTCGCCACTTGACGATTTTTCCGATCCGGAAATTTTTTCCGAAAAATTCTAGGAAAATTCCTAAAATTCTCCTAAAATATAAAACACACAAGGAATCACTCCAATTAATTGTTTTTAAGCACCAATACCAAATTGTCCACAACAAAATCACATTTAGGCACATAGACCGGGAAATGTCATGAATGCGTGTACAGTTATTTTCATGTGCAATTTCACTATTCCCATATCAGGTATGCATGAATATTACAAAATAAATCCTAACCGCTCTCGCCGAATAACTATTCTACCCTTACCATCGAAGGTGGGATGTTACATCGTATGGACAATAACTTATGTGTTCTTAATGTGACATCTAAAGACTAACTAGCCTGCATGTAGCAGCGCATGTAAAACACACTATAATTTTCATTCAAAAAAGCCTTAAATTGAACAAACTCGTGAAATTTTAGACCTTTTTTGAATAAGTTACAAATTTAAGTCCTAAATTGATCAAACTCAAAAAGATTAATCCCCAATTTGAGCTTTTAGCCCTGATTGTATACTTCAACCATATATGCTCTATAATATTTCATAGATTACATATACGTTAACAACAATAAATCAACAAAATTTAATTGTTTTTTATGTTTTATATTTACTTATATAGATCAGTAAATCTAATGATTTAAATTAAAATTATAGATTCAACATTGAAAAACCTATATCTTTTGTCCACTATTGCTCGTTCATCACCTACATCATCTTGTTCTACATCTTATTATGCTTTGTGTCTGAGACGGTATCAAGGTTGAGGATACTTGATAGTTAATAGTTTTATAATTGTAAATGACTGAACTTGTTGTGTAGTATATTGTAGACTTATAGTTGTAGTTTGTACAAATTATACTTAATTTTTAGGCTTTAAATTTTCAACGTTTTTTTGCTAAAAATTGTATGGTTTTTTTCCTCCAATTTGATTTTGGTAAAAGTTATAATTTTAATTTATTGTAATTATAACATATATTTTAAATAAGTTCATATATATTATGCGAGAAAACTATTAATTCATGGCAGTAATTGGAGCTTTAATAAAATAAAACCAAAAGAGAAGACATTTATCTCAAATTGCGGCTAAACAACAATTTTATTATTGCCATACTGAATTAACTGCACTTTTTTGAGATCAAATTTGAGAAAGTAGTCATTTTATATTTAGCTAGAATTTGAGAAAGTAGTCATTTTCATGGAAGAAAACTTTTATAATTAAGAGTTGCACGTGATATTTATTAGTATATTGTACTTATTAAATTAAATTTATTTTCACACAAAAAGGAGGAAAGTTTAAGTACTCCTGACAAGTCAATCTCTTCAAGTTTCGGAAGATTCGATGATTCAACTTAGGCTCCTGCTAAATTGATTCCTATAATGAATAACTATACCATTTGTTTGTATTGCAACAAACATTTTAAAGGTGCAAGAATCACCAAATTCAATAAACACGCTTAGCTGAGATTAAAGGTGATTTAGAGCCTTTTAAGAAAGTCAATTATAATGTGAAATGACAAATGAAAACTTTGTTTGAAGAGTACCAGCATGAGAAAGACAGAGGGTAAAAACAGAACTATGAAATTTATAGTAGAAGTTCTTTTTACAATGGTCAAGATGATACTAAAGACGTTGAAGGTGGTATTATTACTCAACAAGAAAGCCTTGTTCACCTGATGTGAGGAAGAGAAGAACACAATTGTCTAACTTTTTTGCACCACAAATAATTCTTAGAACTTAACCTTTGATTTGTAGTGTCTTACAATCTAAACAAACAGCTCATAATGTAGACATAACAATAGCTAGATGGTTGTATAATGCAGGTGTATCATTTACTGTTATTCAATCATATTATTACAAGCCTATAGTGGATGCTATTACCTCTTACGGTTTAAGACATAAAGAGCCTTCAATTGATAACTACAAAAGTAATCTTCTAAACAGCTCTGTTTTTTAAATAAAAAGTTATCTGGATGAAAGAAGAATGACTTAGGCAACTTATAGGTGTTCAATCATGTGTGATGGTTAGACAAATAGAATCTATGAGCCTATTATTAATTTCTTAGTTTATTATACCAAGTGGCCGATGTCTTTGAAGTCTATTGATGCATCTGGTCTTGATAGAAATGTTGATACTCTATTTCAGATATTTAATAAAGTTATGAATGAAGTTAGGCCTTAAAATATTGTATTGTTCTTCACTGACAATGATTATGCTTATAAAGTAGCTAGACAAAGGGTTGCAAATTAGCTATAATTTTTTTATTTGACTCCTAGTACTACACATTGTATGGACCTGATGTTGAAAAATACAAGAGATCCTAGATACTTTCCTATCATTAATGAAACTTTGTAGAAAACAAAAAAATGATTATATTCATAAACTTGTGCATCAGTCCAGAATTTGAAGAGAAAATATTTCACTAATGATAGAAATTTGTGTCATCTTGCTATGACAAGATTTATGACTAATTTCTTATTACTTTAGTGTTTTGTTCTAATGAAGAAGGAGTTTAGATAAATGTTAACAAGTGATAAGTGAGTTGCATCTCAATATTTCAAGTGTAATGCTAAAATGAAGATTTCTAGAACTATACTTAAAGATCATAAATTTTAATCTCAATATCAATTTATTATCTGAGTTTGTGAGTCTTTGGTAATAGTACTTCTTTTGGCAAATATTGATGAGAAGGCAAATTTTGTTTATTTTTATGATGTCATGGAGAAGATGAAAGAAGCAATCAAAGCCAATATGAAAAACAAATCTTCTTTGTATACACTTTATCTTGCAGTCATCACTGAAAAATAAGAAAGGTAACTTTACTCTCTATTATCTATAACTGCGACAATTTTTAATTCTAATGTCTATTTTAAACAAATTACAAATAAAAAGTTAATAAGAAAATGATATTAACTATCACAATAATTATTACACATGAGATAATACAAGATCTCTTTAGCTCATAAATATAAGTATACAAGGATGCTTTTGGTGATTTTAATAAGCTCATTGCAATTTTCCAAATAGTTAAACTTACTCCAATTTCATTTTTCTTCACTTTTGTTACTTGTTGGATATTAATCATCAATTTATTTTGTTTATAAAGTTATTCTTATTGTCTTACAGTTGTTTGGCGGAACCAATTCGGAAGTGGTATTCTAGAATTGCAAAGTTTTGCAATCCAAATTATGAGTCAATGTATAACTGCAACTGGGTGTGAAAAGAATTGAAACACATTTGAATTTATCCATTCCAAGAAAATGAATAGATTGGAACACAAAAGATTGAATAATTTGGTCGTTCTTCAATACAACTTAAAGATTCAATAAATGTATGTTATTTTCATTATTACATTAAATATGATTTCTTAATAATTTGATTTTTTTCTATGACTCTTAATAAAACAAATAGTTATATAGATCTAATTTGTCTTGACCATATCATTATTTTAGTGTATTGGGTTTCTAAGAAACCAAGTTTGATAAATGAGAGTAACTTAAAAGATAATTTTCGATAAGAAAGTATTGACATGTCATTTGATGCAATGAATTTGAATTATGATAATGATAAGACTACTCTCAGATAAAGATTTTGTACTAAATAAAAATTGAGATTAATACAACTTGAGCTATTCTATTAAATAAAGTTCTAGGTTTTTCATTTCTTCTATTTTTTTTATTTCACTTGTATTTGATGCATATGTAAAATTCTCTTATATGAAATATAAATATAAAACTTTTAATTGTAAGTGTTTTGTGTTAGGTTTAGCTTCTGTTTGCCTATGTTCCTCGACACGAACTCTTCTTGTAATGCCTTTAGAGTCATGAAACTATATTATTTTTATTATATGATGTTTTGATGTGATTATTCTTTATTATATAATGTAAATTATAACATTTTAAGTATTTTATCTTACTCTTAATTTTATATCTATATGATAATTAAATAATCTTTTGATAATAATTTTAGTAATTATTTTTGTATTAAATATGTGAAAAATAATATTAATAAAAACAAAAAGATAGTTGTTATTTCAGATTTATATTATTATAATTTTTGAAGATATAGTTAATGTAAGTTTACAAATTATACAACATAATATGTTGAGGAATTATTTAACAATTTAAAAAATTTAGAAGTTATTTTATAATTTTAAAAATTATCCAAAATAGTACCTAATCATACCAAAATCAAATCTAATAATAATTTCACTACATTATTCATAACATTAGTCTACATTATTAATAGGGTCAAAATGTCTGAGATGAATGGTGTTGTTCAGTACATGAAGGAGTGATAGGATTCAAATCTAACTGTTTTTGTTATTCTGTGCCTATTATATTCTATAAATATCTAATTAATAAATAAATAAATGAGATAAAAAAATTAGATGAAGGAATGTTTATAAAACGTGCTAGACATTGAATAATAGAAAAAAAATGAATTTATGTCCCTAAGTGGCGTTGCCATGTCTTTGGAAAATATCAGTGACTGAAACTATTGAAGCGCACGTCATGGGATGACATTATTTTATTTTATTTTTTGTCGAAACCATCCGATATCCGGCATCACAAGGATAACTGACTAAATTCGGACTCGCCCCGGGAGCTCGCATTAAGCGGTAAAGAGCTGGCTACGAGAGTTGTACGAGAGTTGTTCCATTCTCATGAGTGGAGGTTCGAACTCCCACCACATAATTAAGGGACGAGACGAGCATACCAACACGCCACAGCTCGTGGTTTGGGATGACCCTATTTGTATACGCCAATGTTAACCTAAACGTCAAGCAGACGAAGTGAGGCCCGACAAGTATGCCTTGTCCCATCAAATTACTTTCCATCACTTCAGAAAATTGTATACCAAAAGGAATTGGTTCAACAATTAATTAATGAATATTTTATATAAATTACTTACTTTATTAGGCTGTTGTTAAGATGATAACAGTCTGATTAGCCTGTGAATTTAAAAAACTGTGGATCAAAAGTAAATAATTAACTAAAAAACCAAATTGGTTGGTTAGATGATTCAACAATCATCAAAACAATGTTGTGTTAAATAAAAAAAAACTAACCTAAGAGGTGTGGTTGAGTCACAGGGACTCATCTATCCTTAACCAAAGGTCAGGGATTCGATCCTTGACTTTGGGTATAGAGCAGCCTTAAATCCTTGGGCCAACTGTCCCATCCTGCGAGGTGCCTACAAACTAGCGAGGGGATTAGTTACTGGGTCCGCCGGTGGATACCTTGGTGTAAGACCAAAAAAACATAAAAAAAACTATTTTTGCTTAATTTAATACATAATTCTTAAAATGTCTAGCAAATATTTTAGAGATTTGTTATTTTGAATTGTATATACATGTAAAACTTGTGAAAGATCTGTGATCGATGGAAGGACTTTTTTTGAATGGAGATGTCCATAATTTTAACAAATTTATGATAATGAAAATGATTAATAATGGTGATAAAGTTAGGGGGGAAATGTCCATAATTTTAACAAATTTTAAATAATACAAAGAGAAAGTTAGATAAAACACACAAAAATATTAAAAAAAACATAAATTACATTTCAAACACTCGTATTTTAATATTTTTATCTAATACCGGTATGATATTATTTAAAACTTAATACAATTGAGTCTTTACATATCTTTTAAAAATATTTTAATTTTTAACTAATAATTAAAGTTATATTGACTAATTATTTTAATTTTTTGCGTTGAAAACTCATTCTTTACGGTATAAAAAGAAATGCATTTCAATCATGATAAAACTTTAAGGACTGTTTAAAAATAAAAAACCATTTGATTGAGATTTATAATATCATAATTGAAAACAAAAATTTGTTTGATGAGTTTTGTAAGAAAAAACTAAAAAATAATGACATGTTTAATTTTATAATCCTTTTTTATTTTTATAATTATACTGTTATATTAATTAGAAATAAGATATATGCATATTTATATAATAAAAAAATTTGCACATTAATTATATATAATGAAATTAAAACTTAGACATAATTTGATAATTCGGAGCATTCTCTCTTAGTATATTAAACACATGTTCCCTTAAGAAGTCTGAAAACTAATAATTCGGCATTGATATACCTATCTAGTAGGCAAGCTATCAACACAGCAAATGGAAGCAAAATGCAATTTAGAGGAAAGTGACAGTGCAGAAAGGGGACAACAAGGAACAGTAGTGGAGACGCAGCTCACCAGCAGTCCTAACCTAGGAGCAGAAATGACAACGTAGGCGGCCAAGAAGGGAGCGCCCAAAATGCCAGTGAACAGTGAAAAAAGGAGATAAAAAAGCAAGAATAAAAAACGAAAACGACATAACAATGAATCAGAAAAAAGTGCAGCGTCGAATGGGTGAGAAGGATAAGCAGCATTATCTTCATCCAAATCCATTCAAAATGGAAAAGATAAGGAGGAAGGAACTTGTGACGAAGACAAGAAGTTAGAGAACATGTTGAATAGTTGTTTTTGATCTTAATTGCTAGCTATGATTTTGCTAAAGAAACATTATTTTTTGTTTTTCTACAAAAAAATCCAATAGACAGACTTAAACAAATATATTGTGTTGATTTGTTTCTCTTCTTACAAAAAAAAAACCAATAGACGTTGGATTACCCACGTCAGTGCAATGAAAAATCGGGTCTTTCATGGCCATGGGCTACCTTTGGGTACCTTCGTCGGGTGGAATAAACCCATAGACGGATGGATCAAGCTTAATACGAATGGTGCCGTGCGACCGGGGTCTAATATCGCTTCTGCAGGAGGCGTAATAAGAAACTGTCAGGGGCACTGGTGTGCAGGCTTTTTACAGAATATTGGCATCGGTGACCCTCTGTTAGCCGAGCTTTGGGGTCTATTCGGGTCTCCTGTTGGCATGGGATTAAGGGTATAGGTGCGTGATCGTGGAAGTGGACTCGTTAGAGGTAATTAATATTCTTTCTTCTTCCCCAAATTATCTGACTGGGAATTATTTTTTGGTGACAGGTATCCGAGCCTTGCTTCTTCAAGCATGGGAGGTGCGTCTTCAGCATACACATCGCGAAGGGAATCAGAGTGCAGATCACTTGGCTTATTTGGCCTTTTTCGCTGAACCGGGAATGCATACCCTTCAAGAGCCTCCCCTGACTATTTTGGATGTCCTTTCTCGAGATCTCAATGGTCACTTGTACAATCGAACCTTTTATAAAGGTCTAAGCGTTGCGCGCTAGTTGTTTTGTTTTTCTTTCCCTTGTATAAAAAAAAAAAACAAACAAACAAACAGGTAGCCTGTATGTTCAAAGGGTTGACTCACCGTATACGTACTTCACTCATCAACATCAGAAAATGAAACAAGACGTCATACGTTTTTAATAAACAACCTTAAATTTGTTTTCACTTTCATTTTCATTTTCATTTATATATATCACATTGATTGATTTGACCGATAAGTTTTAGTTGGTGCTAAGAATGGAAGGTCAACCACTCCACTCCACCACATCTATTTTTAACAAATAATGTCACCAACCACCGCTCTCCAAAAACAGCAGCATTTTTACACTTCTTAATTTATTAGGTTCAGATAATTACTTCATCACAGCTTTAAAGCATGACTTGTTATTGGATAGCTTGTAGCTCTGTTTCGATTAAGATATAAATCAGAACAGGAACAGTTTAACCGATCTGTTACTTGTGGCTGACTTTTGTTACACTTTGTTTTCAGAGCTTCGTATTCGATTTGACGTATACGTCATCTATGGCTTATATCGTATCCTATTTTTTGGAAAGCAACTATGTACGCCAAGAGAAATCGAATATATAATAGAAAACAAAAGGCATACTTGGCACATTTTTTAATTACTAAAATTTGCTATTGTAGTATTAAAATTACCACTTACCAACAAAAACTATTCCAACACTCTCCAATCTTCCATAATTGGTAAGCCACATACGTTGAAAACACTTTGTGATCAGCAATATATTATTATATAAATTTAAAGTACAGAGTTTTAAAGAAAATACAGACAGAATAACAGTGAAGAAAGCACCCAATTTCCAATCCTTGGTTTTCATACGAAGGATAAAGTGAAGTAAACCCAAGAAAACATTTTGGTTCTCGTCCCAAGAACATAGGAAGGATAAAGTGAAGTAAACCCGAGAAAACATTCTGGTTCTCGTCCCAAAATCCTTAGGGCCATTAGTGTAGCCCACTATCAATCACTTAATGGGAAAGGCCAGAACTGAAAAGTCAGCTTGTACTTGGTTCTGTTAAAACTATGTACAATCACGTGTCTGTCCACTAAAATGAGTGCTGCTATATATATAGGTTCAATTAGCCTTCCTCCGATGAAGTGAAGAAATGTCAACTTGTAATAATCTGATCTTTAAACTTCCGTATAGAAACTAACTTGCGTAAGATTGTAGAATAATTGGGCAGTCTTTTGCATCTTACTTGGGGTTTTCGTAACGTCCGGAAGATAATCAAGTCGCTTCAACTTTGTCGTGGAACGATTAAGAGGTGAATTCTGGGTCGGCAAGTAATGTTCTTGCGAGGATCTTAAAAAAAAAAAACAATCTTGTGAAGGGTAAAAAGTAGGAATGACAAAAAAAAAAAGAGCCCGACTTAGTAGCCTGACCCAAAATTAATGGGTTCAGTCCAAGTTAATTGGGCTTCAAACTTTGCATAGGTTTTGTTTAATGAAAATTTAGATTTTGGAGAGGAATCGGACTCGAACTATCCAATACAACTTGACTTGAAGTCCAAAATTTTTACATTAAATAATGTTATTTTGGTTTTTTAAATTAAAAAATAAATTTAATCAGGTTCGATTGAACTTTGGGCTAGATCCAAACAAAAAACACGATTTTTGGTTGAATTTGGGCTTGAGAGGGTCTAACCCAACCTAACCCATTATCATGCCTAATAAAAAAAAGCGCAACAAAAACCTAAAAATTAGGTTAAAAAAGGTGCATTTTTGTTATAAAATTTTTATTAAAATATAAATTTAATTTAATTTTCCAAAACATTCACAATAAAATATAATACTTATAAAAATTAAAATAATGAAAAATAATGAAAAATTGAATGTAATTAGTTTTTGCTATTAGTATAAATTTATTTTTAAAAATAATATTAAAAATTTTATTATATTTTCAACTATATGATTAAAATTAGTAAATACTAATTAATCTAAATAACATTAAGTAATTGTCATAATTATGTATTTAGTTAATGTTATTTAGATTAATTATCGTAATAATTATGTATTTAATTAAACACATTCCCACATAATGATCTTGTGTAGTCGTAAACAGAACGTACTATAGCAATATCACTTAATGGTTTTGCATAGTCGTAAGCATGAGGGACTAGGGAGTCCATGAAGGAACTTCATGCTACTAGCGGGCAGATGAGAGAAGTCTTTAATAGAGTCGAAGTGCACTTGACATAACATAGTAGACCACCCTAAACTCACATAATCATGCATTTCACAACTTGTAAACATGTTGGCCAAAATGACACATTTTCGAAACATGATTTCATAAACATAATATCTTTTCAAAAATCATTTTCATATGCTTTTCATAAATCATTAACACAATTCATATACCAAACATATAGCAATTTCTCAAATCATTCGAGAAGCAATAAATGTAACATTTATAACACAATTGAAAGCATTTAAGTTTCTTGATTTGAAAAATGTTTATGGCTCATAAATTCCACCATAAACATGTAACACTTCCTCAAAGTATTTAAAGAGCAATAATTTTTGTTATCTTATAGATTCTATCTTATTAATTACGAGCCCTATTTGAATGAAGGTGTCATCCAATTGATCCACATGATGTAATTTGATGGAGGTAGACGTGATCTTAGCACAATCTTAGGCAGTTCGATTTAAGTGAGATTCTGAATGTAACTTAGTTTCCAAGTTAGACTGTCTATATATAGCTCATTTGAGCTTTGCTCTCCTCATTCAATCAGAGAGAGCATTCCTTGTATTCTTTTGAGAGAAAGTAATATAAAGGTTGATTTTACCGTATTTCTCTTGTTTCCTTGTTGATTTTATTTTCTTATTGCTTTCGTAACATTGTTTCTTCAAGTGTACAAGGTAAATATTGCGAGGGTCGTAAAAGGCTGAAGTCTTGCTTAAGTGGATCTAAATGAGACTGCCATACAAAGGATGTTGACGATCAACTTTGATGAAAGTTCGAGTTCCAAGATAACCTTTGTATCAACGACCATTAATGGCAATGATGCGGCTGAGATACTACCACGTCACTTGGGATTTTCCTTACTGTCCCACACCCAGCCTGATTAATAAGGCCCACTTCACGTCTCAATTGCAGAATTACTTACCCAAATATACTCGCCTAGTTCCTTCATAGTTTAGGCAGAGTTTCTTTTAAAAGAAGAGAAAAAGATTTTCTTATGACTTCAATCAATTAATCTTCAATATCAAAATTTATTCACAAATTTTAATATCGGCATAAAATAAATCGATTATTGTCTTACCTTTTAATTAGTTTTCCTTTTGAAAGCTTTAACATATATATAAAAAAAGAAAAATAAGAGATAATGGGTACGAGTCTGAGTCTAAAGAAAAGTGGGATATGAACTTTACTGTCACAGAATTGCAGGCAGAACATTCTACTTTATGAGATTTAATGAACATTGTCAACCATTCATACGTACAATGCTTGATTTGGAATCATTTGGTTTTGGACTTACATATCATGGTCTTTTCGGCATTCCCAGATTGTTTCTTCCCACCCCACAATTTCACCTGGTATTTAAATTACAAAAGTTCATTCTCCTTCTAATCATTAGGAAATAAAGATCTTGTTAAGAAATAACTGAACCGTATCATTAAGCATTATAGCGACCGTAATTAACGGGAACAGAGGTAATGAAAGCTAGCTAGAGTACTTCCAAAGGTGATGCCGACAGTAGATGGAACTGGGACATCAACTTTGCTTTAGCCTACCATTTGAGAAGAGACTCACATGACATTTAAAGGTTGGAAAAAAAGAACACAGATCAATTATAGATTAGGAGGAGGAGACGTGGATCACAATGTGACAGTATAACCTCAAAGCCTAGGCCACAATTTTAGCTCATGTAATGGGGACTTCTGGTTGTCATCTGCCTACTGCCCTTTACGCATTCATAAACGAGTTTGTACTCAAATGTTCATTGTACTGTGACCATATATTTCTTAATTTTAACAACTTGTGCATGCATGACATTGCCAGGCTAACCGTTGTAGCCTTTTGAGCGTTTAATTATGCTGATCCATCACTAGTTGTCGATTCCTTATTCCTGTTCAATTCTAACTTGAATGGCATCATCATTGAGACACTGTCTGTACTCGGGTGGGTTAGCTTCAACTGTGTAGTAGTTTTTCACAAATTACATGCAAAGTTGGAAACCAAGAATTCGTATATAATAGAAGTCATTTATTCAAGTTCTGTCCGGTCCCGTACTCCCATTGCAATTTGGTAACCATAACGACATAGTTTTTTTAGCTTTCACGATCTTTGATCCATGAATTGGATTCTGTAAACCCGACATTGAATGTTAATGAGGACATCAAGGTCAGAAAGCTCTGGGAGAACTAGTAACTCCCCAGTTCTGTAACTGCCAACATCTTTTTGCATTACTAATCATATCAAAAGGACTCGTTAATAAACGAGTAAGGGAGGAATTGATCCGAGAGAATCACACTGAGGTAATGTGGTTCTTACAAATGCTTGAATTTTGGTTCGGACAAGACAACGTGATCGAATCCAAATTCTAAAGCTACTAATAACAAATATTATAGAAAGGAGTCAGAGATCTCTAAAACTCAAACAAACTGTTATACAACAACTGCTGTCAGGTTACTGCGAATAATTCAGAGTAATTAAGTCATCAGAGTAAGTATATCGCATGTCATCAACTACTCCATTACTTCAAAATCTTTATCGCGAAAGTAGGGTTTGGTCCTTGGAAATAAGTTGATTGACGGCCCCACATTCGCACAGGGTGCATCAAGAATGCATTGTGGCTACTTGGAAAAGCAAAACTTGTGGCTGCTCTTTTCTAAGTGGATAATAATCCAAGGCTTGGTAGGCGAGAGATATGGTTGAATCACCTGGATGGAGACATCAGTGGATCCTTTATCGACATCAACCTCCACTGTACATGCATGCTTGAATTACTGTTGACCAACTTTCACTAACTCTGCAAAGCCTCACAGAATATACTTGATAAGCTTAGTCGAGTTAATAATTCAATTTTATGATTAATTAACATATATATTTCCTAAAGGGTTGTGGAACCACCACTAATCCATGCTTAGCTAGCTATCTAGCATAGGGATTAGGGAGTAAGCAAACAAATCAACTAGCAAAATGTTAAAAGTGCAATCTCATTAATTAAAGGATTTGGATTTTGGAAGAGAACAAAAACTCATAAAACCAATGAAACCCCACCACTTCTATTGGTTCCTTTCTATCTGATTGTCTTTGATCGGTGATAATTACAAAAGAGTGTGGGGACCATGACTCATGTTGAACGCTGGGTGGATTAATTCATCACAGTAGACATGCATGACTTAAGATATATGCTAACATTTCGTGCTTAAGAAATTTCATTGAACCAATAAATATATGATGAGGCTGTTTAATTAATGGGCAAATAACCCCATCTCGTCATCTTTCATACTCTTATCAACTTTCGGCATCAACCAACATCATTTTCCAGGGCACTAATGTCTAATATACAGCAACCATGTGCGGGGCCAAACATAAATGGATAATTCTATTGGCATGTGGAGTGTCGTCGGCAGCGGAATAACATTGGAATCATTCCTTTTGGGTTCAATGCCTTAATTTCAGAGGCCGTATGTTATAAGCTGATGAACGAATATTGCTTTCAGTGGCGCATGAATGTCATAAGGGGTTATTTGTACGGAAATGGCCGACATCTTCAATCTTTTATTAATTCTATCTGATGCTAAGAAGGAAGTTAATGTTCTTAGTCAGAAATGACGTATTGGCATTAAGCATGCTGAACACGTTTAGTAGTGTCTTTTCTTGCTTTACTTGGCGTGGAGGAGTTGTTCTTTGGGTGAGCAAAGTTCAGCAACTCCAAAATTCCCATCATTTTCCCCAAGTCCTCGAAGCTATTGGAAGAATATATTCATTTAATTAGGTCCAATTTGAAATAAATAGTACTTGATCATATTTACTCATAAATGCACTAAAACCTCGATAAATTAATAACCTCGATTAAATAATAATTTTCTCCGGTCCCGATTTGGGCCAATGGGATAAAATAATAACCTCGCTAAATGCATAAGATAATGATTTAAAAAAATTCCTTGAGGCCCACTGAAAATATAAAATAATAATTCATTAAATAAGTATGAAAATTACATATATAA
>JANKOE010000205.1:21844517-21855614 GCA_026284465.1 Erythroxylum citrifolium | reverse complement strand
TTTTACGGCATAATTGTATGATAAAAAAAAGTCAACTTTGAAAATACACAAAGCAAAAGTAGAAAATAAAGTTAAGGGCAATACTATCATTAGGCAAACAGCTAACCCCAAAAGCTTCTCTTATGGAGTTTCTAGAAATTAACACAAATAAGTCATTCACCAAACAAATCAACAACTTTTTAATACGATCAAAAACTAACTTTTAGTCAATAAGTTTAAAAAAAACAACTTATCAACTGTTTGCCAAACACTTCCATAATTTTTTAAAATTTTAGTAAAAATTATAATTTTTAATTAAGAAAACATCTTTTCTTATACTTTTGTTTTGGTCAGATAATTTCAACTTGCCTTTACTCGAAATCTATCAATTAAATTTGAGTTGATTAAATTTTGAATTAAATTTGTAACTAAATAATCGATTTAATCTTTCTTCAAAATTTTTATATAATGATATTAGTTTAGTATGTAAATTTGTAAAATTAAAGATTAAAATGATGTTATTTTGGAAAATTTCTCAAAAGTTTAAAATTTTATTTTTATAAAAAAATTCTTAAAAAAAATTATTTTGGTCTATATCAAAATCAAAACAATATCACTTTAGAGCGGACGGATTATATTGAAAGCTAATCCATTTTCATCCTTATTTTAGTTTTAAAAACTCACAATAAAACACATGTAACATGAATATTATAAATCTATCGATTAAATGTTGTTGACGTGATAATTTTAACTAAAATTAATAATTTAATATAAGTATAATAAGTTATTGTTTTGGTCAAATTTAATTAATTCAAACAGGTTTAAGAGATAATTCAAGTCATTTTGACTATTTTGTGTATGATATTTATATTATATGTATTTTACCGTAATTTTCAATAATTTTTATTTATTTTTCATAAAATAGAAATTTGTAAGATTTTTTTTAATTATAGAATTAAAACTTTTAGTCCTAACCTTTGATTAATAACATTGTGAGGAGTAAGGTACTGCTTGGTTGTGGTGCCAGAAGGGGACCGATCACAAAGGATGGATTGACTACAACAAGATCAATCCCACTTTCACTTGCTACCCTCCATGCCTCTTTCTCACCTAGAGTCTTCGCATATGCGTACCAGAGCTGAATTATCAGAAACATATATTAAATTTATCAGAAACACACAAAGTGCAGAATTACTATCCATCAACATAATTCAAGGTTTTCTTTTTTCTTTACGTTGTGCCGTTTGCAGTACTCAGGATCGCTCCAGTGTGACTCGTTCAATGGAGAAACCTGTTGGGCATCTTCTCGATATCTTATTGCAGAGCATGAAGAGGTGAGCACAACTCGTTTCACAGACTTGGTTTTCGAGCAGGAACCAAGAACATTCAAGGTGCCCTTTATGCATGGATCAATCAATGTTGCCTGCAAATTTTGATCTTAACTAACTAAAATCAATCCAAAATAATACTAATGTATTGTAGCTAATTAATACCTGGATGTTACTATCGTAAGGAACTAGCAGAGGTGAAGCAGTGTGGAACACACCATCAACACCTTGGATTGCTTCATCGAAGCTACCATCTACTAACAAATCAGCTTTAAGAATCTTCAGTCTTTCCTTTGCACCTTCAAACTTTTTCAGGAAACCAACCTTTTGAACATCATCTGAAAGAAAAAAAAGAAGAAAATTGAGCAGACATAGAACACATGCATGAATTTAACTAACTCCAAACTGAAGAACAAAGAAACAAGAATTAATTATGTGTAACCTGGGTCTCGTACAGTCGTCCGTACTGTGTGCCCTTTCTCTAACAAGGACTTAACTAAGTAAGCAGCAATGAAACCTGTTCCACCTGTTACGCAGTATTCTGGCATCTCTCTCTTATCTCTTTCTCAAGATTGTGGGTGTGTGTGGACATAAATGATGCTAATTTATATCTTCTTTATCATGCTATTCTTATTCACAATTTTTAATTAACTTAACCAATTTTGCCATTTAATCTTTGCATGTTGGGAACAGGTTTGGATAAGATGATTCATTCATTTGGTGAGGTGAAAGGTTCTCAACCTAAATGAATAGTTTCACTAGTAACTAACTAACATCTTACTCCCTCTAATTCATAATAAGAGTCTTTTTAGAAGAATTTTAATTATTCAAAATAAGTGTCGTTTGCGACATTTTATGCATATTTATAATTTTACTTCCAAAATTACCCTTTAATTTCTCTCACTTCTTAATTACACAGATTACACAGATTATATTTTCAAGGCACTTTAACATGTAATTAATAAGGGCATATAAGATATTTCATTAACTTTCTTAATAAACGTGCATTCCTCTAAAACGACTATTATTATGAATCGGAGGGAGTAAAACAAAACAAAACATCACATGTCGGCTTCTTCACATAAATAAAATAGCTGTCTTTGCTTTTGCGTCTACTCTTGCCAGTGTTCCGGACCTCTGATTTCTCCGCAACAGGACACTTTTCTCTCCTCTCGCTTTGATCCCAGTCCCACCGAAAGGAAAAATAAAGGACACTGAAAAGTTCCTATCTTTAGCTTCGGTGAATGAGAAAAAAAATGTGGAATTTATTTGCTTGTTATCACCCAGAAATTTGTCATTTATCAGTAATTGATTGAGATTCTCGTTCCTTTTTACGGTCTCTTTTCATGGAGAAGATTCAGTTGCGGAGTTTTTTGTGGATTCTCGAAGAGGACGAAGAAAAATGGGTTTGGAAGGAAAGTTCGTGTTTGGTTTTGTTTGTTTAGTGGTGTGATCAAGTGTGCTACTTTAGTTGGTTACTCCAAGAGAAGCGATATATAGTGCAATTGTTGACAATGGCATAGTGAGTTAGAGCTGAGTTTATAATGAAAGAGAAGGCTAGTGGTGAGTTTCTGTGCTGAGTAGTGCAGGTGATAGGATTTGCTAGAGGGGACTTCGTATCATTCAAACCTGATAGAATGAAGGTTTCTTCAAATGGGCTACTGGTTAATTCTGGAGAAGGTGGGTATCTCAACTGAAGTTCATTTCTAAACCTGTGTGGTTCTGGGTTTTTGTTATATTGTCATGATTCCTTCTCTCTACTCTATGCTTTCTGGCTTTTGTAAAGATTTAAACAAGCCTGGCTATTTTGTTATTAACTCTTCTTCATTTTTGGCTTGTCTCGTTGCTTGATAGGAGAGGATGAAATTCTTCGTTAAAGATTGATTTTTTTTCTTTCTTTTTTCCTTCGAAGTACCTTTCTGTTGGTAGAATCATTCTTCCTATTGTTATTTCTCAATTGGAGTCTTTTTGTCCGATTTAGTTATTTATTTTTACAAATTATATTGGTACCCTTTTGTAGTCACATGTGATTTTTTATAAACAATTTACTTGCGACTTATAAAGATTTGTTTGTTTATGTCGAGATGAGTTATGGGCAGAATGTGCTTCAATCTTTCTGAAATTGACTGATTTATGGCCTATATTCTGAAATCGGCGTTGCAACAAGTTTTTTCGTTCAACTGCACAGAATTGGCGAAGAAGCTCAAGCTTCCTATCTATCTTATTTTGCTGCTGTCTTGTTTCATATTCTCATTTGGATCTTCAGAGTTTTATTTAGTTTGAAGCCCAGAATTTGTTCACTACAAGTTTGTATGTCTAGCAACAAATTTTCTCAGCCTAGTGACTAGTGTTCCTCAAGTTGTTCGCTGAAAGAATGGTGCTGGAAACATCCTTATAGTTACATCATTGGTTCCTTCTTGCATTTCAGTACAACTGGTTGATTTTAACTCGACAGCTATACATCTCCTTTACTTTAGAGTCATGCTGTCATATTGCCCATAAACGAGAACCTATGTTTTCTTTTAAATGACTTATGCTATAATTATGATATTTGTAGTGGTTTTATATTTTTATCACACCTGAAAACCTGTTTAGGGTTCTAAACTAGTACCATTTGTTTGTTTAGATCAAATGGATCTATTGCATCTTTAGTGAACTTTAGAACAGTGATTTAATTAAAGAGGACAATTCTTCTAAAAGTTTCTTGGCCTTTAGTATTTCTTGCTGACAGTGATATTCTTATGAATTTGAGAACAGGCGAAAGAAAAGCTATTAATTCAGAGTTATGGCATGCTTGTGCTGGACCATTGGTTTCTTTGCCTCCAGTTGGCAGTCTTGTAGTTTACTTTCCCCAGGGTCACAGCGAGCAAGTATGTTGCCTTCCTTAAATCTAAGTAACTAATTCCATTTATTGTTACTGATGAAGAAGTCTCTGGCTCTATTACTTTCAGGTTGCAGCATCAATGCAAAAGGAGACCGATTTGATGCCAAATTATCCCAACCTCCCTTCCAAGTTGATCTGCATTCTTCACAATGTGACATTGCATGTATGAAATCTTCTTTGCCCCAAAATCTCAAATTTTGGAAGTTAATTTCGGTATTGTTTTATGTTCTTGTCTCAAAATTGTTACCAGTTGTGCATGACTACGTCTTTTAGTTTTACTATAACTGTTCTTTTTGTAAAGAGTTCCAAATTGATTTTGATGTCCACGCATCCTTCTGTTTCAGAATGGCATATGATTATTTATTCGTAAATTTGTTTGCTAGTCATTGGCCTTGTAGGTGCTGGAATGTACGTAATTATTGGTTAAAAAGTGAATAATATGAACACTTGAAGTGACGAGCTTATTTTTATTTACTCCAGCCAAATGTCAACTTATCTATATGTATGTTTAATAACAGGCTGATCCAGAAACTGATGAGGTGTATGCCCAGATGACCCTTCAGCCTGTAAGCAAAGTAGGTCAGCCATTTGTGATAACTTTTTGAGGTCGTTACATGAAAGCTTAGCACCAACAGATTCGAAATTTTCAAATAAGTCTACTTAAATAATCTTTTACAGTATGACAAAGAAGCTATACTTGCATCTGATATGGGCCTCAATCAAAACAAACAACCTGCTGAGTTCTTCTGCAAAACCCTCACAGCGAGTGACACAAGCACTCATGGTGGATTCTCTGTACCTCGAAGAGCGGCTGAGAAGATCTTCCCACCCCTGGTGTGTGCAATATTTTTAAATTTGCATCCTATATGTATAGGTTCTCTATGTTACTGTTTGCAATTTCTTTTCTAATGCTTAATATAAATGTTATTTTAGGACTATTCAATGCAACCACCTGCTCAGGAGCTGGTAGCAAGAGATTTACATGACAATTCTTGGAATTTTAGACATATTTATCGCGGTATTGCCTCATGTGACTTCTTGCTTGTGTGCTTAATCATGTATGGAAATTAAGATGACAATGTAAGCAAGATGGTAAAAAGATATGGTCATTCTAAAATGATCTCTGTATTGTAATCTCCTTTAATCCTGCTATAACTCCTTTCAAAAAGTAGTCTTTGCAAATTGTCAAATTTGACCTATGTGGCATTAACATTTTTTTTTCCATACTAGTGAAGTTTGTCACTGTATCTGCTTGGTAATGGGAAATCTCGGGAACTACATACCTACTGGTCTTTTACCAGAAAATAACACAATATTAAAATCTACTCAATACATGGAGTTTGTTCTATTGTAGGTCAACCAAAAAGGCACCTGCTCACTACAGGTTGGAGTGTCGTTGTTAGCACAAAAAGACTTTTTGCTGGTGACTCTGTTCTGTTTATAAGGTATTACATTGATGGTCACAAGGAAATGCTTCAGCTGGGACATTACCCTTTTAAGCTAAGATATCCTAACTTTGATGTAGGGATGAAAAATCACAGCTTCTTTTGGGCATAAGGCATGCGAATAGACAGCAATCAGCTCTCTCTTCCTCTGTCATATCCAGTGACAGCATGCATATTGGTATTCTTGCTGCTGCTGCTCATGCTGCTGCAAATAATAGTCCATTTACTGTATTTTACAATCCAAGGTGCTGCTTCCATCATCACTGTTTGTATTGAAACTAACAGCTATGGAATGTTATTGACATCTTAACTTAATAGGGCAAGTCCAGCTGAATTTGTGATTCCCTTCTCCAAGTATAATAAGGCAATGTGTACACAAGTGTCTCTTGGCATGAGATTTAGGATGATGTTTGAGACTGAAGAATCAGGTGTTCGTAGATACATGGGTACTATTACTGGTATCAGTGATGTGGATCCAGCACGGTGGAAAAATTCACAATGGCGCAATCTTCAAGTACTATTACATTAATTTGCAGACATTTTTTCATATTAAGATAGCTCTCACCTGTATGTAAACATTGGTACATAAATGCAAGTGCATGTTTATAAATTGCTCGATTGATTACATCAGACTAATTTTAGGTTGGGTGGGATGAATCGACTGCTGGTGAAAGGCCCAGCCGTGTATCTGTTTGGGAGATTGAACCTGTTGTAACTCCTTTCTATATATGCCCTCCATTTTTCAGACCAACGTTCCCAAGACAGCCAGGGATGCCAGGTAAATTAGTGATTTCTATACCACTTATTGAAGTCAAATCTCAATGCAGTTCTCCTTTTCATGCTTTTTTATTTTGCTTTATCATGCTTTGTAGCTAATATGTGGAGAAAAGGAAAAAAGAAATTAATCTTAATTTTGCATGGCCTTGAAACTGGTTTTGTTTGTTAATGCTCTCACAGCCAAAATAAGATGGCGGTGGAGGGTGAGGTTGAGTATGATATTTTATTAGCTGCTTGTGGGGAAACTAAAGAAAAACTTGACCCACTGTTTTTTCCTTTTCACGTTAGGGGTTCATGTACATCCAGTAACTTGCATTTTCCTGGTACATAAATTGTTGATTTTTTTTCAACTGGATTACTCTCCCTAGCTTATTCTTTTATTTGAAGTGAAGATTGGTAAATTTCAGACCTTGTTCGTCAGGGAAAGTTACATTAAGCCCACTAAAATATTGTTTGCATTGTAGTGTCAGTTTTTCCTCATTGTTGATCTACTACTACTACTTATATAGATGACGACTTGGACGGTGGGAATGCTTTCAGAAGAACTATGCCATGGCTTGCAGATGACTTTGGCATGAAGGATGCACCAAGCTCTATCTTCCCTGGTTTGAGTTTAGTTCAATGGATGAGCATGCAACAAAATAATCAGTTTCCAGCTTCTCAATCAGGATTATTACCGTCCATGAATTCTTCCAATACTTTGAATGCTAACCTCAGCACTGATGATCCATCCAAGTTGCTCAATTTCCAATCCCCTACACTGTCTACACCAAATGTGCAATTTAATAAACCAAGTCCACAAAATCATGGCAACCAGTTGCCACCATCACTAACGGGATGGAATCAACAACCACCGCTCCAACAATTATTTCAGAATCCTATGAATCAACAGCATCAGCCTTATTCGCAGCAACCTTATCCTCAGCAGCAACAGCAAAGGCAATCACCACAACCACAGCTGCAACTGCAGTCACAGCAACAAATTCGGCAACAGGCACTACAAATCCAGCAGCAGCAACATCAAGAATACCAATCAGCTCCTGTGACTAATGGTGTGATTTTGCCAAACCAGATCCCAAATAAAAATACACAACGACCAGTTGTATGTCCTCAGCTTCAGCAGCAACAGCAGTTACTGGCAAGCAATACGCAGTCCCAAAGCATCCCCTCTAGTAAGAGTTCATATCAGCTGACCTCTTTACCGCAAGATACACAGTTTCAACAACTGGAGCAGCAATCTAGCCTTTTGCAGAGACAACAACAGACACAATTGCAGCAATCACCTCCGCAGGTATTACAACAAAACCTATCACAGAGAGCACAGCCACAGCCACAGCCACAGGTGCAACAAATATCACAAGCTGGTTTCACAGATCAACAGCTTCATCTACCGATGGCTCAGAGATTGCAACAGCAGCAACAGCAATTGCTATCTCAAACAAACTCACTTTTGCAGCCCCAACAGTTGTCCTTGTCCCAAATTCAGCAACAAACAATCAGCAATAGCAGTTTGTCAACAGCAGCACTATTGAAAGTACATGCTTTTCCCTTGAACCAGCCCCAAAACCTGCAGAAACCAACTATAGCACTTAAAGCACATTCCACTCTTACAGATGGAGATGCTCCATCTTGTTCAACCTCTCCGTCCACAAATAATTGCCAGATTTCCCCATCAAACTTCCTGAATAAAAATCAACAACCACTTACAGCGATGATGGTAGATTCAGTAGTTGAGCCCGCAAGTAATCTGATTCAGGGGCTGCATAGCAAGTCTGATATCCATGTTAAAAGTGAATTTCCCAGCACAAAAGGGTCAGACCAACTGCAGCCGAAATACAAAGGTATCGTAACTGATCAATTGGAAGCTTCCTCTTCTGGTACGTCATATTTCCTAGATGCTGGTACTATCCAGCATAATTTTTCTGTTCCCACCTTTGGCTTGGAAGGGGATGTCCAATCAAATCCTCAGAACAATCTTCCTCTTGCAACTAGTATTGATGGTCTGGCACCCGACACTTTATTATCAAGGGGATATGATTCTCAAAAGGATCTTCAGAGCTTGCTTTCAAATTATGGTGGTAACCCTAGAGATATTGATAGAGAATTATCTACTGCTCCCATAAGCTCCCAATCATTCGGGGTGTCGAACATACCTTTGAAGCCAGGATGTTCCAATGATGTTGCCCTCAATGATACTGGGGTTTTGAATGGTGGGATATGGGGAAATCAGCCACAACGAATGAGAACATATACAAAGGTTTGTCATCCTCATCTATTCTCTCACATCCAAGGGATGCTATTACTTTCCTGAGATCCAGGATAGAATTTTATAAGAAACTCAGGCTTGAGATGCAGAATTTTTGTTTTATCACAAAATGGAAGTTATATGGTAGTGAATAGCAAGTATCTTAAGAATGGACTTGTCTTTTTGTATTTCCCTTAGTGAATGTGTGAAGCCTTACGTCCCTTAGTGCTGTTTTAAGTTCTTTTTATGCAATTCCACAGTGTGGTTGGGAATAACACTTAGCAGAAGTTTTAAATTTATTCAGTTATTTGCAGTAATACCTTTCTTTGGCACTATAGTGGTATTATTAAACAATTTCCTAATTAACATAATGATTAAATAGTTTCTAATGTTATTTGACTACCTTCCATTGACATTTTTTAGTTCAGCATTTTGTACCTTACACTGGCAATAGATTTTACTTCTGCATCGAATACCTGACACTGGCCTTTGAGTTTGAAGGTTCAAAAGCGTGGCTCAGTAGGAAGATCTATTGATATCACCCGGTACATAGGATATGATGAACTTAGACATGATCTGGCTCGCATGTTTGGTATTGAAGGACAGCTTGAAGATCCACAGAGTTCTGAGTGGAAACTAGTTTATGTGGATCATGAGAATGATATACTCCTTGTTGGTGATGATCCTTGGGCGTAAGAAAAAGAGCTTGAATTTTATACAAGTGTTTTTACATCGTCAGATGTTTATGTTCTTAATTGCTGCCTTTTGAATTGGTTGTAGGGAGTTCGTAAGTTGTGCTCAGAGCATTAAGATACTGTCATCTGCTGAAGTGCAACAGATGAGCTTGGATGGTGATCTTGGTAATCTGCCAGTTCCTAATCAAGCTTGTAGTAGGACTGAAAGTGGGAGTGCTTGGAGAGGCCACTGTGATGATAACTCGGCATCGTTTAATAGATAACTACAATAATGGTAGGTTGTATCTTTTATCGATCAGTTGGAGAATGCAATACACGGGCAGTCCAAGAACCGTTACAATCTTGAAACAAGTGATCATATGATACGAATATTAAGATTGCACACGATGTTGACCTTTCCTGGGATTGGCAGAGTGCATGCACTACACGTAGTAGAGCAAAGTTGACTCCGACTACTGATAACACTTCCACTAGGTCAATAGTGCTGCTCCCTTCTCTTTCAGCTTACATACTATAGGAAATAGGATTCTTTCAAGTACAGCAGAAAGCTGCTGTGGCTAATGATGTATGATATGATCTTTTCTACTTAATTAGAAGACAGAGAACTGAAATTCTGAGATACGCCTGTTCTTTTTGTTAATAGTGTGATGGAAATTGACGAGCATACTCCGTGTCAGGTCTTGAGTGTGATTATAAGCAATACACTCTGGGCACACAATAGCTGTTGGGATTCAGTGGGAACGTGAAAATCGATAGGTTTCGCCCATTTTTATTGTTGGGTCCCTTAATGTTTACAAAAAGTTTATCTCTTATTTATTTTATTGCTTAGTACTTTTAATTTTATTAAAATGATGCTCATTATATTTTAAATAGGTTATATCAACATAAATTTAAAGCTTGCTATGAAATGTTCAGGTACAAGATTAATGTCTAAATAAATTATTTTAAAATCAAATTAAAGTTTAGATTATATAATTAAGAGTTATATAAACTAAATTAATGGTGTAATTACTAAAAATTGTCAAATTACATTTTTTTATAATTTAAGTGACATTAATATCGTTTTAAAAATATTAAAATACAATATGATATCATTATGCTGATGGGACATTAAACCCACAAAACAAAATATCATTTGTAAGGAACATAATTAGTGTTATGTAGCTATTGGGAAAAATCTGGCCATTATTTGATCATTAATAATAATAATAATAAAAATTTATTAGTAAAATAATTTTTAATTTACTAATAATAATCACTATAAGTGTCGGACCCCAAACCTGAAGCCCGACTGGTCCGGGTGGTGAGCCCTGACTGATGGCCCACTCCCGGGACCACTGGTTGCTGACTGGAATATAAATCCAGTTACTATGCTTACTGCTGATTCACTGTAATGGCGAGCTTACACTGTTTTAGACTTACCCTAGTTATTCGTCTGAATTTTATCAACTGAGTTCTAACGTCTGATTTTTCTATCGCTGGATTCTATCGTCTGCTTTTCTATCGCTGAATTCTATCGTCTGCTTTTCTATCGCTGAATTCTATCGTCTGCTTTTTCTATCGCAGATTCCTATCGTCTGGTTTTCTATCGTCTGCTTTTCTATTGTAGACTCCTATCGTCTGGTTTTCTATCGTCTGCTTTTCTATTACAGACTCCTATCGTCTGGTTTTTAACGACTGCTTTCTAGCGTCTGATTTTTCTACTCTATTTGGCTTCTGTCGTCTGCTTTCCTATCATCTGGTT
>JANKOE010000205.1:21828690-21840335 GCA_026284465.1 Erythroxylum citrifolium | reverse complement strand
TGACTTAACTTCTGATTTTATTGTGTAGAAAATTACAAAAAGTTTAAAGATCTATTCAACCCCCCCTTCTAGATCGCCTACATCATGGTTGTAGGTTGCATTTTAACCCAATCATGTATTATCTTATTATCATCTTTTAAGTATGCAGATGGAATCATTATCATCGATGAATGCAACAGTGAGTTTAAAGTCTGACAATGTGGTTTGCTATTGTGGGCTAAAGGCCCCATTGAGGACATCATGGAGTGATCGTAATCCTCGCCGAAGATTTTATGGATGCCTCAATTATCCGGTGAGAATTTATTGCTATTAGATTAATATAGTTGAATGTTAAACTTTGTTTAAGGTTTTTTTTACTGAAATTGAATTGAATGTTGTAGGTTGGGAGATGCAAGCTTTTTAAATGGTACGATGAAGAATTTAGTGAAAGAGTCGTTGAAGTGATTCAAAATTTAAGGAGTGAATTATCAATATCAAAGGAAGAGCTTAAAAGAAGCACAATAAAAGAGTTTGAAAAACAAATGAATCTTTTGAAGGAGGACATACATTTATTGAGAAAAGAGAAAAAATAAATTAAGTGTTTGTTAATGAACATTGTTATTGTAATAGGATTACTTATGACTGTATTACTTTTTATTTGTAAATATGTTATAAGGATATTGTGTTGAATTTGAACAATGTAATGGTTGATATTAATTTCACGTGTCTTATGAAAATTTTGATTAAAACTATGCACTATGTTCCTCCACATTCACATCCATTTCTGCACCTTCTTCCTCCAAATTGTCATCTATTTGTGCATCTTCTCCCTCCACATTCTCATACGTTTGAAAGTTTAAACTGTGCACTATGTTCCTCCACATTCACTTCTGTTTCTATAACTTCTCCCACCGAATTCTCATCCATTTGTGTATCTTCTCCCTCCACATTCTCATTTGTTTGTGCACCTTCTTTATCCAAATTCTCTTCCATTTTTTGTAGCTTCTTGCTCCATATTCTTATCCCCTTTTGCACCCTGCCCCTTTATGTTCTCATCATCATCATCAATAGTATGGATATGTGTGTCTACATGATGAGTTACATATACATCAACAATCCCATGTATTTGCATTAGCTTTGCTAGTGTAATATAACTTTCATTTAAGTTGATAACTTTCAACGAGTCCTTAAAGTTTACACTAGGCTCTCTATAATATGCCTTATAAATTTTATCATACCTTAACTCCATTCCCATCTCATTTATTTGTCAATAACTAACAAAGTCAACAACAATTTTGTCAAATGTAGCAAGATCCCCACCAACATATGTCAATTCAGCCTCCATCATAAAATTTCCCCTATGAAAGTGGTATACTTCCATATTGAGCCATTAAAACCTACATAACATAAGCATACACACAAGTTTAAATGAAAAAAGTAATGCAATGATGAAAAAAAACTGAAAGTATATGGTCTACCATTTATACCTATGACCTCTGCAATTTCAGTGACGGGATATTAGTACCAATGAAGAAGGGAGACCATTTTAAGAGATGGAATAGATGCCAAAGCATCAAAAAAACTTTCAAAGTAATGGATGAACATGGAGGTTTTTAATGCAACATAACAAACCTTTTAGTATAGTTATTCAAATGAAAATTTTATAGGATATAAGACAAAATAAGGATAAAAAAGTACAAAAAGAGTATTGCATATGCAAATTATGTAATTTCATATCGAAACTTTGAATTTATATTAGGCAAAGCTTTAGGCTTCATAAATTGGCTATTTTCTGAAAAAAAAAGGTTAAAGAGCAAGTGTCACAATGTGGGATATAGTTTACAAATTCCTACCATTCATGTTACATAGAAATTGAAGAAAAGAATACATAAGTGTTATTTCCTTGTCTAGGAGAAGGAGCATGTGCATACCACAAAACATCCACAACAAACATTATTGGACCACAAAGGGGACCAGAAACTATCCAAACAAACATTCGGGACCATACCTAACAATAAACTAACGACAACAACCGTTATCTAACACACAGAACAATGATCGCATGTGCAGCCCACAAGAAGAAAGCATCCTAAATACACAAAAATACCTAACAGACGACAATAATCAAATGTAACATACCTCAGTTATCTCAACATGCTTCATTGCTGGTGACCACTAATAATGGAACGAATGGAGAATGATGTTTGATTATCATAAGGTTGCTGAAGACACGATGACACAGTTCCAAAACACTGTCGTATTCATACGTTTCATTAATTATTAATTTTGTTTTAACTAAATCTTTTTTAACTTAATGATAATTGTTAAGTTAGTTTGAACTAATGACATGATTAAACTTTGTTAGGGTTAAGAAAATAATCAGTCATCTAATCCTTAAGGTTAACAATTTGATTAACGTTTAATAAAAAATGGGCCCCACACTCTTATTAATAAATAAAATATATTTAATTTAATTAAAAAGGGTCCCAATTACCTCGTCAGCATCGACATGGCGACAATGACCTACCAATTTGATTAGAATAATAATTGTTAAGTGTCAGGTCAACGCTGACCTGACACTTAACAGAGCATTTTGAATTTTTCGTTAGGCTTTGGTTACAATTGAACATTTTTAAAATGTTAGGGTTAGCATTGTTAACGTCCGAATGTTTGAGTCATACTTGTTGATTGGTGTAAAATTTAGAGTTAGAAGTGACCCTTTTGTCATAAGTTTTTCCCCCAAGTCATTTGGAGGCTTTTTTAAATTCAACACCTCGTACTTAAAAAACTCAACACATAAACCAACTTACTGTTCCATCCATAACATTTATAACTTTATGATAAAAGCTCCCCCAAATGTTAAACAAAAATATCATTGAATAGTTCTTATTCTACTGTCAATCGAGAAAAGCACATAGACATGGCCATAGCAATGATCAATTAATATAGGGAAAAAAGTATATTTTTTGTTTTAAAATTTTTATTAAAATACAAGTTCAATCCTAAAATTTCATAACCTTCAAAATAAACTAATGTTGAAATTAAATTTTAAATGAACAAAAATATGTTATAATACAAGTTTTTATTTTTTCAGCGCGGTTCTAACTAGTCCACGTAAAATTGAGATACAATCTTAAATTATTTTAAAATTTTAAGTTCTTATTATATTCATGAAATTATAAATAAAACTAAAAAAATATATATTAATTTTAATAATATTATTTAATCATAATTATCATAAATTTAATAAAAATTTAATTTCTTAAATCAGTAAACGCCATAATAAGAAACCTTAAATGTTAATTCTAATCTCTTCTTCGTACAAATTAAATCGAAAAAGTAGAGTAAAGATTTCTTTACTTTTTGCTTCAATGTAATGCACATATCTTATGTGGTTTTAATAAGAATTAGGATTAAGAGTTACCTTAAGGACTTAACACAAGTAAACTAGTTGATATGCCAACATCAGGTCTTATCATTATAAGTAAAAAATTTCGTAAGTGAAACTCTAATTATGTTAAACAATCAACATATTCAAAAAAAACTTGAATTGGGACTTGTTTGCTTGTTAGGTAAATGAAACTTATCAACTGTGTACTTAGCTTTAAAAAAGTTACAACTTAGTTATGGAAAATACAAAAGCAAGCAATCATAACCTATAAAATAAATGTATGACTCGTAGGGTTAATTACATTTAAAAGCATATACTTGATGAGTGTATTCGTTAGAGCCTATGAAGTGTATTTAAGTCATGTAACACGTTTTGAAACATGATTGGTACATGTTGTTAGGCATATACAAATTAAATCCTTATTTACTTTCAATTTATTAAACAAATGTATTAAACAATGTATTATAGAGCAAATAAGAGTCGATCCCACGAGAAAAGTTAATTTACTAATCTAGTTTATTAATTACAATACTTTTAAAAGAAACAAGGGTTAATTACAAAAAATTCTAATCTTTTGTCGATTTTGCAATTATAGCTCGATGTTAGTATCTCCGTTATCTTTGCTAACATGGAACTACCACGTGTCTAGAGACTCTAGTTAATCAGACACGTTACCCTAATTAACATAAGTGACTTAGATTAATGAAACAATGTCGTTTCATGATAAAAACTAAAATGAAATCATTTCAACAAGAGTAAATCTTATCTTTTGATCCCTCCTCCCAGAATCACAAAACAGAAGTCTCCTCGTAGAAAGTACAAACCCAAGAAACAGAAGTGTCCAGGAGACAAAAATCGTGCTCTAAAGCTTGTCCATTCCAAAGATTGAAAATATTTTTTTTTTTTTAGGGGGAAGATTGAAAATATTGTTAAAAGGGAATAAAAAACATATGGAAGTTGGATAAGCCTAAGCAGAAAAAATAGTGAAGGAGAATTAAAAAGGAATTTCATTCAACGGGGAAGATATCAAACCAACACAAGTACAGATGGAAGAAAACAAAAAGAACAAAGGAAGTGTACACAAAAAGAAGGGAATAAACTTCAAAAAAGGGCAGTGAAATCACCATCTAAAGGAATAAATTACCCCAAGAAAATAAAGTGCTTTGGACAGAAATGACCCAACAACAAACACCAAGGCTTCCAACAGGATTAGAACCACTCTCCAACTACTATAAGCTACGTCGCTATAAGCTCTCTATTAAAAAAAGGCAAGTTTGGAGTAGCAAAAGAGAGTGAATAAGAAGATGGGGTGGCAAAGAAAGTGATGGTATGTAAAACAAAAAAACTACAAGAAAAGATGGAATTTTTTTGACAAAAGATTCTGGTTCAGCCAGATTTTGCTGGGTGGGATTGACATCATTCTGATCCATAGCTTCGGGCAGCCTCAATGGTTGAGTTCCTGCAAAATAGACAAAAAGGCACGTCGGGGGTTGTTTCCCGGGAGGCCCCTCCGACGCTCAAGTCAATATTTCGTAAGGTTTTCGAATGTGGTAATCAAAGAGTGGCTAGGTTCAATTCTCATACCTGAATCTTAGAGATATAGTACCTTATATACCTGTGAATTGTCTTTAGGTTTAGGTTTACGTGAGTTGTCATGCTTGCATGGGAGTTTGACGCTCGCTGGGCCGAACGGGTCCTGGATATCGGGCTGTTGTCAGCTGGGCTTGATATCGGGCCTAGGAGAACCAATTTTGCCGACCTGATCAAATATAATATATTTAAATTTTTTTATAAATTTTACCTTACATATTAAAATTTCTATTATTCCATAACTACGTTTTCCTTACAATATAACCCACTAAATCAACTGGGCATCGAGCAGTTTTACTCTACTAGTATTCTTATAGAAGACATAGAAAACGACAAGCTTGATCTTTACTGAATGACGCCGTGAACTCCGAAGTCGTCGATCATTTTTTTGGCGTGGGCCCCCAAAAACAAACGTTTGCCTGGTGGCTTCGGAATGTCGGAACGTGATTGTCTTATATTTGATTTTTTAAATTTCTTAAATTTCACATTAATTTTAACTTAATTTAATTTAATTTTTTTAAATTACAATTAATTAAAATTTTAATATATTGACAATAATTATAATTATAATTAAAAGTTATTTTCGAACTTATGAATGACCAATTGTAAATATAGCCACTTGAATTTAACATAATTGAATATTCATCAAAGCACCGATAAGGAGAAACTAATATCTTAAAATAGCAATTCTCTAATAATTCGTGAAAAGGAAACAAGGGGCCATTAAAACTTGACAGGAAGGAATCTTTGCCTGACTTTGGAATAAACTCTTTCTTATCTCTTATGCCACTCACGGTCACCACCAGTGAAGAGGCAAAGCGTAAAGTCACATCCTCTTGAAAATTCAAAGACTACTTTTTGTGAAATAATCAAAAGTTATGTGGGATCCATCTATAGTACATAGTCCCCCACTAGGCTCTAACCTTTTGCTAGACTTGTACAGTGACATCCACTTAGTTTAAGCGACATTAACGTAATTGTCCCTAGTCGACTAGGAGTTCGATATTTCTTTGCGTTGCTCAACAAGAAGCAATGAAAGTGGTTTCCAAGAAAGTAGAAGATTATGAAAAGGGAAGATACACCAGTACTATAAATAAGAGAGATTAGAGTAGGCAATGAACAACATCAACTGCACGCACAAGTAGTATCCAAACTTTGGCCAACATGATGGCTTCATCTATCATAAAAGTATGCGTTATCTTGGCTATCCTTCTCTTCTCTTCCCCTTTCACCATGCCTCGAGAATTGGCCCAGAAGGGTGAGATAAATAATTTTCATAGTATTATTCTCTCTTCATTTTGATTTGTTACAGTAAATCATCGTCATCAAACACGTACACATGCAAATTTGTTAGTGACCGTCTTCTTATCCACTCATAAAATAGTTTTCTTATAGTATTATGCAAAGATGAAGTAGAAAGTCTTAAAGCTAATCATCTCATGTTCTATGCCGTTGCATACAAGGGAGGACTAGATACAAGGTGTAGTCGAGGCAAACTTTAACACACAAGATTTGCTAGGAACAAAGTTTTACTAATTTTTATTGAAATCAAGCTTTTTGTATGAATAAATTTTGGTTAAAAAGAGTTTTGTTTGCCCTAGTTGGCTAGCATGACTGCATTAGTAAGTCCGTCTATTATTGCATGTTCAAAATGTTCGCAGGCAGCGAAGTTTATGATAAATCATTCTACCAAGCAGGAAAGGCATTTGAATGCCGGCGTGGCCAAAGATACTGTCTTCCTGGAAGGAACCCTGTTCCCAAAGAGAAGTGTAGTCCTTATCGGCGTAACTGTGCATCACCTTCACCACCCCCAAAGATGAAATGTAATCCTTATAAGCGTGGCTGTCCACCACCCTCAAACCCATGATGACGAAGTGGAGCATTTGGGCATCTATACCCAATTATTGTATGAGTGTCATACGTTATGGTTGTGTCGTATCTTTTGAAATAATTATGCCAAAACAAGTCCCACAGTTGGACATATATGTGTATAATCCCAGGATTCTCATGAATCTCATCCGTGAAGTTATTATTATAGTTCTTCAATAATTCAGTTCAATTTTTTTTATAAAAAAGTATTGTCATACGTAATGGTCATCCAGAATTAGGCAACTCAATAATAATTACTTGATTTCGTTGACGCTCAAGTTGTACACCTTTTAATTAGTGGCCTTAGTAGAGAACTTCTGTAAAAGGGACAGGCGTGCATAACACAGTATAAGAGAGCACACAATAAAAGATTAAAGGAGTTCGTAACTGTTTGGATTGATATTTTCAGAAAATAATTGCAACGACTTTGATAATTTGGTTGAAGTTGTTTATCCAGAAATAAGAGGGAAGTCTGACAAACTTGGTCACCATAGATTAAATTCTATGTTTGGATAAAATATATCTTAATGAGGGGCTTAAAAGGTTTAATACGAGTAAATGTCACTGCCTCCACTGCCTCCAATTTTTTCAGAAAAATTTATATACAAATATTATTATTTTAATTTTTTTATTTAATAAAATAAAATTAGCCCCACTCAAAAAAATTGTATTCCCGTTAAAATTTTACCCCTTCTTAAAAAAATTTCTGAATCCATCCCTAAATGTAAGTCGATATTAATTTATGTATGTAAAGACGTATATTTAAGTAAATCTAGAAGTCTTAAAATCACAACGCTCCTTATGTTCTTATAAGTAATACAGTGCTTAACATGTTACAAAACTAACTATGATTGAATTAAAATCACAATGGAAAAATAATTTTTATAATTTTTTAGTCAGAACTCGTTAATTAAATAACTTAAAAATTATGAATCATAAACAAGTTTTTGTTAAGAAAAAAAAATTGAGTTATTAATCACAAGCTATTCACATGTACAACCCTTATTGATATCCATAAAATATAGAGAGAAAAAAACTCAATATTTGAGAGAAAAAAGATAAGAGCATTAGTTTGGTTATATCTTTTTCCTATTTATAAAATATAATATAATTTCGTTCTTATTATTATTAAATTTTATGATTATAATTAAGGTCTAACTCTAACTCTAATTGCAATTATAATTTAATTTTAATAAAATTAACTATCTCATATTTGATTTTTAAAGTTTCTCAAACTTTACATTAAATCTAACTTAATTTAATTTAAATTTTCTTTTAAACTACAACTGATTAAATTCTTAATATATTGACAATAATTATAATGTTATAAAAGAGAGAAATAATATGGTGTGCCACTTAATTGTTAGTGCACCAAATGCACCACTTAATTGTTAGTGTGCCACTTCTATTATCATGATAGTATTTTATTAGAAATTTTGTACTATAAATAGAAGGGTTAACTTGATGTAAGAGACACCAATTCATAAGAAGAATTCTCCTCTCCCAAATATACTTAAGTTTTAGTTTCGGTTTTATAACAATAATCTTTTTTTTCTGAGGAGCCTTTCGCAAACTACGTTGTTTCAACAAATCCCATAATTGCATGTAAAAACGCTTATTATCCTGAGCTAATACTTATGAAAACTGTAGACTGCAGCCTTATCCCTTATGAATATGTATGGTCCTTTTCCTCACACACTACGAGACCACACAAGTTTTACAATTTTTGTCGTTTTGAGTCATTGGCTGGATCTCCTAAGTATAACTGTCACTTGGAGCATATACGGTTATTCTAAGGTAAAAGAGTCCTTACTAATAACTTTGTCTCTTCAAGATTGCAACCCAAAAAATTATTCTCTCTTTCTTTTGTGCTTTTGAGAATGTAAATAATTAAATTGATGAAAATCAAAGAACAAGCCATAAACATTGTCTCCGTGTCGTGTCTTTGAAAACCAAGGAATTCTAAGCTTTACAATCTCGGGAAGTTGATTGAATCGTAAGCCAATATTTGTATTCCCCCTCACATAATGCATTCCAAAGAAAATTCATAGTTCGATTCTTTTAGGTATCCACAGTTCGATACCTTCAAGTATCCACAATTCGATACCTTAAGGTGTTCCCGGTTTGATATCTTCGAATATCCACAACACCTGTTATTCACAACCACAGAAGATGTGTAGGCTTAACACAGAAAGAAAACTTAAAAGTAATAAATAAGAAATGCAGGATGACAACATTAATAATCAGTATTAGTAAGCATTTGTATTAGTTGTAATGATGAATTGCAATGATGTGCAATTATATAGATAATTTGTATCATATCAATGTTTCACTTATAAATGTGCATTTTTGGTATATGGATAATATGTTAAAGTATATTTGCATTATGTACTTTGCTTAAGTTTATCATCATTGTTTACATGAGCATTGGGTATCAATGTTTGGTTCATGAATGTGGATTAATAGTATATGAGTTGTGATATTTCTGAATGTGTGTGCTTGGCAGATGACTGTTGTGAGTGGTTGTCCAAACTAAGTGCTTTCCCTACTAAGCTTTCAAGCTTAGCACAGGTGTTAATCCATATAGGTCCAAGTCATAGGAGTGAGGTACAAGAAACATCTGTAGGAACCAAGCCCAACAGATGGAAGAAAAAGTACTTTTGGGAATGCGCTTTTAGTTACAAATGATTGTCCATGTAATGAGGAAAGGAAATTGTATATTTTCTTTTGGATTACCATGTAAATGTAAAGATATATTACTACTATTAAATGATAATTTTAAGCATTGGGGAGTTTGTAATATGTATATGTATAGCACTGAATAGAATTGTATACCTTAAATGCATGTATAACAATTTGGTTGCTATATGTGTGGATGGTTATAGGTTCCATATAGGGTTGTTACACCACTAATCACCACTCTTCTAAGAATAATGCACATTAAATTATCACAAGAGCAAAAGTACATGCTAAAGTTGCCATTGATTTTTCTAGTCAATTCATACTCTAATTATGACTATATAATTTTTAAAGCAATAGAAGAAGAAAATTTTTTATTTTGTTTGTTTGATTTTGGAAACTACCTAAGAAACCGCATAAGCTAAAATTAAACTCAAAACATGCATAAAAACTAAGATCTCCACTCCCACAGTTAAAACTTACATTGTCCCCACTGTAACATCAAATGTAGGAAATGGAGCATTTAACAAAAATAACAAATGCGAGAATGTAAATAAAAAGAAGTCAACTTCCCTTAGGTTGCCTCCCAAATAGTGCCTTTGTTTATTGTCATTGGCTCAACCATATGTTGCTCTCATCAAGTTACGAAATTTTGATTCCTTAGAATCACGTCTTTGGCATTTTCCAGTTGACCTTCATTGAAAGAAGGCTTAAGTCGATGACCGTCTAGATGCAATTTCTATTTTTAAACTTTTAATCTCTACTACAACATAAGGAAAAACATTAGTTATCACAAAAGGAGCAACCCAACAAGGACAACATTTATGCATAAACAATTTATATTTAGCACAATAAAGCAACACTTTTTGACCAATGGTAAAGCTTTTTGGTGAGACATTAAAACCTTTGGTCATCTGTTTTGTGGAAGTCGCTTCTTGTTTATTTGCATGTTTCTGCTTACAATCTTCCTACACTAAAAGGTCAATCACATTAATTGAAAAAACATAGTGTTCATTATGGGAGTGCTTATTAATGTCAAAAATAATAAAACAAGTAACTCCCCTACCGAATTCCATCGTGAGGATACCCTCACGAACATCTATCTTAGTTTAGGTCGTGTTGAACAAAAGACGTCCTTAGTAAGATAGGTATTAGGTTATCGGAAGTTTCATCATTCATATCAACCACAGAAAAGTCAACATAAAATATTGGCTCATTTACCTGCACAAGAACATCCTCATTAACCCCATTTGGGTAAGCATTAGAACAATCAACCCATTGTATGATAACACTAGTTTCTTTTAATAGACCTAAATTTAAAGAAGCATACATAGAACGAGGCATAACATTAATTAATGCTCCTAAATCTAGCACGACTTGTTTAATCTCAGTGTTACTAATTTTGCAAGGAATAGTAAACATGTCTGGGTCCTTACACTTAGGAGGTATTTTCTTTTTGAAAACTGTAGAAACAATTTCACTCATCCTAATCCTTCGGTTACCTTTTAACTTTCGCTTGTTTATATACAATTCCCTAAGAAATTTCACATACCTCAACACTTGCTTGATCGCTTCTAACAGTGGGATGTTCACCTCAACCTTCTGAAAGGTCTCCCAGATCTCTTTATCCCTATCCTCTTTATTTTACTTTGCTAACCTGCTAGGAAAAGGTGGACGATTAGTCTTTCCAACAATTGGGGATTCAACATTTGCCTTTGAGCTTGATGGCATATCCCTTTTTTCTTCGACTTCCCTCTCAATATTTTCCTCATTAGCCATCTTTTAAGTAATTTTATTAGGGTCCTCAAGCTTCCTACCACTCCTTAAGATGATTGCACTAACATTCTTCATATTTCTCTCCAATTGTGATGGTAATTGTCCTACACTTTATGATTCTAGATGATCAATCCTTACTACCATCTGATCCATTTGACATTCCAAGTTTTGGAAGTTCAATTTTACTTCCTGCATAAGTTGCAGAGTGTAATTAGCAATGGACTTCATCAAATCTTCTAAAGTACTTAAATCTGAGGAAGAAGCTTATGGTTTTGGTTAGAATTGTTGCAGTCCTTGAGGACGATTTGGAAAGTAGTTCTACTACCTATTTGGGGGGGGGGGGGGGGGGGGGGGGGGGGGG
>JANKOE010000205.1:21814686-21828680 GCA_026284465.1 Erythroxylum citrifolium | reverse complement strand
TTCTACTACCAATTTCCTCCCCCCCCCCCCCCCCCCCGTAATTCAAGTTGGGATAATCCCTCCAACTTGGGTTATATGTCTGGGAGTAAGAGTTGCACTGGTTAGGAAAATTCCCTCCTGCAGTAAGAGTTGTACTGGTTAGGAAAATTCCCTCCTGCAGCTGTCACATACTCTATACTTCCCTCTTGCACTGTCGGGCACTCATTAGTCACATGGCTTGTGTTTGCACATATTCCACATATCTTTACCTTTGCTTATCCAACTGTAAGTTTTCTAACAAAAGATGTTAGCTCATCTAAACATTGTTCAATAGATGAATTATTTACCTCATTCACTTGACGAACATCGTTATGAATGTCGAATTGTAGAGTGTTAACGACCATTCTCTCAATCAAAATATGAGCCTGCATAGGAGTCTTTTTGCACAATGCTCCAACGCTCGATGCATCATCCAAACTTCTCTCCATAGGCAAAAATCCCTCATAGAAATACTAGATAAGGAGTTGTTCGGGTATGTTATGATGGGGACAGCTGGCGCATAACTTCTTAAAACGCTCCCAGTACTCGTAAAGGGATTCTCCATTATGTTGCTTTATGCAACAAATTTCCTTCCAAACACTCGTTGCCTTTGATGCTGGAAAATATTTTTCCAAGAATAGTCGCTTCATCTCTATCCATGTGTTTACACTCCCAGCAAGTAGATCAAACAACCAGTGTTTTTTTGTATTTTTAAGTGAGAATGGAAAAGCCCTCAACATGATTTGCTTGTTTGTCACCCCTAGAGGCTTCATGCTTAGATAAACCACATCAAGCTCCTTGAGATACTTATGCGCATCCTCACCTAAAAGGCCATGAAAATTAGGCAGGAAATGTATCAACCCAGACTTAAGTTCAAAGGTAACATGCTCAGCAACATTAGGAAATGTAATGCATAAGGGCCTTTGGGTTAAGTCTAGTGCAACCAACTCATGTAGTGTTCTTGGATTTTCCATTACTTCTTCAAATTCAATTACTTATTCTACTCCCAGATTTGTTCTTGCTTTCCTTCGTTATAACCTCCACAATGTCCTTTTGATCTTCATATCAAGTTGCTTAGGTTCTCTATGAGGAGATCTGGTTACTACCATACACCAACACTAACAAACGTTTAAAAATTAACAAATGACGAAAAGAAACATTTATAAAGAAATATATACACAAAACACCAACTAAAATAAAAAACAAAAATTAAACTACCACACTCCTTGACAATGCCACCAAAATTTGACAGTACGTGTTGAATGCACTGCAAAATTTACCTAACTTGGCATACTAAAATTTGTAATTACGGTGAGTCAGGAACGCATTCATAGGGAATGTTCGGTTAATTTTTGTAACGAAATTAATTGGTGCAAGGAAAATAAAAATAGGGGCTTTATGCTTAATGCAGTTGAGAAAATAAGTAAACTTAAACTAACAAGAGCAAATTATTGAAAAGGTCGAAAATTATGAGAGTGATGAATATGTGTGAAACCCAGTTCTTGGATCAATCTCGACCTACATATGATTAAACATCTTTCACTGATATAATGCTTGCACAACTCTCCTAAAACTATTGGTCGTAAACTAACAATAAGCTCCATTAATCTCGGTTTTCCCTTAGGTTATGTTTAATTAAGATACAATCATTAATTAAACCTAACTATCGAATAACCTAGAATACGCTCTCTAGATTTAATTGGACAACCGCATTACGATATGAAAAATAAACCAATCTAATAAACAACCACCTAAGCTCGGGTCATTCATCCTAGGTTAAGTTATCCTTAATGATTTGAAACCCTTAGTTGCGACAAATGAATCTCAACATAACAATTACAGATTATAATAAGTATTATAGCAAAGAATCCAAATACTATGATTAAGGATTGTATTAACGATTCTAGCAATGGGTTCATGACATAAATAATATAACGATAACAACAGTACGATTATTTGTACATAAATACCCAAATCACTTAAGAAAAGGATAATATAAACAATTCTAAGAGAGAGATCCAACATTAAACAAAGTGACCGCGCGTCGTAATGATAGTTAAAATAAAATAACTAGACTACTACTGTAGCAGTGACGAGTCTAGGTCGATCTCACAGAGAGAGTGTAAAGTCTATGAAATGAAATTAATCAATATTTAGGTTTAAGGGGAGTTTTGGATTTTTAAAGAAGAAAATAAAATAAAACTAACTGATAAAAACAAATTAAAGAAAACTTGCAATAAAATGATAAATGCGGGGAATTTGGTAGGGACCCGATTCTTTGGTTCAATCTCGGCCTACACCCTGACTAAGTATATTTTATTAATTTGTTGTTCCTTAACCTCTCCTAGCAGCTATTAATCATGGGTTTTTTCCTTAGGTTTTGTTTAATCAAGATACGATCGTTAATTAAACATAACCACCTAACAACCTAGGATACGATCTCTAGATTTAATTAGGCAGTAGCATTATGAATTAGAAAAACCAATTAATCAAGGCAACAACCACATACGATGCATCATTTAACCTAGGTCATGTTATCCCCAATAATTACGAATCATCAGTCGCTACATATGAATTTCAACATAACAATTACGGATTATATCGAAATTCTAACAATGGATTTGAAATTAATGATTCAATGAACGCATTAAAATCATCACTAATAATACCCAATAGGTTTATACACAAATAACTGAATAATAACAAAAATCTGATTATCCATACACAATACCCAATTTAATTAAAATAGGATAACACAATCAATTCCTAATGAGAGAAAGAAATAACAAAATTAAAAAAAATTAATTAACACTGGGTCATCGGCGTAGATGTCACCTCTGAATCGGCATCGGGATGCCTAGCCCTTCATAGGTCTTCCCCAAAAAAATGCTTCAGCCCCCATCCAATGTCCCTACTTAAATACCCCTTTAATTTCTCACTGTTCAATACCGCAAGCTTCGACGTCATGCAAGCCCACCGAAGATGCAGCTGTTGCGCCTCCACTGTGCTTGTCTTCATGCCTGCACAGCGTCCCTGTTGTTTCCGCTACTGTGCTTGTATTTGCTGTGTCGACACTTGTGCATTTGATTTGACCATTTAATTTCGCTTGCTCTTAAATCCTCTTGTGCCTGCGTGACCACGTCCCTTGCTTCCCTTATGCGTTGCCCCTGGAGCTCCTTGTGCGTCGTTGTTCCTCTCTAGCGTGGATGGACCTATTGTAGCCTCTTGGCCATGCCCCCTTCATAACGCTGCTTTGTTGCTCCCTTTTCAGCATCTTAAAAAACACTGTTTTTTTTGCATGAAGCAGTAAACGCTACGTTTTCACGCAGCGTAGCTGCTTCAACGAAGCGTATTCACGCAGCGATAATCTTGCATTTTCAAGTAGCATTTTCACGCTGCATCAATTCCTTTTTTTAAGTAAGCACTTTTAATTCTCCTATTTTAATTTTTCTTGTCTTTCGTTTTTTTCTTCTTCTTGCTCTATGAAGACAAACAAAATAAATCTTTGAAAAATAACCCAAATGTAATGCTTCCAACTCACTTTAATTTCTTTCATCGCAAATTGTACCTAAAATCTTATATGAATTAAAGTGAGTATCTTAAGCATTTTTATGTCAATAATCGCTAAGTCTAAATGATTAAATATATCAACAATTAAACACATATCAATTTTCCCCACACTTAGCTTTTGTCCGTCCTCGGGCAAAACATCCAAATTTAGCTCATTGACCCAAAACATTTACTCAATTTCCATAATTTTCCAAGACTATATAATCATAAACAAAGATGAATGACTTTCAAAAATCATAGCAAGAAATCAACATTCCAAGCTGATTGAGCCCAAGTTTACTCTATAAATTGGCGACACTTTATTGGCTTTTAATTCTTGATTTTGTGATTAAATTAATCCTTGAGTGTGTACTTGTATTTTATGCAATTTGATAGTAAAAATTGTTACAAATTGATATTAATTGCACTATTAATTTTTTTTAGAACAATTGATACTGCAAATTGCTATTATTGATTGTAGGAATCTCAAGGAGAAAGGAGTCAATGTGTTGAAATGAACCCAACAAGAGCAAGGACGCTATAGGACGTTCGTCGTGGAAAATTAGACTAGTCACCGCGGTGAAACATAAAGGATTAGGGCTGACTTTTGGGAAAAGAACCCAACAAGAGCAAGGACGCTATAGGACGTTCGTCGTGGAAAATTAGACTAGTCACTGCGGCGAAACATAAAGGATTAGGGCTGACTTTTGGGAAAAGTTTGCCACGGCAAATAATCCAGTAAAAGCAAAAATCTTTCGGGACAAATACGCCGCGACGAACTGTCGAAAAACCCGAACCATATTTGGAAAATTCTCTCACTATTTGACCTGGCCCACCTTTCCATCACTTAAAAACCTACCAAATTAGGTTATAACAGACGATTCTCTTTACTTCAGAAGTCACTCCACTTCCACAAAGCCGACACACACACACCACTCACACCTCTCACTCTCGACCTTCATCCATCAATTTCCATCCATTTCTCATCGTGGACTTCATCTTTTGCTACTGCTCCCATGGATGCTATCGGTGTGCTTGCATTCGTGAGGGTTCCCGAAGTGATGCATGGCTAAAGCACCATTTTCTCTTGAAGATGTAGCAATGGCTTGAGTTCGATGGGCTTCAAAGAGGAGTAGTTTCTACATTGTGATGTTTAACTACATTGTTATGAATTCCTAAGTTAGGGATTTATGCCTTGCAGTTATATTTTCTTGATTAGAGTTTAATCAAGTGTTGAACAATGTATTGTGTTATGGATTTGTTTATGTAGAACTTGGATGCTTAATATATGAATTCTCATATATGTCTTTTTGGTGATTGTGTTAACTCTCTTTTATATACCTAGTTGTGTTTGATATTGAGATTATGCTTGATCCGAATTGACCACTTACATTAGCTCATCCATTACATACTAAGATGCATTTAACAAGGTTTTAAGAAATGGAGTTCATTGATTAAAATCTTGGACTTAAATAGTTCTTTAAGATTCATCATTTGGAAACTTAGTGACTTTTGCTCCCAAAAGATTTGTTTTGAACTATAATAGCCAAAGCTCGTTTTCAAGAGGATTTTATCAATTTGATTATCGTTTGAGTTTTTAAACTTTCTTTCTCAAAAATCCAAAAATATCTTTTATACACTTTTCTTTCAACTAGTCAATTTAGTTAAGTTTTATCAAAGATCCAACCCCCCATTTTATCAATTTAGTTTGCATTACTTGACAATTGGGCTAGCTTAGATCATTTGCACTAGGTTCCAATTAAGTGAGACGACTCGAGGTTGTGCTCTATATTGCAATCCTTGGAATAAAATTTTTGATTGGGTATCCAATGGAGTAACCCAAAGACAAACGCGCGGATCAAATTGGCGCCGTTGCCAAGGAACCAAGCAATTGGTTTTCTTTAGGTTAGCTGTTGTCATTTTTAGGTGTCGTTGATAATAGGAACCTTTTGTTTTACATTTCATTTTGAATAGTTTTCTTTCATATTTGTCAATATTATAGGTTTTGATTTCTCTTTACATAGCATAAACTTTGAAAACACAAACAAAGCATGCTTTCACAGTTGGAATTTTTCATATTTAGCATTTTTCCATACATACACACCTTCATACACACTTTTACACACCATACACTCGCATCCTTCAAATCTCACCTTTTAATTGATTTTGTGTGCTTGTGAGTCAATTTTGTTACAATTTCTTTTATTTGAATTGTTTCTGTGCATGCACCGTAGAACTAGACTTATTCCTTTCCAACCTGAAATTGAGAGACGCTTAAGGAAGCTTAGAAAAGAGAGGAAAGGAAAAGAGAGAAGTAAGGTAGTTGAGGAAGAGGAATCAAGTCAACTAACTAGTGGAAGTGAGTCGAGAGAAAGAGTGATCATGGCTGAGAACCCAGCTTTTATTCAAAATCCCAACTTTTATGCTAACCAACCTAGAAATGGAGATAATGGAGGAAATGGTGAACATGAGAGAGTAAGTGAGAATAATGGAAATGAAAGACAAAGAACCATTAGGGAAGCAACAACCTCTGATGTGAACTATGATCCATTTACTGCTGCTTGCCCTAATTTTGATGTTAATTTTGAAGTGAAAGGGTTATTGATTAATTCCATTCCTAAATTTCATCGCTTTGTAGGAGAGGATCCCTACATGCATTTACAATCCTTTTCTATGATCTGCCAAAGTATGAAGCCAGTGGGAGCTTCCCTTGATCAAGTTTTATGGAAGGTTTTTCATTTGTCACTGGAAGGAATTGCACAAGAGTGGTACATGAGTCTCCCGAGGCATGCAGCAATTGCCTACCATAGCTGGGCAAATTTGAGGAAAGCTTTCTTGGAGAAGTATTTTCGAGCTTCTAGAACTTCATCGATGAGGAAGGAGATTTATTCCGCTAGGCAAGATTATGATGAATCCCTTTACGATTACTGGAATCGCTTTCAGGATTACTGTCCAGATGCCCACATGACCAAATACCGGATGAGCAGTTAGTGCAATACTTCTATAATGGGTTGAAGAGTCATGAGAAGGGTATGTTGGATGCAGCAATGGGAGGTTCCTTGATTGATCTTACTACTTCGAAATCATAGGATTTGATTAAGAAGATGGCCCTGAATCACCAACAGTATAGTGTGAGGGATACCAGGGGAGTACATGAGTTAGGAGCTTCAACATCTCAAGCTAAAAGAATAGAGAGTCTAGAATCTAAGGTTGACTCATTGGAAAATAGAATCACGTCGCAATTATCTTTCATCACTGCCGAATTGAAGAACATGAATGTGCAGTTTCCATCATCTTCTATGGATCTTACCGTACCCAGTTGTAACACTTGTAGGTCGGTAATGCACATATCGAGTGTTTGCCCAGGTCGGTATAAAGAGGTGCCCACAGCGTACCCAGGAAGATCAAACCAGAAATGGGACCCTTACTCCAACACTTACAATGAGGACTGGAAGGCCAATCCTAGATTTAGTTGGAGAAATGAAGATGTCAGAGCTCCGAATAGATTTCAACAAGGAGGAGGAGTTGGTACTTCCACTAACCAATTCCCCAACCAACAACAAACTCTGACGGTTCTAGCCAAGGAGGACACCAATCAAGTGCTACACAATATGATGACCTTGATAAAGGAAGAAAGGAATTCGAACAATAATCAATTCAATGCAATAGCCAATCTGATCCAATAGGATTTCTCTAAAACCACTGCTTGGTTCAATGCTTTGGAGAAGAGAATGGAACAATGGGAGACCAAAGTGGAAAACATCAACTAATATGTCACTCAGTTGTCCAACAACATGAGTGAGAACCAAGCAAGAAGCAGTGGAACAATTCCTTCTTACATTGTGATGAATCCAAAATGCCTCAATGCAATTGCTCTCCAAAGTGGGAAACAAGTGAGGTTTAATAATCAAGAAGAGGAAGCATGTAATGAGGAAGTTGAGAGTGAAGAAGTGTCTCTACCAAAGGAGAAAATCAAGAAATCTTAAAGTGTCAAGGAGAATCGTTATTGAACGAAAGGAAGACTGCATCGAAGAACAAGGGAGCTAGTTCAGAGAGTTCCAAGGAGAAAGCACCAATACAAGAGCATAGAGAATCAAGCAAGCTAGATGGCCAAGGTAAGGAGGTAAGTCTTCAAGACCTTCCTTTTTCTAATTCATATTTAATGAGAAAACGTATGACTGAAATTAAGAATGAAAAGGATATAATTGATTTATTTGGAAAATTTGAAGTCAACATACCATTGCATGATTTAGTAAAAAGAGTTCCGGCCTATGCTAAATATCTTAAGGACCTGTTCATAAACATGAGAAAGTTTAGGCCTAATGAGAGAGTCCAAGTGAGCTCAAATGTGTCAGCCCTTTTTAAACCTAAAATACCTGTCAAATGTCAAGACCCTGAATCCTTCACCATTCTATGCACTATAGGGAAAGTAACTATAGGAAGAGCTTTGTTGGATCTATGGGCAGCAATTAATGTGATGATTAAGTCTGTTTATCAATCCTTAGGAGTCAAGCCGACGACTGTTGTGTTACAATTGGTTGATAGATCATTTAGGCATCCAGTAGGGATTATCGAAGACATCCTGGTCCAAGTAAAAGGTTTGGTTTTTTCAACTGATTTTTATGTACTTGATATATCTTCTAAAGTTGTGCAGGATACCTCCTTAATTATCGAGCGACCTTTCTTAAGGACTGCTAGTACCATGATAAGCATGAAAGAATGTAAGATCACCATAGAGGTAGGAGATCAACAGGTAAGCTTCAATATGTATGAAGCTATGAAGCTATGAAGCATCCCCATGAGGACTATTTGCTCCTAGGAGTTAATATGCTTGATATGGTTGTTGATGATGCATGTATTGAATTTGAAAGAGCAATGAATCCCTTGACTAATGATTCCTTAGAGAGAGTATTTGTTGCTGATGTTTCAGGTGGACTACGGAGTGTGGAAGTTGGCATGGAACTAGAAGGAAGTAAAGTTGCCTCGCCAAAGCATGGGTACGAGCCAAACGTCCATCAGGAGCTGAAGGACCCACCTTAAGCACCAGGTTGTTTCTCTTCTTTCCCTTACAATGTATTTGTGCATATTGATTGAAGATGGAATAATATTGTTAAGCATGAGTATGCTGACCTAGTGTGGGGGAGAAACTTGATCAGTAGGATTAGGTTTAGCTTTATTCGGACTTAGGTTTAGTTGTTTCAATAATTCATCTTCCCTTTGAATTCTGAATTTTAGTGGATGTATGACACATCTTGAATGATAGAAGAAATTGGTGCAGATGGTGCATTCCATTTTTTTTTGTATTGGTAGACTTGCATATGAGCTAAGGATCCATTAGAACTCGTTTCACTTTTCTTTTTTGTGCTTCGGGATAATTTCGCCGCAGTATGGTATATTTCGCCGCGGCGTGACTTAATAATTTCACCGCGATGAACTCATCAGTTACCGCGGCACAACACCTTCAAGAAATTTCGCCGCGGTATAAATCAATTTTTCACCACAATGAGCAGTTGTATATAGCTCTTTCCGTAGCGTACTTTAATTCTTTTGCCTCGGCAAACTACATAAATTTTCCTTGTGAAATTTCTCTTTTTCCCTTAATGTTCTTCAAACTTTTCTTCTGCCCTCTGTCTTTTTCTTCATTTCCACTCTCCCTCCTTCTAAACCTACCGACTCCTTCCTCTTCCTCACTCACCTTTGCCTTCTGCATCTTATTTTTGCTGCAGCTTACCAGTGGATTCGCGTCATTCTTCTCTTACTCAGTCTCTTGCAATAAGCCCTTATACATCACTCCTTTTCACATCATCTTACCCCTTTCTCGTAAGTTTTCTCTCCTTTCTTTCGTCTTCATTTCGTTTTAGTTTCTATTGATTAGGATTAGTTTGCCACGACGTGGTAGAATTCAAAGTTCACTGTGGCGTGATAAGTATGGCTTTCGCCGCGGCGACAGATATTTCGCCACAGCATGGGAAGTATAGCTTTCGCCGCAACGAGTTTTTATCTTTTAGTGAATTTATTTAATCCTTGTTATTTTTGTCTTCTACAGGAAAAAGCCTCGAACCAAAACTCCGTCCCAAAACTCTCCCACCTCATCCTCCAGCTTTTCCCTATCCTCCCCTTCGTCCCACTCTTCCCAATCCTCCCATCCAGCTCCTTCATCCCCTCAAGTTGATCCCAAGTACAACGACCTAGCCGAGAAAATTGACACTAGGCTGTTTATCAAGGAACGACCCTTTTCTCTAACCCCACACAACAATCCTTTCGTGTGCAAACTTGTTCAATCCCAGCTTTTCAGCTTAGTTCAGCCTAGGAACTAAGGAAATGACAAATTTGTTCGTCATTTCTATACCCATGCCCGCTTCTATAGTACCTTGGACATTAATTTCCGAGATGTCACTGTCCCTTAAGCTTTTACCACCGCCAGCATCAGAGACCATTATAACCTTCCTCCTGTCATTTGCTGCCACTACGAACAACTTATCCACCACTACCATTGAAACGATGTCCTTCGTACCCTCTTTCCTGAGGGTACTGAATAGCATCAACCTCGTATTTATCAACGTTATATTAGGCATTCTAACCTCTGCTCTGAGGCCCGTCCTTGGCTGCACCTTGTCTGCACCAACATCCTTCCAACCACCTACCTCGCCTACATCACCAAACAACAAGCCCTTTACCTCTACCTCCTTATGGTTAGCCAGCCGATCAACATAACCCACGCCATCGCATCAGCCCTCTGTGAATCCATTCTCACCACCAAACCCACCAACTCCATCATCTTTCCCCATCTTATCACCGATATATTCCTAGCCCATCGTGTCCTGGAATACAATAATGACAATTATTTTGGCCCAGACCCTCTCTTTCGCTACATCCACCTCAAACAACCCCGCCTCCAACCTCCTCCTCGATCCCCTCCCTGTTCCACCCCACCTCCTCCTTTTGCTATAACCACCCCTACTACCACCCACTCCGAGGACGTCCCTTCCACCCCTGCACCTCCTGAGCCCCTTACTTACAGGCCCTCGCCCGCTGAGTAGACATACTTCAGGAGACCCTTCTGTGAGTGGAAGCTAGACAGACGCAAGATCGCCAGTATCGCCGGCGAATGGACGCACTAATTGCTGCCCACCTGCACTTTTCACTTCCTTCGGAGGAAGACGATTCCCTAGACGGTGTGGGCACATCTAGAGCCAGCCCGTCTGATGTTGCGCCCGATCATCCGATGGAGTAGTACGGGCATTTCTTTCTATATTTTTCTTTTTTTGTTGAAATTATTTTTGTTTTAGTTAGTTAGTCGGATCAATAGCTCATTTTGTAATGACCAAACTGTTGCACTAATTATATAAAATTATTTCTCTTTTCAATTTTATGCGCCTTCTCTTTTCACTTTAATGATTTCTCTCTGTTACTTGTTCTTTTTCATTGAGGACGATGTGTTGTTTAAGTGTGGGGGAGCTTTTCCCACTTTGTTACTCTTGTTTTTCTCCATTTTGGCTATTTATATGTTGGTGTTAGTCAGTTATGCATAATGTTAAAATTTTTAAACTTGGTGATTGTGAAAATTCAGTTCTGTTGTTTTGTTTTTCGCCACGGCATACTTTGCCTTCATCGCAGCCATATGCGTGTTTTTCGCCGCAACGAACTGCTTCTTCGCCGCGACCTAGTTTGTGAGCTACACAATTCGCCGCGACAAACTTTGGTTTCATCACGGAGACATACCTTTGCATAAATGATTTTTGTTTGAAAATTTTGCCTCAATTCAACAATTTTTCCACACTCGACTCTTGTAACTCTTGTTTCTCAAAGAATTTATAAGTTTCAAAGTGATGCTTGAGTTTTAGAAAATACCTCCCATTCTTTAAATGATAGTCGGTATTGGCTAATTTTACTTTTGATGTTTTCAACACAAAGTAAATGAAAGTATGCTAACAAAGTAACACTTTAGGTTTTTAAGACTTGAGATTGTTCATGGAGATATTACCCTTGTTGGAAGGATATTTGGGCCTTTTTTTTTCAATTCTTGTGTGTATCTGCTTCTTTCATATCTCTCTAAAACTTGTTTCAATTATTAATCAAAGCTTTATAGACTAGAATTTTGTTAAGATGATAGAGGAATTCTTTCTAAACCCTTTAACCCAAACACAGACCCACAAACACTTATCCATTGCTAGCCCCTTGAGCCATTATTTATGAGCACATGCACGCATCCTTATATGGTGTCAATAGTTTATTTTACATTTTCTTCTAGTTATTTCAAAAAAAATCTACAAATGTGTTCTAAACAAGGAGAAAAGAAAGAAAAGGTACAAACAGTATCAAATATATATGTATGCGTTAAAAACAATTGTGTCAATATTGTTTAACTGTTGACATCCATTTCATAATTGTAGTGCATGTATTCATACTTTTTCTTTCTTCATCCATTCCATCCATTTCATCTAGCCTTTCGTACATTACAACCCTGAAAAGTCCTCTTAATTTTCAAAATTATAGTTCTTGTAGTGGAGAAATAGGATTGCTATAAGCTTATGGTATATAATGGATTAAGCAGATTTAGAGTGAAAATACCCCTAAACACAAGTGAGATGACAGCAAACACTTTACCTTGAGTGAAATCTCTTTTGTTCAATCTCTTGGATTAAACTCTTTTAGTGTTCACTTTCTTCACACTCTTCCAGTCTGCTTTGATTGATTTTTGAGAAAGTGATTTTTGCCAATTTCCCATTATTATTTTGAGCATGGTCTGAATTTTTCTTTCACACTTGTGTCTCTTTGACTCTTATAAACTTTGTCCAGGAGTACAAAGGTCTAAGTGTGGAGGAATTTGATTAAGCCCAAGTTGTTATATAAATTGGCGACACTTTCATGGTTTTTGATATACTTTTTGACTCCTAATTCTTGATTTTTGTGCTTAAATTAATCCTTGATTGTGTGTTTGTATTTTATGCAATTTGATAGTAAAAATTGTTACAAATTGACATTAATTGCATTATTAATTTTGCTGAGGACAATTGATACTGCAAATTGCTATTATTAATTGTAGGAACCTGAAGGAGAAAGGAGTCAAAATTTTGAAAACAAGAGCAAGGAGCTACAAGACTTTTGCCGCGGCGAAACATAAAACATTCAGGCCGACTTTCGAGAAAAGTTCGCCGCGGCATAAATTAATTATTTCGCTGTGGCGAAGAATCCAGCAAGAGCAAAAACCTTTTGGAAAAGAACGTCGCGGCGAACTGTCAGAAACTCGAACCATATTTGGAAATTTCCCTCACTGTTCGACCCGACCCACATCCATCACTTAAAAAACCTACCTAATTAGGTTATAGATGAGGATAGAATTAATACATAGAGACTAAACACTTTTGAGTCGACACTCATTTTCCTCTCACTTTCGACCTTCATCAATCAACTCCGTCCACTTTTCACTGTCGACTTCATCGTCTACTACTGCTGCCATGGATGCATTCGGTGTGCTTACAGTCGTGAGGATTCCCGAAGTTATGCTCGGCTAAATCACCATTTCCTCTTGAAGATGTAGCGATGGCTTGAGTTTGATGGGCTTCAAAGGGGAGTTATTTTACATTGTCACATTTAACTACATTGTTATGAACTCCTGAGTTAGGATTTATTGCTTTGTAGTTAGATTTGCTTGATTAGAGTTTAATCAAGTGTTGAACAATGTATTGTGTTATGGATTTGTTTATGTAGAACTTGGATGTTTAATATATGAATTTTCATATATGTCTTTGTGGTGATTGTATTAACTCTCTTTTATCTACCTAGTTGTGTTTGATATTGAGATTATGCTTAATCCATATTGACAACTTGCATTAGCCTATCCATTAACACACACTAAGATGCATTTAACAAGGTTTTGATAAATGGAGTTGATTGATTAAAATATTGGACTTAAAGAGTTCTTTAAGGTTCATCATTCGAAAGCTTAGTGATTCTTACTCCCAAAAAGATTTGTTCTGAACTATGATAGCCAAAGTTCGTTTTTAAGAGGATTTTATCAATTTGATCATTGTTTGAGTTTTCAATTTTGTTTCCCAAAAATCCAAAAACACTTTTTATACACTTTTCTTTTAATTAGTTCAATTTAGTTAAGTTTTACAAATGACCAAAACACCACCTTTTATCAATTTAGTTGCATTTATTGACAATTAGGCTAACTTAGATCATTTGCACTAGGTTCTGATTAAATGAGATGACCCGAGGTTACATTCTATATTGCAATACTTGGCATTAAATTTTTGATTCAGTTTCCAAGGATTTAACCTAAAGATCAAACGAGCTGATCACTTAGTTAAACCGGTAGGTATCGATCATACTAATTGCATCTTTAATGCAACTATTGAATCTAGTGCTATCAACTGTTAATGTGTGCACACTCATTGGGCTATCAACTCTTGACACGTGTA
>JANKOE010000205.1:21754249-21772522 GCA_026284465.1 Erythroxylum citrifolium | reverse complement strand
ATAAAATTAACTTTTCAAAAACATATTTTGTTGTTCATCAAAGATGAGCAAATCATAGATAATGAACACATAGACACAGATAACTAAAAGCAATAACATATGTCTCTAAATCGTTATTTCAAAATAATTCCTAAATTATTGAAACAAAAACTGACTACCATATCATCTTCAATTTCCATATGCTATCTTCTCATGAATAATACCCTCTAATCTTAAGATACTTGTAGAAAGCCTTCTGCAAATTCTCATCCAAGTCACTGCCAAATCGAAATCCGAAAATGCATTAGCAAAGAGTGATAGAATTATAAAAAGTGTTACTGTTTAAAGCATTGGATTCATAACATATTTCTCTATTTCTCTATTTCTCCAAAGAAATTATAGCTTTTGGTTTTAACTCAAAAAAGATTAATCTAATCAATGTAAAGGTATCGGTTGGAAGAGCATGAACTAGATATTTTACTAAACATGTTCCTGTATTTTGATGATATCTTACGATATCTTGATCTGTAAGATTCCAAATGAGATGATTTTAATTTGGAGTAAACTAGAGATATAGGCCTACAAATTTTCTCAAGAAGTTGAATGCTGATTGTTCCTCTAAGATATTGAATTTCTGGATGGAAGTTGTACATAGTACACTGTTGTTAAATGTGAACAACCCAATAATTTTTAGGCATATCTTCCAAATTACTGATCCAAATGAGCGATTTTGGTATCAATGGAATCATAAGACATAGAGGAACACTTTTCTAGAAGAGAGTATGACCAAATTACCTCATTTTCACCTTTTGATTGAACATGAACAGTAGACCCGAAGGGGGTGTCTTAGAAAAATCTGAAGTGAATCAATGAAAAATGAATTGTGATTTTAAGGGTTTTAATGAGGCATAAACCTAAGTATAAATTATACTTAGATGAGTTTTGATATGAGAATGATTTTGTGATGATATTCTTGTGATAAGTTATCTTGTTTAGAAACATATTTTTGGTGAACTTCAAACTTTAAAGGAATTTTAAGACTGATTATAGGGAATTTTAAGTAAAGTTAGGTTTGGTAAGGTGTAAGTTATATATAATTATACCAATTTTAGTTCTTGATGACATAGACTCACTAAATTGGTCAAACCTCAATAAAATCTTATTGTGTTCTTGTTTGCTTATTTCATTCTTCTCCATTCTTGTTGCATATTACTTCTCAGCAAGTAGTATTAGACCAGTGTCGAGGCAACAATGACTTTCGTTATAAGGTTTTAAGTGGGAAAATTTGGTAATAGAATTATAAATTTTGGACTGTGACAACAAAGAGCGAAGGATTTACTGACATATAAGTTATAATGAAGAGGTTATGTGAGAATAAGCTAGAAGATATTGATGGGCTCAACTAGGGAGTGTTACAAGCACAACTGACCAAACGTACTTAACTATTGTCTAGACAATAAGGTCATATACCATGTCATGAAAATTGCATCCCCTATAAAATGAAAGAAGTTAGAGATTTTATACATATTGAAGTCTTTCACAAAACAATTATATTTGAAATAGAGACTATATATATTGAAGTTTGAGAAGGGAACATATATGGAACAACATATTTTTACATTTAAACAAATAATTAATGACCTACTAAGGCTTGAGGTAACTATTGTGGACAAGAATAAGGCAATGATTATGTTTTATTCTTTACCTCTTTCTTATAAACATTTGGTGGCTATGCTCACAATGGGTAAAGAGACAATCACCATTATGCTATTGACTAATATCCAATAGAGACTAAGTACTGGTAAAAGATCTTAAGAAGAAGTGTTGTATATAAGGTGAAATAAAGATCATGAGAGTAATAAGGAGAAACATGACTTGTCTAAATAGAGTTCTAGGTCAAAATCTAATGGTAAAAGGATAATTGGTAAACATGTTAGGATGGACTGTCTAAACAAGAAGAAGCAAAGTGGCAAACAAAAAACTAATGATTTATTAAAGTTTTATAATGTAGTGTAGAGAAGGGACTCAACTTGCAATGACAAAGACACACTCTACATTTCAACCAATCAACTTCAGGACTCAAAGATGATGCTCACATTTTATAATACCAAACAAGGATTGATTTGTGTTATTCATACAATGTTGGCACTATCCAATTAGGAAATACTAAAAATTACAAAATTATCAAAGAAAAACAAGTTAGGATTAAAATGTTTGATAGTTTTTCAAGGATGTTGAACAATGATTGATATGTACTAGAATTTAAAGAACATGTTTTTTTTTTGGTACTTTACATGTAGATTATTATTTTTATATAAGATCTATGAACACAATATTAACGAAGTACATAGTACAATAATTGTAACAAAAGGGCCAAGACTAGCATAAAATATCTATAAATTGTAACTAAAAAATAGTATATTTGATAAATTGTAACTATATTATTCAATGTTTTAAAAATTTGACCGGAAGTTAAACTAGTAAGACAAGAGTTTTAAGGTCTAAAAGGTTTAACTAGAATTAGACCGCCATAAAACTAGTTAAAGATTAAATAAAATTAAAGAATTTGAAATATGATTGAAATGGATTGTCTTTACCTATCGAAGAATTTGAAGTTTAATTAAAAAGCTTATTAAATGAAAATTAATTGATTTATTTTGGTTTAAAAGAGTTTATTAATTTACGAAAATTGACCGATTAATTAATAAACTGATCAGTTTTTAACAAGAAGAGTTATTTAAGTAAATCGAACAAAAAAGTTAAAAATCGAATCGAAAAGTTAGACAATTCAAGATATTTAAAATTAAATAAGCTAAAACGATTAAATTTTTTAATCATTGATATTATTCCAAATTTTCTCATCACTTCTCTTGTAAAACTTTAATGAAAAAGTTATTTAAGTAAATCGAGCAAAAAAGTTAAAAATCAAATCGTAAAGTTAAACAATTCAAAATATTTAAAGTTAAATAAGCTAAATCGATTGAATTTTTTAGTCATTGATATTATTCCAAATTTCCTCTTTACTTCCTTGTAACACTTTTATGAAAACTTCTCATCAATTTCTCCTGTAATACCCAGTAGAAAAGTTATAATGAATTAAAATTAATTAATTACTTTTTAAATAATATAATTAATGAACATAAAATTATCAATAATCATCAAATAATAAATATGATATAAATAAAAAATATTATAATACTAATCTAAATTTTCATTCTTGTATATGGAAATATAAAACATATTTCCATATTTTTTCAGAATAAAGATACAAATAATATTTATAGATGGAAGGAAAAAATTTAAAAAGGACACAAAATTACATATATGCTTACTAATTGCAATGTATACTTTATACAAAAATAAGTCTTATCTAAATTTAAGATACTTACTTAAAAAATTGCAGTGTAGTGAATATTTAGAATACATGTATAAAAAAATTTGAAATTAATTGCACTTCTTAAAAAACGTGTAATATTTTGCACTTATAATAAAAGTTCACAATTTTACTATACATATATTTTAAGAATATTTATGATTGGATATTGATTTTATAGTTACATATTTATTATTTAAAATTTTAAATAAAATTATATTTATTTTCACAAAATTCTGTAACATTTTTGGCTGGTATAACTGTCATTGCTAAATCATAAAGTTGGCAAGGATACCATCTATGACTAAATGTCCGCAATTTGTACAGATAACATTTCTAGCAACTCCACCCCTTCAGTATGTGAATCTGATTTACATTAAAAGTGATACGAAATCAGCTAGATTCGAGAATCAAATTCTACAGTTCAGAAGGTAAGAAAATTACGATAATGGAATAACAGTATGTTCTAAGTTTGGAATATTGAGGTTTAATTCTATTTCTGGCCGCTTTCCTCATGTACTCTCGGCACCTGAACATGATAAATGAACCAGTTCCCAAGAATTCAAAGTGCAAGTACAGGTCCACACTTGTTCCGTGAGGAACCTTCCTTTGGCTGGATTATCACGTCTTTAAAGCTCAACTGTGCTAATTAAGCAATAGACTTCAGTCTCAACCGAAAGTGTCGGTGCATTACAGAAATGGAGAACACCTCGTACATCCACAGAATGGTCATCATCCATCAACTTTTCTGACCGATCCCTGTCGTGCCTTTTGATTTCTGTATCATCTCTGCCTTGTCTAATTTTGAGTTAGTGGTCGCATACAAAAGATTTGCTTCTAGTGGGGTTCATTCCGAATCTGTTTTTGTTTATTGGAATGTCAAGTTCTTGTTTGAAAATGCTGCATCTCATTAGTCTAGCCTTGCTGTGTTCGTTGTCCTCAGTACTAGGAACTAATGTTTCTTATGATTCAAGTGCCATTATTATTGACGGGGAACGACGTGTTCTCATCTCTGGTTCAATTCATTATCCTCGTAGCACACCACAGGTAACACAGAATTCTCATAGAAACTATTTTTAGTACAGCACAACTTGTTTTTACAATAACAGTGTGCTCACAGATGTGGCCGGATTTGATCAAGAAGGCGAAAGAAGGTTCTGTTGACGTTATTGAAACGTACATTTTTTGGGATCGACACGAACCTCGTCGCAGACAGGTTAGTGCTGAATTTTCATTCATGTGAGGTGAAACGAAGAAATTCAAATCTGCTGTTCTCGTTATGGCTCAGTATGATTTCTCTGGGAATCTGGACATTGTAAAGTTCTTCAAGCTAGTTCAACAAGGCGGACTGTACGGCTTTCTTCGAATTGGACCTTATGCATGCGCTGAATGGAACTATGGGTAAATTTTTATGAATTCTGTGAAATGGCTTTGTCTATGTCCCTGTTGAAAGAATCTTGAGAAATCTCTCCTCAATATCAGAGGTTTTCCTGTCTGGCTACACAACACCAATGGGATTGAGCTGAGAACAAACAATGACATCTTTAAGGTCTCAATCTATGTCTCTTTTCATTGTTTGTTTTCTTGATTTCCTTGTTCTATTTTTTTTCCTCAAAATTATTGATTTTGCAGAATGAGATGCAAACCTTTGTTGCAAAAGTCATTGCTGTATGTAAACAAGCAAAACTCTTTGCTTCACAGGGTGGTCCTATCATTTTAGCTCAGGTATATTATTTATATTTCTCATACCTATAGCAACTGATTGAAGGAATAAACTGAAAATTTTGGTATGCAAAACTAACCAACAGATTGAGAATGAGTACGGAAATGTCATGGGACCTTATGGAGATGCAGGACAACAGTACCTTTTATGGTGCGCTCAAATGGCCCAATCCTTTAATATTGGCATTCCTTGGGTTATGTGTCAGCAAGACAATGCCCCCCCACCTATGGTAATTGTCACTCTTAGAGACAAACGCATTAGGACGGGAGTAAGGCGCGAGTTCTCTTAATTTGTGACAATTGTCTGTCTTCTCTTGTAGATTAACACATGCAATGGATATTATTGTGATCAATTCACACCAAACAGTGTAAGTAGTCCCAAGATTTGGACAGAGAATTGGATTGGTTGGTAAGTATACGGTCTTTTATTTCTTTTATGGGAAAATTCTATTTCAGATTTTTAGAAGATTCTAAGACAGACTTGTGTTGCAGGTTCAAGAATTGGGGTGGTCAAGACCCACATAGAACTGCTGAAGATTGCGCATTTGCTGTTGCAAGGTTTTTCCAAATCAGTGGGGTCATGCAAAATTATTACATGGTTAGCGACACTTAAACCAATTTGAGATTAACCGGTAAACGTAGCACTAAAATACTAAAATGGGAAATTTTCTGTTAACATGGGACTGCTCTTTTGATTATCATCAGTACCATGGTGGCACCAACTTTGGACGCACATCAGGAGGACCATATATAACAACGTCTTATGATTATGATGCGCCACTTGACGAATATGGTAATGAAGAAGATAATTCCTCCACATTATGCTTTATTGCAAGTTCGAAAAGTCATTCCTGTAGTTCAGTCATTGCTTCAAGGGCCAAGGTAATCTTGCAATTTCTCAAATTTCTCAGGGAATCTGAATCAACCCAAGTGGGGACATCTTAAGCAACTTCATGATGCTATCAAGTCGGGGGAAAAAATGCTCACCATGGGCAACCCTAAAACCACAAATCTTGGTAATGGCAATGTAAGCATCAGCATCAAAACTTTGATAGGCCATATGCTAATTGAAGTGTTTGACCTATGATCTGACATTGCATTTTGTTTCCAGCTGACGATGTACACCAATAATGCCACCGGAGAAAAGTTCTGTTTCTTGTCCAACGAAAGTCCATCAGTAGATAACACGGTCGACTTGAAACAGGATGGTCAGTTCTTCGTGCCTGCCTGGTCTGTTAGTATCCTTCAAAACTGCAGCAAGGAAATTTTCAACACAGCAAAGGTGAGAAGCACAAAGTGATTCCGATTTTCATATTAAACGAATCCTTTGCTCCTAATTACTACTGGCTAAGATGGATAATTCCATAGGTTAATACACAAACCTCTGTGATGGTAAAGAAACCAAGCATTTCTGGTACCCAGCTTTCGTGGACATGGGTAGCAGAACCCATGGATGACACCCTTGGAGGAAAGGGTACTTTTACTAAAGCACAGCTTTTAGAACAAAAGGCAGCTGCAGTTGATGCTAGTGACTATTTGTGGTACATGACAAAGTAAGTGTATAGACTTCCCTGTTGTGCCATGCTGGACATGATTATATTTCTCTACTACTTGTTCACTGTCATCTATTGAACGAACCATGCAGTGTTCCTGTAAATGGCTCGGACTGGAGCAACGCAAATCTGAGTGTAACAACATCAGGACAAGTTCTTCACGTTTTTGTTAACGGGAAATTTGTAGGTATGTTCAGCTTGTATTCCATCAAAAAACTATTTAGGTTTTGAGAAGAATATATTCTTAACTGGATGGGAGAACAGGAAGTCAGTGGGGTGCTAAAGGCGATGACAGTTTCACGTTTGTAAAGCCAGTCACACTCAACCCTGGGAATAACATTTTATCTTTACTCAGCGCCACTGTTGGATTTAAGGTTTGTTCCTCTTAGTTCGATAACATGGAGCCACTGATTTGTAAGAAAATCCGAACCCATTAAATTTTTAATGAAAATTTTGTCAAAGTTTTGGTAGTTCTTAATCTTATATTTATACTTGGCAGAATTACGGGTCGTTTTTCGATAAGCAAACTGCTGGCATTAACGGAGGCCCTGTTAAGGTCATTGGAAGTGGAAATGCTGAAATTGATGTATCGACATACAGTTGGGCTTATAAGGTATCCAATTCTAGTTAGCTTAAAAGATGTTACAGGATAAGTTGATATGACTAAACTTTTGACGTTTTGTCGGAGAAGATTGGATTGAATGGCATCGACAAACAATTCTTCAATGATCAGTCAAGCAGTGGAGTCAAATGGTCACCGAGTAATCTTCAAACGAGGAAGACCTTTACCTGGTATAAGGTACAATTGCATTCTATTATGTTATATAACATTAAACTCTCCACTTATTGAATGCTTTTTTTTTAATGTTCCAGAAACCAATGAAAAATGGATTAAACTAACTAATACTCTTGTTGGCCATAGACCACTTTCCAAACTCCTCCAGGAACAGACCCTGTGGTCTTGGACTTGCAAGGAATGGGCAAAGGCATGGCTTGGGTCAACGGCCAAAGCATTGGACGTTTCTGGCCTTCTTTCATGGCTGGCAGCGACGGATGCAGCAACTCATGTGACTATCGCGGTGCATACGGTGCAAGCAAATGCGTAACCAATTGTGGAAATCCAACCCAAAGATGGTAATAATCGCTAATCGAGTCACTTTTGAAAACGACGCATACAAAATTGTCCCTCCATATTCTGTTATTGTGACAGGTACCATGTTCCGAGGTCATTCTTGAACAAATCCAATAAGAACTCAATGGTTTTATTGCAAGAACTGGGCAGAAATCCTACAAATGTGAGTGTTCAGACAGTAACAGTAGGTACTGCGTGTGTTAACGCATACGAGGGAAGCAAATTGGAAATTTCATGCCAAGGAGGTAATAAGATCTCAGGTGTCAAGTTCGCTAGCTTTGGAAATCCCAGTGGGCAATGCAATTCATTTCAGAAAGGTTCTTGTGATTCTGACATTGCCTTGTCCGTAGTCCAACAGGTATGGAGCATACAAAACCTACCACCTTTTGAAAATGAGCTGTGTTGAGATTGTTTTTGTTTTACTAATTCGCAGGCTTGTGTTGGGGAGGAGATGTGTTCGTTTACAGTGACAAAAGAAACTTTTGGATCAACCAGTTGTCGGAACACAAACAGGCTTGCTGTTCATGCCACATGCTGACAGAATCACCTCTGGCTCTGTTTGGCGGAGCCAGGGGAATGAAAGATGGTGTTTTTGAGGAGCAACATATTTCCATTGACTGGTGATAGGCTGTGGAGCAACATATTTCCATTGGTACAGATTTTTGGAAATGCATTCCTGCTGTGTTAGGTTGATACTTGATATAATAACAGAAACATGCAAGTAAAAATTAGATTGAATTCATTTTTTATTTATAAATCATGCTTATTCGAGAATTTCTACACAAACTACTGAAACCCTTCCTACAAAACTAGACATAAAAAAACTAAAATCTAGAAACTGCAAGTGGCGTCCACAGCCAGCTTCTTTACAATGTTGGTGCCACATTGAGGGTGTCCCAATTTCTCCTCAGAAATTTCAATACTGCACTTCTCTTTGCCAACGCATGCCTGAAAATATTTAAACATGTGTGATTTAACACTGGAGCATAAATTTAATTAACATTCTTTTAGAAAACTAGAAGCTAATTAATTACCTTAGCAATAAAGTCTGAGACGTCAATAGACCCAGTACCCGCTTCGAAAGAACCACAGGTGCCAAGTGGATTGCCGAAGATGGCTGTTGTGATGTTCGAAATGGTTTTGCCTTGGCAGGACAACTCAACAGTGTTACCCATATAAGCATCAAGGCATGCTTCTTCAATTTCGACCGTTCGGAAGTTGACTAACGATGGGTGTCCTCCAAACTCTTCAAACAATACCAAGGTATTGCCATCGTCCTTGAGCCATGAACGTGGCACATGGTACCTGCAGTCACCCATTTTAGTACTTTTTTTAGTCATCTAACCTACTACTCAACCAAGAACACATTACGACTTACCATCTCTGGCTAGGCTCACCGCAACCGGTAACACACTTGTTGTTGGTATAGGGTCCACGATAGTCGCATGCATGTAGGTCACAACCATGTTCTTTGGCGAGATAACTTGGCCAGTAGCGACCAATCAAGTTGCCATTAACCCAAGCAAGCCCTTTGCCTAATCCTTGCAAATCTACCACAACTGGCGCTGACCCTAATGGAGCTTTGAAGGTGGTCTACACATAAACCATGCCAATTAAGTTGTTAATGATTAAGAATGTTGTCAATTATTATGAGTAGTCGTTATTTGTTTTTACCTTAAACCAGGTCATCATCCTTTTATTGGGAAGGTTATCTTCATTCCATTTGGATGAATTTGAACTGTACAGACGTTGTTCATCCAAGCCTTGCAATCCAACAATGTAATTCCACTTGTGTCCAGATAAATCCTTAATTATTGTCTCATCACCCTTGCGTCCAATTATCTGAACCGGACCTTTAATTCCGCTGTCGTACAGATCAAACATTGGACCATAGTTCTGCAATTCAAAACGAGATTAATCAGAGATCTGATTTAAATTTATTAGTTAAACTCATTAAAGTACGTACAGACTTGTGATCATTATATTATTACCTGGAACCCAACAGTCACACTGAGCAAGGCGAGCGAATTTTTTCCTGGATTCAGCTTAATCTTCTTCTCCCAGACATAATTGTAAACGCCATATGTAGCCCATTTAGAATCTAAAAATCGAATAAATTAAGGTTATCATCTTTTGTTATCTTATCAACTGCATAGAAGGCCAAATTATATGTTGAACTCTTTTGACACGTACCAATATATTCTCCGTTGAGGTATATATGAAGAACATGACCGGTGGCGTTAATTCGGAGGGTCATATCATCACACCAGACAGGATCGTCCTTGTCCAAGTTTATACTGTTGGTATCGATTTAGAAAACCAGATATGGTAACAATTTATCTAACAATCAAACCATTAATTAAAGAAAAAAGATATAACTCAAACAACTTACTTTGTAATGTACCACATGTAGTCACTGGCATCATTAGCTGCGTTCTTTTGATCAATGAGTCGATTTGCAGAGAACTGTCCCTTACCCAATTGGATGGCATTATTCAAGTTCTCAGGTCTCCATGACCATTTGAGAGAATCAGGTTGACTCTCGGCCTCATTTGGTAGCCTACCCATCACTGAAGTTTGAGTGTTCACCTGCAATCACATAGTTGAGCCAATTAGCATTAATATTCCATTTGTAGATTAACCAAAATCTGAATGCAATATATATACATGTATATCTATTTTTTATTACCTTGGCGGTATTGTACACTTCGGTCTGGCAATCAGGAAGGATGGAGACAGACCATGCAGGAACTGTGTGTTCGATGCCATTCAAGGTCACTGTGGCATCTGAAGTAGCATTTGCATTCCCCAAGAAGCAGCATGAGCCACACTCAGTTGTATAAATAGTTGCCTATACAGTCATTAGGCATAAGAAACCATTAGCCAATATCTTAATTTGGTAAGTTGCTAGTGTTGAACTGAAACTTCATTTACCGTAACAGAGTTGCCATAGTCTATGGTAGTAACGTTGCCTTCGGTGAGTTTGTCCTCAATGCTATGTAAAGCGTCATGCAGCTGCTTCAAATGACCGTACTTTGGTTGATGAATATTTCCTGTTTTTATAAGAAAAAAGTTTGGTCAGATAGTAATTTAAATAAGAAAACTAAGTAGCAAATAAATGCAAAACATAGTATTGATTACTACCATATTCATCAAGCGGAGCATCATAGTCATAAGTAGTTGTAAGGTAAGGACCTCCGGAAGTCCTTCCAAAGTTGGTACCTCCGTGATACTGAAATAACACCAAACAATTTAATGCAAATATAAGTAATTAAATGATAAACACAGAAATAAACTACAATTAAATAGTCCAAAAATAGAAAAAAAAAACTCACCATATAATAGTTTTGGAAAGTGCCTCCCCTTTGGAAAAATCTTGCAACTGCGAAAGCAACATCCTCAGCAGTCCTATGTGGATCAGGACCGCCCCAACTCTTGAACCTATATTAGGCAAAGCCAATTTGATCACACTTTTAAATTAAAACGTGTTTCTAAGTAAGAAATAAATTACATTATCCACTTACCAGCCGGTCCAATTCTCGGTCCACATTTTGGGGATATTGGGTCTATTGGGTGAGAAAGAATCACAATACCAACCATTGCAGGCGTTGAGCTGCAGAAAATAGTTTCTTGTGTTCAATTAAATAAGAACAGTAAAATTAAAAAATGGATGTTCATCGACCATTTGAATTTATAGGTTACCATAGGCGCAGGAGCATCGTTCTGTTGGCACATAATCCATGGAACTCCAATGTTCTGAGAGTCAGCCATACTTGCGCACCATTCTACGTATGCCTTTCCCTGAGCTCCATAAGCTGACTGGACATTGCCATATTCGTTCTCGATCTATATAAATATTCAGAAAAGTTAGATAGTTCATTACACATTATAGTTATTTATGAGGAACACTAATGTTTAACAGAAGAAGTGTCACCTGCGCAATAATGATGGGACCTCCTTGGCTGGCAAGAAGCTTCTCTTTCTTTACCATGTCCACTATCAACGTCGTAAAGTTTTGCATCTCATTCTGAAGAACTCAATTAATTACTTGATTAGTATACAGAAACATTAACCACACATTGCAAGAAAAGTTCAAATTTACGTACCATGTAAACACTGTTTGTAGTGCGGAGCTCATCAACACCGGGAAGATTGTGGAGCCACACAGGGAATCCTCTATTATTTCATTAAAAGAAAAAAGACTAATTAGATTCATCAAAATAATAGCATGCTTAATTAAAACGATCCGATAGATAGATACCCGTAGTTCCATTCAGCACAGACATAAGGTCCAATGCGAAGAATAGCGTAAAGTCCCTCTTTCTGAATGGTTTTCAGGAATCTGATAAGATCAAGATTTCCTTCAAAATTATATTGGCGACGAGCAGGTTCATGTGCATTCCAAAACACATATGTCTCTATTGCGTCCAACCCTCCTTCCTTGGACTTCTTAATCAGGTCTGGCCACATCTGTTACATTCAAAGCATGTTCATTAGTAAAACCATAGCTACCAAGGAGATGAGAAAAGAGGATGTTTGTACTCCATAATTCATATACCTCAGCTGTACTTCTGGGGTAGTGAATTGCTCCAGAGAGTAAAACCCTACGCTTCCCATTAAGGGTGAGGGCTCTTCCATCGTGTAAAACTTCCAGCGCATTGACGCAAGTAGCAACAGCTACTACCAGTGCCAAGCACAAGTAAACAATAACTTTAGAAGAAGTCATGACTATTGACTAGAAGAAAAGGTGAAGAGTAATGAGCTGATGTTTCTGGCTGAAGAGCCTACGTATTTATATGTACTTCCGGAGCAAATATCGTGAGTTGATATCGATTAGTCAAATCGAATCTCCATCAATATCTATCCTTATAGATATTGATTCATTATCGAAATCAAAAGAAGATTTTATAAGTAATACTGTAACACGAAAGTTTGTTACTAAATTATAATCCCTTGAATTTTTGCAATGGAATTTCGCGTTGCGCTCTTACAAACTGTGCTATTTACTCGGACATTATGCCACACACTATCTAATTAGCATACATAATCATAGTTTAAAATTGATTTTAACTATATATTTTGTGTTAGGATTATCAAAGTTTTATATATTGTGCTCATTTAAAATTTTAATTATATTTCGTATTAATTATCATGGGTCTTGAATAGATAAATTTTCTAAGCAACCAAAAGATCATACATAAGATTGTGCATAATAATATCTTGGATCACGGCAATTTCGGGGGCAGAACAGAATACAAGTGGCTTCTTCATTGCATATAAGCACTTAATTAAATAATACCCCACAGCTTGAGCTTTAGATCATTATTTTTTGAAAAAATCAATAATTGCATCAAGACTCAACATCTGTGGCATTTGACCAATTTAATTTTAATAACAAATGGATTAAAAAAAATACCCGTTTGGGATTCGATAATAATGCAATCTCATTTAACACGAAAAAAAAGGAAAAATTAATACAACATGAGTTACACACGCAACTAACTTTATCGCTAACAATAACGCGTGAGTAAAGGAAAGGGAAGTCAGGTCTCGACGCATATCATATGTGCTCAACTTTCGTGGCATAAATTGGGTTTCGTCAAGGAAACTACAATGAAAAGTTATGCATTGCGACTTTGATTGGTTGTTTTAGTTTGTTATTGACTTTATGGGCCCATAAGTAAAGGAAATTTGGGAAGGAATTGACATAAAGTGAGAGTTGGTTCAAAATGTCAGCAAAACGGCATTGAATGAATAGGGCATGAGATGCCCTAACACATCAAGATTGTCAAGTCCATGGTTATTAAAATCAACCTACTTAGGCACCACTCAAGTTAAAGTTAGGAGTAATATTCTCTCTCCCTCTTTATAAGAATATATTTATAGAATTAATTTAACTAAATGACTTGGACAAATGCAGGAGCAAAGTCAAAAGGCACATATAGGTGACCAATAGACCATTGTTACTGAAAGAAAAAAATATTCTGCATCAGAAGGCATTAAGTTCCACCATATAATGAAAAGGCTATTGTCCCCGTCTACCTGACAGAAGCATAATCTTGCGTTTGGTTAGCGACCTTAAGAGTGAGGACAGTTGACAAGGATGTAAAAGTTTTGCCCTCGATCTTGTTTACTTGTCATCCTCAGTTATTTTTGTTCCGTTCTTAGAGGATAAGGACAAATTTTTGTTTCTCTCAAAACTGAGGTACATAAATTTTTGTCCTATGAACAAGAATTGGAAATATCAAAAATAGCCTCTCATCTCACTGTCTCCAATTCTTATTCTATTCTGTCTTATTCTGTTCCATCTCGTCCCGTCTTTGCAAGTTGAAGACGCTTCAGTAAGTACTTTTCTTGCCCTTCCGTGAATAGTTTCATTTTTAATGTCCTCCAGAATTATTTAAATAAAAATAATCATTATTTTGGAGCCTTTGTATATATATATATATATATTTCTTTTCACAAGCAATCCATGATTGTTCCTTTCAACGCTCAACCGTGCTATAAATTCATTAAAATCCGTCAGAGAGCCGGGAGGAGATAAAACCGTAATTATCGCGAGAATTTAATTGAGATGAGATATTGAGGCGTGTCGCGTTTTTAGAGGACACGAAGGGGGGTCCCTCCAGCTGGCAAAGAAGGACGCTCTAGATCCGAGGGTGGGCCCCAGTTTCACGTGCCGTTCACTCTCCCACATACCTCTGTCTTGGGGAAACAACGCTTTTCCACGTGTTGATCATCCATCACTTAACATCCTGCCGGGACAAGCTTTCTACAAGGGGGACACGTGTCTGAATCCTCCACAGTCTGAGCAATACTATGTTCGTTCTCTTTTCTAGAACCGGTTCAGACGAACGCCCCATCCTCTCTCTCTCTCCACGTCACGAGAAATCTGTAACTGGCAGTATAATATATGTTCTCGTAAAGACACAAATCCCTTTCTTCCTAAAATACCCCCATTTTTCCACCAGCGGGATCTTGTTTCAAAAACATCGGTCATACACGTGGCACGTATTTTTAACGTTGTCAGTGGCTTTACTGCTTAGTTCTGATCAGGTTTTTCAGTTACATGGATCGTTTTTGGTTGGATTTTGAAGTTCAACTGAAAAGATCACTTATACGATCATAGTCTAATTATTTGAATTTTGGTTTTCTAATCAAATTAAGCAACAGTAACAATATTCAGAAGATCTCGTTGTTCTCTCGTTATTTTTCAGTTTTCGGGTTTACCAAATTACACCAATAAAAAACTTCAGATTTGAAAATCTAAAAATACTTGTGCTCGAATATGTCCGAGTGGAAGAGTAGAAATTTCCAAGTTGGCATTTTCGTTAAAATTTACAGGGCGTGTTTTGGTAATTTCAGGTGATGCGAAGTTGCAGAGAAAATCAGAAGGGGCAGGGAAGCCTTATCCATAACTGATACCCAACCTTATAAAGAGAGATCTTAACCCCTCTTCTTTTAAGACCCTAAAAGCAAAGCAAACCCAAGCCCCTCTGCGTTATAACTCGCACAGACGCAGAGAAGAGGGAAAGAACACACCAAGGGATCTCTTTCTGTCTTTTCAATGGCGACTGGCAAGAGCTACTTTGCTATACAGAACTATCGGTTTTTGTCCACCGGCGACCAGACTCGCATGCCTCTCACTCACGACTCCGGTTTCGAACTGGATGAGTCTGATATTTATAGCAGCTCCGTCACTGCTTGCTCAAAATCGCCGGACTTCCGGAAAGCAATCCAGAAATCGCGGATGAGCAAGAAGTCGGCGGCGATTTCTACGAAACGTGGGGATCCTGGTGACCGAGGGACGGGAAGGTCCGCGTCTGTGCCGGTGAGCATACCGGACTGGTCAAAGATATTGAAGGACGAATATAGGGATAACCAGACGAGGGAAATGGAGGACGACGATGATGATGACCTCGAGGAGGATGATTGCTTCGAAGGAGGGAGAGTCCCACCTCACGAGTTCCTGGCGAGACAGAGGATGGCGTCCTTCTCTGTGCATGAAGGGATTGGGAGGACCTTGAAAGGAAGAGATCTACGTAAGGTTCGAAATGCAATTTGGGAAAAGACTGGGTACCAGGATTGAAGAAGAAGAAATAGTTTTTGAGAAAATTCAAAAAAAGATAATAACCAAGTCTCCAACGTTATAGAGACATGACATGAGAGAAATTTTTAACTACAGGATTTTACATCTCTAGAGTGAGCGATAGATTGGTGTTGTGTTTTATTTTTCAGTTTTTTTTAACTTTTATTTAATATTTTTGTATCTGTTTTGGAGAATCGGTTTCTCGAGGAAAATTATTGTTAATCGTTGTGGTATGCTAACTTCTTCTATATTGTAATCGAAAGCACTTTTTTCAGAACTCGTTTGAGGTTTTTCTCTTTGAATGGAAACGAAAGAGCAGGTGCCGAAGAAAATTAGAACGGGGAGCGAGGGCATTGTGGGAAACTTGAAAGGTTGGAAGTACGAAGGGATGTTCAAGATTCAATAATTGGGTGGGGTAGCCAAGAAAAGTAGAGGCCACAGTCATGCTTAACGAACCATAACATTGAATAGTAATCGACAACTAATTGTCAAATCTACCCCTCCTCCTCCCATTTGCCTAGTGGCTTATTTATGGTCAATCAACTCATTGTTTAAATTGAAAAGAACAAACAGGAGCAATTATATATGGTTAGTGGCGAGCTAGGGAACATGAAAGAAGCTTAATGTTTATCTATTGGGAAGGGGATAAGATTGTCTATACTTTGTATATGGAAGAAGTGAATGCTTAATGATCTACAATGAATCTGGGAGTAAAATAACTGAAGCATATGAATTAGGATATGGATAATAGCTGTAAGTAAATAACGATTAAGCTGTAGTTGGATGGAATCAAAATATGCCATCTTCGATGTCATAAACCTCACGTGAAATCCAGGCTCCATGTTCTCACAATTCCTGACAATACAATACCTGGATTAAACTTTCTAAGAAACAATAAATAACCACTTGATGAGTATCGATGTCTGGCTAATTACCCTTATATTGGCACACGTTTCTGTCGGCACATTGTAGGAAGTTACAACAGCAGTCTTTCGAGTTAAAGGATTAGAATTCATTTTTAAGGTTTAAACTGACTGAAATACTTAACTTGGACATGTGGAGTGCACTAAAAAACTTACAAAATCTCATAGGGGTCCTTCCGTAACCAAGATTTAAAACAAAAGGCGAGGAGGACAAATTTGTGATTAGGTGAAGTCATGTGGACAAAAACTTGTAAGTGGGTGGGGTCCAACGAAGGACCGCTACAAACCACAGGAAAATACAGAAGAGAGAAGAGGCCAAAATTAGGAGAACAGGTGTAAATAGCAGAGTGAGTGGCAGTGTTCATAGGATTGGAACGGCCGTTGCTTTTGAGGAGAAGAATGGCAAGGTTTATGACTTATTCGCCGTTAGTTCCTACTTTTGGCGGGTCCCTCTTTGCTTGGCTAATCTGTCCTGTCTAGCACAATGTTTTGTCGTTCATCCTGTCGTTTTCCTTCCCATGTCTGCACTACCACTTTTATGGCGATATGAAAGAATACGAAACTGTTCTTAAATTATTTCTTTTCTTAACAAAAACTCTTTTTTCGGGTTTGACCGAGTGGAGTGCTGAAAGAATATGATGTTATCACCCTCCACTCCGTTATAGGATTTTGCCCAACCTTCTCTTTTTTGGATTATATTTATTTATTGCTACGAAACAAGAAAATATTATACATTAATAAACAGAGAACCAAAGGCAGTTTGAGACACTAGCATGTTCAGGGTAACAAAAACCTCAGAAAAGGTAAGAAAATGGTGTGTAATACCTTATGGTTCGTGGTCAATAACAGAAATCAAGCTGCAAGCTAAACTACATACTAAGAGAAACAAAACAAGTTCAGAAAAACGGAAAAAGCGATGACAGGACAATGGAAGGGAACTGAAATAGAGTTCAGGGTCCTGATCCTGTTGATGTCATCCAAAAAGCCAAGTTAATGTGGAAGTTTCTTTCGAGAACTGTTGCGTACGACTGAAATGGACCAAAGAGCTCCCTGAATGCACATGCCCCATTTGCTCCACTTCGTCAAGAATGCTACCCCATAACTTCCGCACGACAAATGACAGTGAATGGAGTATCTCGCTCGGAACATTATTTGCAAAACCATATGACGTACTTACTAATCAACTACTCCAATCTTCCAGGCAGAAACAGGTTTGCAAACTTTTCTTAATGAACTTAGCACCTGGGCGAAGTTGTCCCAGATATACGGTGAAATAAGGACTACGTTGCATTTGTGAATATTGGCCAACCTCTAGCTCATGTTTTGACGATCACAGGAAACACAACTCATGTCTTAATGCAATCACCAAAGTTTTGACGATCACAGGAAACACAACTCAAAATGTATGAAATAAGGACTACGTTGCATTTGTGAATATTGGCCAACCTCTAGCTCATGTTGCACCAGCTAAGCTGTTGGTAATTTTCCAAGTTTCTAAAAAG
>JANKOE010000205.1:21679228-21692907 GCA_026284465.1 Erythroxylum citrifolium | reverse complement strand
CATCAATAACAAAAGCATATTTCACCTATCTTAATCTCATATAACAATTCACATTCTTAAATTTTCTTTTTCTTTGCTCATGAATGATTCACCACAAATTTCTCATTTAATGACAATTTTATAATTCAAAAATCCCACTAAAAGATCGGGGTCCGACATATTTGATATATTGGAATGTCAGAAGATGCTCTTAGGATGAGCTCTTTCCCTTTAAACTCAGGGATATAGCCAAGGCCTGGTTGAATTCTCCCAACCCAGCCAATGTCACAACTTGGGAGCAATTGGTGTTGGGTTCGTACTCTGTGTATCGGGCTTGGATCCCCGACCCCGTAACTGGGCTACGCCACCCAACCCTGAAAGGTACTGTTCTCTTTGGTCATGGGTGAGTTTCTAGCACTCGAACCCATGACCTCAAGGTTTTATGGCTTCCACATGCTCGTCTCTTACCATTTGGCTAGTTGGATAGTTATACATGTTAGTAGTGAAGATGATGTGTAGGCTTGTGAATGTATTGGGTTGATTGGAAAATTGAAGTTGAGTTTGAGGGCTGATAAGTCGAACTAGGTGTTTGACTTGATTGTGTGGTATGGTAGTAGTTAAATGAGTGAATTTAAGAAGAATGGAAGATTAGAAGTGTTCTAAGATTTGGGCAGGTTTGGATAAGTTGAAAAAGGGCAAGGAAATTTTGAAAATTCCCTTGTTCGTTAAGCGGACATGGATGTCCGTTTAACGGACAGATTCGGGTGAGAAATCACCCATTGTTTTCATCGTGTCCGTCAAACGGACATAGCTGTCCGTTTAATGGACAGATTCGGGTGTAACAGTGTCAATTTGTCACCTCGTGTCTGTTAGACAGACACGCATGTCCATTTAACGGACAGATTCTAGAGGAGTAGTGTACATTAGCCACTTGTGTCCGGGCAAAACAGTACCAAGGTCCAGTTCATGTCCGTTTAACGGACACTCATGTCCGTTTAACGGACATGGGTTTAAAAGATTAATTTCTGAAATTCTCAAGGGTAGTCAGGGTTTAAACCTAAATCGATGTATACTCACCACCAACGTGAGTTAGTATCAAATGTTAGGTTCAGGATTTCAGCAAGACAGGTGTCTCAGGAATGGGCCTCAGCAGGGCTCACCTCCCGGGACAGTCGGACTCCGGGAGCGGGGTCCGACATTATTGGTGTGAAACAAGAACTTGCAATTTCAATGAAGCTCCTTTCCATAGACACCAAATCCCACTGGAAAATCCCGTAGCATCCACGAGTGCAATATGATCAAAACCCAGCGATTGTGAAACTCTGTATACCTAAGTACCAGAAATGTGTAGCTCAACTATGATCATAATATCAGGTCTATGCATGCGGATAAGTCCCTTTGTGCACATCATAAAATCAGAATTTGCTACACCCTGGTAATTCCAGGCAATAATATTAAGTTACTGATCATTAAAAGGATTATAGGTAATAGGATTAAGGAAGCTATCATTAAGCAAGATTGCTTGGAACAACATCCATATCCCCACCAACAATTGTAGGGGCTTGTGCAACATCATTACTATCCATCATCTACACAACAGCGGTATTTGAAGTTGTAAAGGCTGATGCAAAATTCCCTATCCAGAATCTGGTGGTTCTTCACTATGGAAGACTTGAGCTTGTTGAGGATTAGCATTATCTTGAAAAATGGCTATGGAGTTCAAAAGTCCTTGGGAAATAGGAGTATTCTAAAAACAACGTCAAAATTGGGACATAACAAATTGCACCATACTTTCATCAGAAGAGCGACGTAGGATAGTAGCAGGGCTATTAGTGTTTGGACTTGATTTTTGAGAGGCTTTGGACTTGATTTTTGAGAGGCATCAACATTGGGTCCAGCGACAGTACTTGGGCCTGTCTCCTTAGAAACAAGATTAGCACATAGGACATCTTTATTACTTGCCTTAATATTTGGACCATACGAAATGGACTTATTTTTTGAAATAACATCCAACCTCTTCACAGGCCTACTACTCTTCTTAACCCCACTAGTAGAGCCCATCTCAAAAGTAAACCCAGTTTGATTTTCATTATTGTGACCCACTTCAGCAAAAGCTTCCATCTCGGCTTCGTACTCTTCATCAAACAAAGGACCATAATGGTTATAATAAGGGCGTTGATTTTTAGGGGCTCGTTTCGATTGTTTAACTCCATAAGATTTTTTTTTTGATTTTTTATGAACGATCATCCAAGTACCAAATCCCGAAGTTTAGCATGATTGGCGTTGTCCTTGTTTGGAGCATAATCTTAGAGATTCACAACAGTAGCTTCCTCTACAGCCATGGTGGCGTCTTGTTGCAAATCGCCTTGCCCCTGACCTTTAACTACTGTAGACCTTGGACAAAAATTATCCTTGTGGCCATACTTACCACATTGAAAGCGTATAGTATGAAGACCCTCATACTCCACGTTATATGTACACCCATCAATCTTTATTTGGCTAACCAAGGGTTTATCTAACTCAATCTCAACACAGACCCTAGTGAAACGCCCTTGATTACCAAGAGTGGTGTTCTTGTGCACCTTAACTAGATGTCCAACCCTAGATGGTAACACAAGTAATAAATCCTCATCATAATATTGAATAGAAACCTTGGAGAATCTCGCCCAAACCATTGTTGAATCGACCAATGCATGTGGCGCTGAGCATCCAAGAGACGAAGGGCGAATGATAAGATAGTGATCAAAAATTAGCCAAGGACCACCCCTAAGACATTATCTAAGTCACTATGCAGATCAATTTGACCAAAAGTAGTCATGTCCAAGATCAAGAATGTCAAAACCACCAGTCGGAGACCAAAGCTTTTCAATCATAGTATAGAGGACTCTGAACGTCATGGAATGGCCAAAAAGTTAAACAACAATTGACAGCCATCACGAAACCTCCAATTTAGCCATATAGGATGGATCCACCTAAAAAGTCGGGAAAAGTGTATTGCCATTCTTAAAATCTTTCTTAACAATACCTTCTGCTATAAGATCCATTGGAACCCTATCTTGCGCAGCATATGCTCTCTCCTTAATTAGCCTGCTCTCTATTGATAACTTTATCTTTCCAAGACATCAAAGGAATACCAGGCATCCTACTTGGCTGAAAAGAGGAGGCTGCTGGAAACAAAAGAGGTGAATTATCAGGAGGTTTATCTGGAGGTTTGTTCATTTTCGAAGGTCGATTGTCATTCAAGGAGATGCGGTCTAGAGAGAAAGAATCTCTACATGAAGCCTGGTCTAATCCTTGGACCTTGTGAGATGAAACAAAAAAAGATTGGTCATTGGACACGTTTATTTTGACTCTACTTTCCATGTAGGATTAATTTTTGAAAAGGGAAAATTAGAAAGTAGTAAGTGAAATTCTCTTAATATTTTGCAGACTAAGATGCCTCTGTTTTCAAATACGCGTGAATTTATCATTATCAGGTGGGAACGCCTTTGTTGAAGTTGGAAAAATGGTTGCCCAGGCCTGACTGCCTGTGATGCAATGCTTTTGACATTTCAACTTATCACAAGAAAATACGGTGTGAACGGTTGACCTCTGCGCTAAGAACTCTCAATTTCTGATTAGGATCTATTCTCTTTCACTAGTAACCAATTTTCTCGATAAAGTTAAATTAAATGAGCTGATATGGTAGACGTGCAGCTTTTAACTAAGAGCTAGCACAAAATAACAGGCTAGGTAGGTGAAAAAAAGAAAGAATATAAGATAATAGGACTAAATGAATTAGCTGTCCGATCACTGTGAAGATTGAGCTGCCAACCCCAGCCATGACTTCTTTTCAACTGCGCTTGAGATCTGTGTGTGGGATAGCTGTTGGATATGGAGCTCTTGCTGTGATCCTGCGAAGTGTTCCACAAAAGAAGCAAAAGAGCCAAGATCAATCACGTGTTGCAATGATTTAGTTTAAATCTAGTAACAAGGGCATACAAGTGACACTAACTAAGGGTGACCGCGGTCACATATCCTTTTAGTTACAAAGAACGGTAAGGGAAAAGAGATAACGAAAACACAAATCGACTGTAATCACCATCTTCTAATTGCTTCGATGCATTTACCAGCTAACTCTAAGCAACTAAGAAGTAAAAGTTTATTTTGTCTTTGCCATAGATTATGCTCATATGTGAAAGGCCTACCTATCTTTTCTCTTCTCAAAAAACCTGTGGAGGGAAGCTCTCCTTGCAATTGGTACATCTGGAATTCGTCAGGAAAAATAAAACGAAAAGTAATATTAGGCACATTATAAACAGGAAAACACAGCAAATTCCACCAAACTTAATATTGAGTCAAAGTAGAATCAAATTTAAGGGAAAAAAGATTACCAACAGCAATGGGTTGAGGGAAAGCTTGGTTGCTCTCTTTAAGGATATTATTGCTGAAGTTAGGAATAGGATTGGATCCGAAAGGGACTGAGCTGCTGCACTCGGCTGGAATTTTAGCCATGTTGGGAGTGGAGGCAGGCTGACTCTTGGCGGGGTTAGATAGGCATGCCGTGTGGAACTGGGAACTTCCCTTGGCAGCTAAAAACATAATTTCCTTTGCCTTATCATCTGGCAAATCGTCGAAAACAATTACTCGTCCGGCATAAAAGATAGTCATTTGTGCAGATTGAGGCTCTGAGATGACAGACCTGTTTACACTGTCAAAAGATAATGAAGATACTAATCAGTCAACAACTAAATCTCAGGTTCAAATACCAGTGGTTGTCATGTATGCCATCATGATTCTTCAACTATTAACCAAACCCATGTGTGGAACTAACGGGAAGTTATAAATCGACGGACCTCGAATCATTCTTCTTATCGACATCTTCTGTAAGACCAGTCCGTTGAGGGAACAGTTCCATGGTTATAACGCTACGAGGAATCTCCATGTTTTGGTTCAGGACGTCACCAAGTTTCTCATCTACTGGGAATAGATTCATGGTTGCTGCTGTTCTGTGCGTCATGTCAGTTGTAGCTGCAGCATTTAGATAAGCCAAACTATAAATTAACCATTATGCTTCTGAAAGCAAGAAGTTTGTTTACTTCCCAATTCTAAATAACATAATATCCAAGTGTATGTTTAAAGGACAAGAAACAGAGATTTAGGATTCCTTTTTTGTTCGGAGCAGATAGTAAGAATCTCATAACAAAACTCAAAGCATAAACATGCAAGTTCAATTCTGCCCTCGTAAGAAAAATTGAAAACCAAACCTTTGAAAAGAGAAAATAGAGTTTTTAACCAGCCATTATCGAAACATTGGGATCCATGATGGCAAGGCAATTCAGCAGAGCTCGTAGGAGATGTAATCATAATCAAATTTCAAAAGAAAAAAAATTGCATTCAATCATCCATCCAACGTCTACCACACTCGCAGCTGACAGTAAGGTAAATGCTTGTAAAACTGAGAAATAAATAAAACGAGAACAAAAGAGACGTACCATTGACATTTTGATTTGCGTACGTAATCCCCAGGCTTAGATCTCCAAAACTGCCGTTCTCTTTCAAGTAATGACTTAGCAAACTACACTTATGGGAGAAGCTGGCCTTCTCTGACGACCTCGTCGTCATCCCCTGGCCGTCAAATTCCACAGAGCTAGACATATACATTGATTCTCCGGCAACAAATTACAAATCCCAGAACGGACTCCTTTCTATCCCGGAAACAATCAACTTTTCTTCAATCTTACAGAAAGAAAAATAGAGAGGCTTAGTTATGTGGTAAATGGGTTATGAAGAAGCACGAGGAATACATGGGAGCTTTTATCTTCGCGGGCTTGTGTGCGGGGAATTACGTGGGATTTTCGTGTCCTAAATTACCAAGCTATCAAATTTCAACAATTTGGGGGGAGAAGGAACTAGAAAGAGATATTTCAAAACACGTGTTGAAGTTTATTTGGCTTTCACGTGCTTTTGGCCACGTGGCACACGTGTATCTTCAGACCCATTTCCGCGTGGGAAATTTCATAGAAAGCACGGTTTAAATTTCATTGCTTAATTTAGTAGTTTTCAAAACTAACTATTATTTTATTCAATAGTTTAATTACACCAATTTGATAGGGTAAATGTAGTTAAATTGCTAAGTTAAAAATATTTATTTATTACATTAATTAGCCTGTAATATTATTATGCTTATATTATATCGCGTGGGAAAGGCTGACAGACGATAGAGTTAGAAGAGGAAAAGGTCAGCCCGCACAGATAGTTTGGGTGGCAAACTAACTGGGTCAATTGGTCCAAGGTCTTAAGTTTGACTCCCGGTAACGAGAGGAAGTGACTGCTTTATTAGAGGGCTGCCCAAGATCAAACTCTGATTCACTCTTCCAGCAGTGATCGGGCCTGCGATTGGGAGCCATTAAAATTGGGGATCAACCTTTTGGTCCAAAAAAGAGGAAAAGGTCAAACTTCAAAGGGTGGTGGGTGGACCACGCCAAAATCACAAGTGAAATTCACGTGTCGGAGCAACAAAATGGGAATTGAAACCCTCACACGTTACGAGTTTATGCTAATGCCTGGTATGGACACTCCAACACGGTAATGTTGGTACCTCCGCCTTGACAATTTTAATTAATTAATTGTCTCTTTAGGCATGGGGCCACGAGCCGTATAAAGTTTGAGGGAATCTTAATTTGGAGAGAGGGCTTTTCCAAAACTCTTTAAAAAGATTTATTATCAATTGACTAAGTCAAATTATTATTTAATTTTAATTTATTAAATAATTTTATTATAAATATATAATTAATGGTTTGTTATGTATTTTCAAAAGTTTATTCAACTGTACATTCTTTAATTATATAAGTATCATGCCATCTTGTTTGTTTAAGTTTTATTAAGAGACAAGATTAGAAAGATAATTCTGGTTTATTCATGTTAATATGTAGACAATACAATGTGATGGTGCACTATTAGTGCTTTTAAGAGTTGTGAAATGGGTATCTTGTTCACACGTTACCGACGCCTACTTGCTTTGCTTGGTCGTATAAAGTTTCCAATGTGGTCTTTATTTTCCTTGGTTGTGTCAGATGAGTATTCAACTTTATATTGTTCGTTTAACAAGAGTTGCATTGTTTTGAATAATGCAGAAAGTGAGTTGCACAATCACTCAAAAGTCAAGATTTATGACTGAAACATCCCTTCCCTTGTTTGCACACAATGAGGAAAACAGCAAGGTTGATGGGTACTGTATGTATGCCGCCTGTCGGGGAAAACTACTCCATTTGAAAATGTCTAGTTTTTTTCGTCTTCATTCTTCACCATGTGCTACAGACTTTTACGAAGCAGAGTTGTGTTGACTTCACCAGCATGAATTAACAATATTATTATTAAAAATCCATTAACTGTATGACAAAACACTATTACATGACATTTTTGCCAGGCTTCAAAAATACTTGTGTTTTGGTGTGGAAAGCACGGCACGCTAGCGCTTCAGACGATCAGTTGCTTAGAGAGGTGGCACATTCTGAATTAATGCTGCGATGATTCGCCTTTTTTTTTCAAGTGCTCTCGTCAGTTTACTGTAGTTATTGATGGTACATGGAAGCATATGATTCCTTGTGGACCTTGAGCATAGCTCTATACTCTAATCAGTTAATACTTTTCCTACGTTTTAAATCATAACTATAGAATATACATACCGCAAGGACCACCATCGTTTGGTCGATTAAGGTCGGTAATCTACCAAAAGAAGAGTCCTGATATGTTCCCAAGTTCCAAAAGTTTCAAATCTTAATTAGTTGGATGTCCATTGCCTCCCAAGTCTCCCGCAATAATCCTTCTTATCGAAATGCCCATCAGCATCACTTCTGGTAGCGAAACACTCGTTGAAGATGTGATGGATCATTCTCATGCTTACGCTGATATTCAGATGAATAACGCAACCAACATGCTGAAACTTTAAAGGGTCGAGCAGCTTTGCAAGACAATTAGTAGGGATGGCAACAGGGCGGGTATGAAGCGGGTATGCCATCCCCCGTACCCGCCTCATGAACCTGCCCCCATTTTCATCGGAGATTTTTTTGGCATCCCCATACTCATACCCGTTGGGGGTTTGACCCCATCGGGTACCCGTTTACCCGCCTCTTTTTTTTAAAGATAAGCTTATTTAATATGAATGTATATATATATATATATACATATATATATAACGGGTATATAAGTATGTATATATATATAATGGCAAAATTGTAATTACTATATAACAGGTAAACGGGTATGGGGGGTGGTATCCTTATACCCGCCTCACGGGTAAAAATTTGCTCCCCATATCCGCCCCGTTCCCCATATCCGCCTCACGGATAAAAATTTGCTCCCCATATCCGCTCCGTTCGGGTAATTTTATCGGGTACCTATCGGGTTCGGGTACAATTGCCATCCATAACATTTAGGGCTCAACAATCACAGGAGAAGCAAAGACGTATAAATACAAAATATATTTAAAATATATAAATTACAAATAAAATTTTATTTAATAATTAAAATGTATTTAAAATAAATATTAATTTTTAAATAATTGGTTAACAAATATTATATAAGAGAGTAAAATATATTTATTTAATTAAAAATATTTTATCTTTAAGTTTTATCTTATATATAATTATTATCAATGGTGCATTGATATAAATAGATTTTTGTTTTTATTAAAAAAACAAAAACTCAAGACTCAAAATTACAACTAGAAAACCGAAATAGAACCGAGCATCCTTAGTGAGATTGTGTTGTCTCCCTTAGCACTAGCTAGCTCTCATACATCTCCACGCCCAAAGTTCCATTGTCGTAGAACCTCAATTCATCCAACACCTCTTGGAGTAAACCTTAATCTTATTGCCTTAGGGATTTCTAAAACCCTTGCATTTTTTTTCAAATTGGTGATTAAGTGATGTTATTTGCATACTTTTACATCTATTTATGCTCTCAATTCATGACATGGCCTATAGCTTGAGCCGAATTAAAAGTGTTTAGGCAAATTTAGGTTTACATTTCAAACCTTCTGAGTATTTTTCAAAATTAAGGGTTTAATAGTGAAATTTTAGGCTGATTTATGATTTTTCAACTATAAATTATATCAAATTATGCTTGATTTTGATTGCATTGAAGTTTTTGGTAGTTTTTCTTAATGAAATTTAGGAAATTTTAAAGTTAATCAATTATGTGCTTGCTTATGTGCAATTGATGATTTCCTAATTCAATTAAGAATATTTTTGTGTTATTCATACATTCAATTCATTGAAATTGTCCATCCATGATCCGATTGAGTTATTTCAACTTAGGCGTCTTAAAGTAAGCAAAATAAAGGTTACTTTTATTCAATTAAAACTCTTTCCACTCTAGAAGCCTTGTGCGACTAAGGAAATAACTTTGGAATTTTTAGTTGATTTTGACCGGAGACGGATGTAGGTTTACATTGAATAGTAACAACATGGAAAATAACCTGTTAAGTTCCAAGTCTAACCCTTGAAATGAGCTTAAGTTTACATCTTCCAAGAAACAACTTCACCTGATAAAAAATCGTGTATGTAAAATGTTTTTAATGAATGGCTGCTCGCAAATAATAAACCTAGGATAGATAATATATATAAAGAAAGGAAGTTAATTGTATCATAAGATAGTAATTTCATTTTTAAAAATTTCTCAAATAATATTAACTTAATCTTAAATATCATAAATTTACATTTCAAAATGGTCTTAAATTTACATCAAAATAATATCGTTTAAAAGAATGGTCAATTTGATCTGAAATTTGATAAATTCGAATTTAATTCATTAATTTATGATTAGAAAGCTATACGAGTTGAAATTGTCAAATCAACCTAAAAGCTTGAATTGAGTTAGATTGGACTGGGGGCCAAAGAGATGGTAGGTAGTTCTACATTGAATAGTAGTGACATGTTTGATTAATTGAGAACATTCGTATAAGTCGCATGTTAAGCATGTAAGCAAGAAAGTTATGCATTACATATGTATATAATCTCTGTATAGTTCTTGTAGAACTTTTTGTCATGAAGTTTGTGAGAAATTATCTAGAAGAAAGAAAGAAGTGGTAGACCAAGTGTACTCCCCCACTAGTCATATCGCCAAACTAGTAGTGGACACGAGGCCGGTGTTGAGTCTACCAAACCACATGCTGTTCATGTAAAGAAGGTTTTACTAATTGCTCTCGTTAGGTAAAGTAGAACTAGGAAAGCTGATCATGACAGGCCATTTTTATTACTCAGAAGTCATAATTAGCAAGGCTGGGAAGAGTCCTCGTGGAAGGGCCATGACTAGAGCAATTAGGTTTCTGTTACTAACTCATGCCAATACAAATCTTATAATTTGTTGATGAATAGCACTTGATCGTATTAACTTTTGAGCTTATTGCTCGAGTGTTATTTTGGCCAGGAAATCTGACCTCAGTTGTCCTCTTGTTTATGAAACTGTACTTTGGCATGTTGTAGGAACCAGAACTATTAACTTGATTTGCTAGTGAAAAAGGGGAAAAAAATTTCCAGCAGATCTTTCCTGCTTGCAATTTGCAGTAGCCACTTAAACTTCAAGACTGCCAATGCAGCTTTTTGGTTCAAGTGTAAAACCTTTTTAATGTATAAAAGAACTGGATTCTTTTCTCTGTACACATCTTTGTAAAATCTAGAGTTACAAAGATCTAAGCAAATATGGAGTGGCAATAATTAGTGATAAAGAGCTACAAGAAGATGGTTGACTACACGGGAGCATTGGAAATCAGATATATCAAAGGAACCTCTGATATTGCATTATGTTATGGAGGATCAGATTTCACTGTCAAAGGATATGTTGATGATGATAATGCAGGTGATCTTGATAAAAGTAAATCCACTACAGGATATGTGTTTACACCAGCTAAAGGAGTTGTGAGCTGGGTTTCAAAACTGCAGTCAGTTGTGACTATGTCAACAACAGAAGCAGAATATGTAGCAGCTACATAAGCCAGTAAAGAAGCAGTGTGGTTGAAGATGTTGTTGGAAGAACTTGGGTATAGACAAAAGAATATTACTCTTTATTGTGACAGTCAGAGTGCTTTGCATCTTGCAAAGAATCCAGCATTTCATTAAAAGACAAAACACATCCGAGTTTAGTATCACTTCGTTCGTGAGAAAGTAGAAGAAGGAATGATGGATATACAGAAAATTCATACAATGGAGAACTTGACAGATTTTATGACAAAAGCAATCAATGGTGATAAGTTTATGTGGTGCCGATCCTCGTGTGGCCTGACAGAGACGTAAGCAACATGAAGCGGCAAGGTAGAAAGAATAGTGTGAAGATTTGATTGACACTCAAGCAAATCTTCAAGTGGGAGAATTGTCAAAAATGGTGCCTAGCAAAGTTGACCATAGTAAATGGTAGGCACCACTAAAGGATAGCTGGCCCAAATCTCCTGCCTATAAATAGGCAGGATATGAAGCAAGAAGAGCAAACATAAGAGAGCATAAAAATAGAGAGAAGTGAGGTGAGAGAAAAGAGAGAGAGAGAAATAAAAATATTTTGTATTTTTTTGGTTTAGTTTTTCCCTGTAATTCTCCAGTTTTTCTAATAGTAAAAATCTTCTATCTTTATCCGTGGTTTTTTTAACCCTAATTTGGGAGTTTTCCATGTAAAATCTGTGTGTTCATTACTATTTTCTCAGTCCTATTTTAGCTGCAAACCTGCTCTAATCCAGTCGCTTTTCACAATAGAAGTTAATATCCTTAAGTGTTGGAACAACCTTTAGATCATAATCGTCGTCAGGGTGTTCATTGTAATCCGTCTTGACAACAATTCCAACTCATACCTTATCAAATGTTAAGTTCCTATAACTTGTACTTCGAACATATCCACCTCTGCTAGGGGCAATCTTGATCCGAGCTGCACGTCTTGAACTCCACATAAGGATGTTCTCCGTACTAACATTTGGCACCCTACCTGAAATCTCACTGCCAATTGATATTCCATCACTGTTGCGAAGTTCGATCTGTAACATCCCGTCTCCATATTAAGGGTTAGGACCCGAAGTTTCAGTACATGTGAGATCAAAGAGAGATTAAGGAAATGTATTTTCTTACCCATACAACATGTTAGCATATATGCACATAAATACTGGAGGTTTTCGCATAAAAAGTGGCACATGCATTCATTGACAACTTCCGGGAATAATTGATATTAAATGTGATTTTATTGATAATGAGGAGTAGAAGGAGTAGAAAGAGTGATCTTGGTATGAGTTGTGATAAAGAAAGATTTAGAAACAAGATTAGTAGTGATCTGGAAAATATTCATTGAGTGTGCTTCGGTCTTTTAGTCATAACTTTTTCGCTAGTTATCCAGACGAGATGATTCTTGATTGCGATTAAACTAGAAATGTATGGTACATTTCTTATGAAAACATCGAATTTCAATTCTGTCTCTAAGAATCTCAAAAGTTGTCATGAAGTTAAGAAATTGGTGCAGCATGTTGGTGTGTGAATGGAAAATTCATCTTCGGATTTTAGGGGCAAATTTGGGATTGATATAAATAGATTTTAGCCTAGTGCTTTCTGGAAAGTTGTAGATCTTTCTTTTATCTTTCCAACGGTATATAGTATGAAAAATTTGGACATCAGAGTCAAAAGTTATAATCCTTATAAGTAGAGACGTTTTTGGAAAAAAGTAAGACGCAAAAGTGAGATGCAAAAATGAGACGTAAAAGTGAGACGCAAAAGTGAGACGCAAAAGTGAGACGCAAAAATAAGACGCAAAAATGAGACGATAGAAAGTGAGACGATAGAATTGGCCTTCTAGGTCTTCATAAAAGTTGTAGATCTAGAAGTCCTCTTTCTAATAGTCCAAAAATGAAGTCAATCTGACACCAGTAGTGAGAGTTATGGCGATTGCGCCAAGGCATGTACAATATGAGTAAAGATATGAACATATTGGATTCTTTTGGCCATAACTTCTTCTATAGACATCCGAATGACTTGATTCTTGAACCATTGGATTCGTAAGACATTGGTCTACCTCCTTACTAAGAATCATAGCCATATGAAGTGTATGGAGAAAGATTAAGTGAAAACAGTGGGACGGGTACAGTGAGTGTGTTCTTCAATAATATGAACTGGTGTTGTTCCACTAAATACACTTCAGTATTTTGATGATTTCAGGACCAGTAGAACTCTAAATGAGATGATTTCTGATTTGTGGTAAAATAAAGATATAGAGCTACAAATTATCTGAAGGAAGTGAATGTAATTCAGTTCCTAAGACTTTCAAGTTTTGGATGGAAGTTGTGTATAGTATATTGTTTTGGACAAGAGCAGTCCAAAAATGTTTGAAAGTATATCTCTTGAATCACTGAACCAAATTGAATGATTTCGGTGGCATTAGAAACTTAAGACAATGGAGGATATTTTTCTAGAAGAAAGTGTTATGTTAGAATGTGCAAGGGTATTTTTCGCAAGACACTTAGATTTAGAAGAACATAAGCCTATAAGGAAGGATAAAAGGGACTTTTTGGACTCATTAAGGGCATAATTGGAAGAAGAAGTATTGCCTTGCTTATAAATAAAGGAGAAAAATGTGAATGAGAAAAGAGAGAGAGAAGAGAAAACAAGCTAGGGTTTTAATTTCCTTAGCCTTCAAGAGAGATTTTGAAGTTGTTCAAAAAGAGAAAAAGTAAGAGGAAGAAAAGAGCTTCCATT
>JANKOE010000205.1:21648543-21667684 GCA_026284465.1 Erythroxylum citrifolium | reverse complement strand
TTCTGTTTCTGACAGTATGATGTGATGTATTGTCAGCACTGTTTGAGATGTTGTGTGTGAACTAGTCTGATTTGATTATACTGTCTTGAGTGGCATCCACATATCCTCCCAGGGGATATTTGGGTGTTACACAAGCTGTATCAGATAATGTCCCATATCCCTTAATGGATACTGGGTACAATCACAACTAAGCCTGAGGCTCTGATCACAATCTGAGCTTTAAGCTCTTTATACTGGCGACTTCGATCACAACTTCCTTTTATTTTTCAAGCATTCATATAATAGATGCTTCACACTCTCATATTCTCAATCAATCACGTGATTTCACGTTCATATTCAGAATACATTTATCATCGGACCCTGGTTCGGTATTCACAAAATTGTTGAGTAACATTTATTTCTTCACATTTACATACAAGTAGTACTTCAAATATCACATTCATACATCACAACCCTAGGACCTTCAATGTCCGGAAACAAACAACCAATCTCACATTCATAAGATAATTAAAAACAGAATTTAAGCAAACAAATAATTAAGTGAGACTGTCTAGGTTACTCACAGATCGCTCCAAAAGCTATTGCCTCGAAGTCCCAACAACATCTAGATGATGGCACTCAATATGCTCCTTTATATCATGAAATACATACATATTGTAAACATCACAACTTTGCACAATTATAAGTATTCATTTATGCACATTTATGCATATGGAATATATACAATGCATGTTAAATGATAATCCCAGTTATCTTTCCATTATTCTCATCATATAATGATTTATATATCAAAACTTACATAAGTATAATTTATACTTAGGGTTTTTACCTTAATAAAAACAATTTGAATCTAATTTCATAATCCAATTGATCACTCCATATTTTTCTAAAAGCAGACTTTCAGGCCCAATTTGTATGATCATTCTGACTAGGAAAATGAAGTAATTTGTTACAGTTCCTTCTAGAAAATTGTTCTCTTATGTCTTAAGTTTCTAATAACACCAAGATCATACAATTTGGTTTAGTATTCCGAAAGTTATACTCAAAATACTTGAGACTGAGTACGTTCCAAAAATTAAAAACTTTATACCCATTGAAATCTAAGAGAATAAGCTACAACTTTTATGAAGACAACTTCTGATTCAGCTTACATCAATACAATTTAATCGATAAATACAAGATATGATTTCCGTCACAGGTAGTGCTGCAGCCTAAGCCAAAACCGAACTTCAAGCTAAATTTCAAGACTATTAAGGAAATAATTAAAATTCAATTTCTTCTTAAAAAATTGTATCTGTATGTCTCTAGTTTAATCTAAATTAAAAATCATTCCATTTGGAAATTTAAAAATTAAAATATGGCCAAAATACCAAAGCATGTTCAGTGAAAATACTCAATTTATCAAATTCCAACACACTTCATCCTAAATTCATCAATCAATCTTTTCCAAATAGATTCAGATGACCTTAAATTTTGGCGGAGAGGAAGAACAATGTGTTATGAGTTTGTTGGTTCAAATCTCATGTCATTTAGAGGTCAGGGGAAGAAGTTATAGCCAAATGCATGATCGTGACATTCCAGTCGATTTTGCGATGTCACGATCGTGACCTGCGAGATGGATCACCAAAGTAACGATCGTGCAGTGCTTCTGCACAATGGTTTGTAGAAAAGGAGACAGTTTCGAACATCCTTAAGTATTTTGGCTATAACTTCTTCTCCTGAAAAATGACATGAGATTTGAACCAACAAACTCATAACATATTGTTTTTCCTCTCCACCAAAATTTAGGGCCATCTAAATCTATTCATATAAGATTGATTGATGAATTTAGGGTGAAGTATGTTGGAATTTGATAAATGGAGTATTTTCACTAAACATGCTTCAGTATTTTGGCCATATTTTAATTTGTAGATTTCCAAATTGAATGATTTTTTAATTATGTCCTTAAGGGTCTTGAAATTTAGCTTTAAGTTCAGTTTTGGCTTAGGCTGCAGCACTACCTATAACAGAAATCATGTTCTGTAGTTATCGAATAAACTGTATTGATGTAGGCCTAAACAGCAAAGTAATCTTCACAAATGTTGTAGCTTATTCTCTTAGCTTTCAATGGGTATAAAGTTTTTAATTTTTGGATATTGGAATTGGGAGATATGAGTTATACAACTTTGAGTGCACGATCGTGCAACTCCTCTTCTCTACCGAAACTGCAGATTTCTTCTTCTTCGTTTGCTAAAATATTCCATTTATAACTTATAACCTCCCTATTCCTCTTCATTCCTACTTCTATTTCAAAACAACTCACACACAAACAAATTAAAAATACATGATCAACTTAAACATCAAAAACCAAAACATCATTCACACATATCCTTCACGTTTTCCGCATTTTCTTCATTTTTCGCATTCTTTTCATTTTCTTTCTTAACTACCATTTTAATCTATCTTTTGCATATGAAAACATCACCTTACACGTATTCCTAAACTCTAAACTCATTTTTAACTCATTTATAAAACATCAAAAAATTCACGTAAACAACCGAAAAAGAAAACAAAGCATATATATCAACTTTTCTCCAAAAATTTTCTGCACTCTTTTCATTCACATTTTCATTGATCTTTCAAACTCAAAGATTATTTCAACACTATCTTATGACATTTTGATCATCAAATACGTAAAAACAACACATCAATATTTTCATCTTATACTCACGGTATTCTTGAAAAATGCCCACTATTTTCATGATCATGTAATGTCAAATAAATCACTATATTTATTTCATATTCATACTACCCATAAGGATTAGCATGATACTTGTTAAAACTCTAATTTCTTCAAAATATCAAGAAGCCCTAAATTCTCATGCAACCCACGTACATCATCTTAAAGGTGGATTAGTTAGGTATTCTTGTAGCAAAAGAAAGAGATAACAAAATGGGAGTAGTAAAAGATAGATGAAAGCAAGGTGTAACTTTGGTGAAGGTTTGGTGAGGAATCTGTGAAGGAGAAGAAGAAAGCCACAAAGAAGGAAATAAGACAAGACAAAATAGTGACGTGGTCCTTCAAAGTTAAAAGAAATGTGGGCTTAAGACTTGGACACTTGTCCAATTTCTAAGGCTTTAACTAGTTTCTCTTTTAACTAGTTCGATCATCTCCAAAATTTACTCCAATTTTTCTTTAAATTTTCAATATCATTTTCTCACAAATTCTAAAGTCATCTATGAAATTCTTCAATATCATTTGACTCTTATTTCTACTACCATTTATTAACTCTCTTGCCACTTGGCATTTTCCTAGTCCAAAAATTCCTAAAATTTTAGAATTTTTTCCTAAAATTTACCAAAAATTCCAATCAATACATATACTCTTCAAATCAATTTTTAGCATATAAATAAACCACAATTCTCAATATCACATTTATAATTCAATTATATCTGAAAAATATCAATGAATGCATATACAATCATTTTAATGTGCAAAAATCAATATTCATGTGTATGTGTATGCCATATTATACATGAGCATGAAATGCACTTTCTAATTTCTCAATAAACTCACATATGCACTATTCTAGCCTTAACATGGGTAACAGGATGTTACATAAACGGAGGTGTTAAATCGTTATCTAGAGACATACCTCCATTGTTTTTCTACAAAACAATCGCGAGGATGGGTAAAGTGGTTGCACTGGGCAGAATTCTGGTATAATACGAATTATCAAGGTGCTGCCCAAACTACTCCTATTGAAATCGTTTATGGCAGGCCACCACTAGCATTAATGCAATATCTTCTTGGCAAGTTTCGCATAGTTGCAGTGACAGAAGAGTATGCAGATCGCGCTGAGATCTTAAGGTAGCTATAGTTTAATTTGTTAAAGGCGCATCAAAGAATGTCAAAGGCTACTAATAGAAGAAGGAGTGACTCGGAATTGGCTGTGGGAGATTTAGTATTTTTGAAGATTAGACCACACAGGCAGACAAACAAGGTTTGTTCTCAGGAGGTGGGAATTATTAGCGATCATTTAGGCGCAAGCCAAGAGAATGTTGTGGAGTTAGTAATTTTGTCAGCTTGCAAGAGGGACCACCTAACCACCCCCTAGTAGTTTATAGTCGTAGGAAGAGAGGTAGCACATCTGTGACCAATAACGGATTTTGACACATAGGTAGCAGGCTGTTACGTGTGGGGGATATTAGACATATAAAAAGTTAGAAATCTATTAGAGGGGGATTATCTTTTTTTGGAATATCCGGTATTTCAGCTGAGGCTTGGGAGGTAATTGCAGAGGTGCCCTTATTTCTCTGTTCTTATCAATATAAATCAATTTTTTTTCTCTTTTCCTTGTGTTGTTGCTTAGATCCTAACTTTACCAGATTTTGGCCATGGATTAAACTACCATAGCGAGGCCCTAGATGCTCTCTTCCATATCCGTATGAAGGTAATGGAGCCATTAGTGGCCAGTACTTCTCATCTTGGTAGACATCACACTATGAGAAAATTCTAAAAATTAGCAAGGGAACTTGGTCACTGAAGTTGGAAAAATAAGGAAAACTAATATAATCATCAAAGAAAACCTTATCATCTTATTTAAGAGGAAAGGTCTATATTGCTCTTGCTAGAGTCCACTGGATTCCTATAGATTCCTAAGTCCTAACGTAACCTAGGTACAATGCTTTAGTTTTTCCTAAGGTGTTGTAGTCACAATTTCAAGACTGAAAACGGTTCCTTCCATCTTTCTTAATTAGTCATCAGTATTAGATGCATCTATATATTGTGAGCACGTGCTGGGGAGTTTCAAAGTAGTGAATATGACTAGGTACACATTTGGATATCTTGATGAACCAGCACCTATGGCAATGCTTAAATTGGTGTAAGAGTTGCTATTGGTGATCCAGCTATCAAATGTTACGTAGTGGCAAGCTATAGTTTTGAGCATCAAAAATTGAAAGGAAAGGGAAAACAAAACAATTGCATACAACAGATTGTTCACATTTGATTAACAGAGATCAATCATCCCAACATCGCACCAAAAATAAATTGACGAAGGGCTATAATATTTTTTGTATATTATTGTTGTACAGGTCTGTTGTTATGTAAATACAGTGGAGAGCTATTCTAAGTAACTGAACTATTTTAAAGATACAATTATGCACAGAATCAGGAGCCTATAATTATTCTATTCTAATCACAAATAAATGCTGATTTCCTACGCTGATTTCCTGTCCTTCAACACTCCCCCTCAAGTTGGAGTGCGACTGTCAATGACACTCAACTTGCTGAGGTATGTATGAAATATTAGTGATCGCAACGGCTTTGTGAATATATCAGCTATCTGATTTCCAGTTTGTACATAGGCTATCTTGATCTCTCCTCTTTGGATTCTTTCACGAACGGTATGACAATCTAATTTAATGTGCTTCGTCCACTCATGGTATACCGAACTTGCAGCAATGTGTAAGGTTGCTTAATTGTCACAAAACAACGTTGCAGGCTCAGGATGTGGTACATGTAAATCCTTTAATAAGTATCTTAGCCAAGAAAGTTCGCAAGTGGCTGCAGCCATGGATCGATACTCTATTTCTACTGATGACCTTGAAATCGTTGTTTTCTTATTACTCTTCTATGACACAAGAGACTTGCCAAGGAAGATGTAATAGCCTATTACAGACCGCCGTATAATTGGGCATCTTACCCAGTCGGCATCACAGTATCTACTCAACTGAAGTGAACTATTTGATGGGAATAATAATTCTTGCCCCGGAGCTATCTTCAAGTATTGAAAAAGGCGGTGAGTAGCTTTCAGGTGATGTATCTTTGATTCCTGCATGAATTGACTGAGTGTGTTCACAGAGTATACGATTTCAGGCTGGCTAATTGTGAGGTAGATCAGCTTCCCAACTAGCCTGCGATATCGAGTGGGATCTTTGAGGGCTTCACTCCCTGTTTCAGTTAGTACCAAATCAGGTTCCATAGGGACAGTTGTTGGTTTTGCCAGCTTCCTCCAATATGTCCAGTGTAAGTTCCATTGACAAACTGTTGATGTCGAGAAAGTATTTGAGCGGTCCAAGGTCTTTAATCTTGAAACAACTATTGAGAAACTTCTTGAGGTCATCGATAGTTGTCCCATTGTTTCCTGTCATAACCATATCATCAACATAAAGTAGCACCACAGTAATGGAATCCCTACGAACCTGTGTAAATAGCGAGTAATCAGCCTTTAACTGCTAAAACCCAATTTCTTGAATTACACAAGAGAAGCATTGGAACCAACTGCGAGATGCTTTCTTAAGGTCATAAAGGGACCTTTTAAGTCGACAAACTACGTTCTCCCCATGGCGACGATAACCCGGAGGAGGCACCATGTACACTTTCTCAACCAACTCACCATAAAGAAATGCATTTTGCACATCCATTTGGTGTAAAGGCCATTGGTAAACTGCAGCAACGACTAGTAAGCAGCGGATAGTGATTCATTTGGCAACTGGAGCAAAGGTATCTTTGTAATCAATGCCTTCATGTTGGGCGAATCCTTTCGCGATAAGTCGAGCTTTATGGTGCTCAATTGTACCATCAGCATGATACTTTATTTTGAAGACCCATTTGCATCCGATGGCTTACTGGACAAAGGGCAAGGGAGCCATGGACCAAGTTTTATTGTCCTAAAGTTCCTTAATTTCAAAATTCATAGCTGCAACCCACTGTGGATCGTGACAGGCCTGTTCATAAGTTACTGGCTCAACCAGTTGAAATATATTATGCACAAATGAACGATGGTTATCAGATAGCCCAGAATAAGAGACATACCGTTGTAATGGATAGCGAGTGTCGGACAGGAGGGAGAGGAGACGTCAAAGGCCCAAGACAGTCGCATGGTAAGTTTTGAAGTCTCGGAGATGGGACGAAGGGCGGTGACTCCAAGATAAACAGTGAAGGTCGAGGATGGCAGTGGGTATCTGGTCTAGGAGTGATGAGTTGACCGCTAGGGATGGGGCTAGTAATATCGAAGAAAGAGGAAGGTCAGGTACTGTGTTTGGAGAGAGCGAAGGGTCTAATAGGATAGGGGAGGAAGGAGGGTCCACCGGTGGGTGGGGTTTCGCCGGCGAAGGCATCGTTGTGGGGGGCGCTATGGAGGAGGGGACGACGGTGGGTTTAGTTACAGTGGTCTGTGTAGGGACAGGGTCAATAAGGGTATGTGGAGAGGGTGAGTGGGTGGGATTGGACTCTGGATAAAGAATTGAGCTACTAGGAAGGGGTAGGATGGGATGATCATCTTGAATTTCTCGTGGGGGTTTATGTAAAGGAAATATATGTTCATGGAATATAACGTCCTTGGAAGTGAAAAAAACTCTTGCCTGCAATATCATAAAGATGGTAACCATTTTGCCCAAGAGGATATTCGATGAAAATGCAACGATGGGCACGATAATCAAATTTGTTATTGGGGTGAGATTTGTGGCATAACATAAGCAACAAAAAACTTGAAGGTCAGAATAAATTGGTAGAGTTTTGTGTAAAAGTTCATATGGAGATTTGTGGGAAAGTAGAGGTGTGGGTAGTCGGTTAATAAGATAACATACTGTTTGAACACTCTCCCCCCAAAATTGTAACGGTAAATTGGCTTGAAATCTGAGCGCACGAGCTACATATAAAAGATGGCGATGTTTACGCTCGACTACCCCGTTTTGTTGAGGGGTGTGGGCAGATGTGTGTTGAAAAATGGTGCCATGTTTGTCAATAAAGGAATGCATTGTCATAAATTCTCCCCCATTATCGGCACGTAAAATTTTGATATCTAGATGAAATTGAGTTTTAACCTAAGAGCAAAAAGATTTTAAGATAGTTTGAGTCTGGGATTTAAAACTCATAAAATGTACCCTGATAAAGTGAGTAAAATCATCGACAATGGTTAGGAAATAACGAGCCCCTGAATGTGTGTGAATTTTGTGTGGTCCCCAAATGTCACAATGAATCAAATCAAATGGGGCAACTGTTTTTATTGAACTTGAAGGAAAAGATAAACGAGTTTGTTTTGCTAAGAGACAAATCTCACAAACATGCATAGAATTAGAAACAATGTCTGGATAATATTGAGATAGATGGTGAAGAGAAGCGGCAGATGGATGTCCGAGGCGTTGGTGCCAAAGTTCAGAAGTGTGGGTTATGCGATTGACGAGGTGGAGATTCTGGGTTGGTGTGAGATAGTAGAGACCATTAAAATGCTTGCCCAGGCCAATCATCCTCCTCGTGTCCACCTCCTGCACAACACAAAAATCCGAGTAAAAAATCACTATACATCTCAAATTTCTTGTCAATTTACTCACATATATCAAATTCACTTGAAATTTTGACACATGAAGAACTCCATCAAGAGGCAAAACTGGTGATGATTGAATAGATCTAACATTTTCAATATTATTTGTTTCACCAATGGGTAGTTCAGCCAAATCATGAGGTGCCTTATTTTTATTGTGAGTAGGTGAAAGGGGAGATACGTGATCTATTGCTCTACTATCCACAATCCAATATAATGTTGAATGTGCATCATGTTTGAGATTATTACAGCTAGGTGTAAATATACCTGTCACATTTGCAAGTGATTGATTGTTACCATTTTGATTGTGGAGTAGAGTCATGATCTGCTTGTATTAATTAGCTGTAAAGGTGGGATTCTCATTGGTTGACTCCCTCTTCATTTCAACATTGTGAGCTGCTGCCTTCTTATTTATGGGCTTCACATTCTTCCCATACCATTTGTGACCTACTGGGAACTCATTCAAATAATAGCATCGATTCATTGAGTGTCCTCCTTGTTCACAGTAGGTGCATCGCAAGTCTTTACGGTGAGAAGAGGGGTTTGTCGTCTGTTGTGTTGGTGCACGAGTGATCTATATAACGTGGGATGTCAGTGGAATTTCCCAACGAATTACGACCTCCATCTGCCTTTCCTATTGAAGGATTAGGCCATGAACTTTCTGTGTATCTGGAAGGGGACTCATCATCAAGACCGACCCGCGAACCTGGGAATAAGCTTCGTTAAGTCCGATTAGAAACTGCATCACCTTCTCCTTCTCCTCTCTAACAATAATCTTCTTCAACATGTCGCAGGAACATGTGAGGGGTTCCTGATAAGATCCCAATTCGTCCCAAAACCCCTTGAGTTTGGTATAGTAAGCAAAGACGGAGAAGGACCCTTGGCGACATTCGACAATTTCTTATCGAATTTGGTAGATTCTCGATTCGTCTCCTCGAGAGAACCTGTTATAGAGATCACTCCAAACTGCTATTGCCGTCTCTGAAAAGATCACACTATAAGCTATGACAGGCTGCTGAATGGAATAGAGGATCCAAGTTATAACCAGATCATTGCAGCGTTGCCACAATGGGAATCTTGCATTGGTTGTTGGAGGAGCTTTCACGGTTCCGTCGATTAAACAGAGCTTGTTCTTGACACTGAGGCTGAGGGGCATTGAGCGGCTCCATTCCCCGTAGTTGCGTTCATCCAACAGTGTGTTAACCTAGGTGAGTCCTGGTGTGTCCGAATGATGTAAGGCCAGAGGATCAGGCAATGGTGTTTCCTTCTCCTCCATGCCATGAGATGTGGGTTCCTGTTTTGATTGTTCTGGATTTCCAACCGTGTCAACTATGTTGGTTGGTGTGGTGGTGTTTTGGGTTTTGTTTGTGGCGGAAGGTGTTAAGCTAGAGGCACTAGAACTTGTGCTCTGATACCATAAACAAATTGATGAAGGACTGTAATATTTTTTTGTATATTATTACTGCATAGGTCTGCTGTTATATAAATATAGTGGAGAGCTGTTCTAAGTAATTGAACTATTTTAGGGATACAATTATGCACGAAATCAGGAGCCTATAATTATTCTATTCCAATCACAAATAAATGTTGATTTCCTACGCTGATTTCCTGTCCTTCAACAAACCACTCTCCATTACCAAAACTCCATAAAATAAACTGTTAGTTAGAGAACGCCATTCTCTATCCCAAGTATAACAACATCCTCAGCAAGAAAAAGAGTCATATGACTAGTAAGATTCAACGAAGTCGTCAGCCATTTCTCGCGTGGCACATTCAGCTGCCCACCCTCTCTCTTCCTCAACTTCGAAATAACTGAAACTGCCCTCTCGATAGCTTCTATGTTCAACGTTACCCCGTCGCCGACTCCTCCAAAATCCGTCAGATTAAATGCCATCGGCCTCAAATTCGGAATGGGTATAACTGGGACATTCCAGAACACCCTAAAACAACCAACCGTGACATTTCGCTGCCACAAGAACAGCGACCCAAACGACACAATCCATAGAACCAAGAAAAGGGTCTTGTGGGAAGACAAAAATGCTAGTATCCACCACTTTAATTCCACTCTGGCACTAGAACTGACCCAGTGGTGGCACCGTATCTAGCATCCTTACATGACATGCAACTTCTTATTAACTTTCCTACCTTGATTTCTTTTGCTCTCCCGGCATTTAGTGATTATTTTGATGTAGTGAGATACGAGATTGGAAATTACGAGAAAGGAAGCTTGGGAATGTGGGATCTATTAATATAGATGTGAAGAGAGTAAAAGAAAAAAGCGCTATTTTGCTAGTTTTTGAGAAACCAAGAATTTGGGTGAAAGGTTGGTAATTAGAAACAGGTGGATTTGTTGTCATTTTTGCTGTTAAGGATTGATTGAGTTGAGTGCTTTTCACTTCCGTGCTATTACTTTTCTAATTGGATCAAATACAAGATATGATTTATATAATAAATCCGTACATTTGTTAAAAACTAAAATGGAAAAGTATTTTTTACAACGTCAGCAACATTTCATTAGGCAAAATTATAAACTTTTGTTCCCTACATTAATTTCATAGAGCAATTAATTTTCTCATAGTTTTGTATTTTAATTAAGTTTAATAAAAAAATCTATAAATGAGCTATTATAGAAAATGGTATAGAGTTTGATTTAGTAACAACTAATAACACAAGAAAGAGTGAGTACTCTATAAATTATGACAAGTGTACATGGTGAAATATATATGTAAATAACTGCGGTACAGCTGCATACCAATGTTACGTTATGTCAGGTTACATTCTTGTAATTACATCCCCGGACAATCCCTCGCCCAAACTCATTTATATTTGTATGCAAAGAAATGAAATTATAAAGGTGGGAAGTCGGACTCGGACTCGGACTCACTCAGCCGGCGAAGAGTTGCAATCAGTTATTTAACTAATCAATGCAGAAAATGAAGTTGATGATTAATTGGTTCTATCCATGTACACGTGACGAGTTACAATTGGTTCTATACATGTGTGCCAAGTAATGCAGCATTCTGCAGACGGATAAGCCCAGGAAGCTCATAAAATGAAGAGACAGCCAGTCAGCCATACCTGTTAAAGCATTTTTGGATTGGTCATTCATGGCTGTAGTCGCTGCCTCTACTTCATTCTCGACCTTCCCATCGAGGACTAGGTAAAAAGCTTTATGTTGGCATTTTGGTTTGAAAGTCGTTCCTGTGCTGATTTCTAGTCCTTTGGTTGCGGAAACAGCGATTTACCCCGGAGAATTCTGCCAGGGAAGATTTTAACTTTGCAACCAGGAAAAGGCAGACTACTGAATGCTACAAAAAAAGGGGTATCCAGTGTTTGTGAGCCGCTTCCTCCGGATAGACCATTGTGGTTCCCTGGTAGTTCACCTCCCGAGTGGCTTGATGGAAGGTAACAGTAGCAACGTTTGTTTGTGGGTTTTCACTTGCTCTCTGTGGGTACATTTAAGTTCAGATTCGAGGAAGACCTCTTTCCTATATGCTTATCCATTATAGTAAAGAATATATTTGGAGCGTCCAAAACTTCATCCAACCCCTTGTCTCTTACGTTTCTGATCATAATGTAAACCCGTATATGCAATTGAAAGATTTATTATATTGCTTAACATAGTAAATGTTATGCCATAGTTACCTGTTTGCTTTACTCAAATATATTGACTCTTGTTTTGCAATTTTCTTTTGTAGCCTTCCTGGTGATTATGGGTTTGATCCACTTGGATTAGGTATGCCTTGGTTTTAGACACTTTGATAGAACGTCATGTAAGTAATTTGTTTCCAAAAGATTTAGTTCAAGTTCTACTAAAATCTCATAGGAAGTTACTGGTTATGTTCTACTACGTACTCCCAACTTCTAACTTTTGATCTACTTGGTCTGGCACTTACCTCTTTCAAAATGGGAAAATTGAAATGCTTTTAGTTTCTTGAAGAATGTTGGGTTAGACCCATTTGTGAAATATTTCAGGGTCTGATCCAGAGTCGCTTAAATGGTTTGCACAAGCGGAGCTAATGCACGCCAGGTGGGCAATGCTTGCTGTGGCAGGAATTCTCATTCCCGAATTTCTCGAAAGCGTTGGCTACATAGAGAAGTTCAATTGGTACGATGCCGGTGCTCAGGAATACTTTGCAGATCCCACAACCTTGTTCGTAGTTCAAATGGTATTGATGGGTTGGGCTGAAGGAAGAAGATGGGCGGACATTATCAAGCCAGGATGTGTCGATATTGAATTCAAATTTCCACACAAGAAGAATCCTGTTCCAGATTTAGGTTACCCTGGCGGCTTCTGGTTTGATCCAGTTCAATGGGGTAGAGGGTCTCCAGAACCTGTAATGGTGTTGAGGACGAAGGAGATCAAGAATGGTCGTCTTGCTATGCTAGCTTTTGTAGGCTTCTGCTTCCAAGCCATTTATACTGGGGAAGGTCCCATTGAGAACTTGATGGCTCACATTGCAGACCCTGGTCACTGCAACATATTTTCGGTAATCCTCTACCTCTCCTCTATTCTTGAAGTTTCACTCCATCCATGAATCCCATTGCAGGCTAGGAATAACCTCATAAGTCTTTCATGGTTGCAGGCTTTCAGGTCCTTGTAACATCTCTTTTCAACATTGGGAGAGTTGGGCTAAATCCCCAAATGTTTGGTTTCATATATCATTATTGGGCAATCCATATATACACGAAACATCTTAATTTGTCTTACAGGACTCCAAATCTGATGAAAGGCAGATTAAAAGGGGAAAAGGTTATTTAGTAGTTGCTTTTTATTTAATCATCCCAAATAATTTACGATGTTATTGAATGAGTGAGTCCAGCAAACGAGCTTTCAGGCACTAATATAGCCTGAAAGGATTTGAAGTTGTCGATAAGAAATAGTTTTGACTTGTAATTGAAACAGGTGAGTATGTCGAAGGAACTATTTTAGCCTCCAAAGCTACATATAACAATTTTCAGGATAGGATTAGCAGTAATAAGTCGATACAACATTGTTGACAGACAATCCTGAGCTCAAGACAGCAACCCGGTAATGTAGCGAAGTTTGCCTTTTCATCAGAGGTTAAAAGCCCCAGTTTTGACTAGGTCAAGAACAATTCCCACAAACTCTCTCTCTCTCTAATTACTATTTCTTCTATTCTTAGCGTTTCATAAGATTCCTTGCCAGCTCCATCATCAATTCCTTCTCTCACAAAGCGGACCGGACACACAAACCTACGCACATCATGAAACATCATCTTATCGAAGCCAAGTTAAACAAAAGGAAACAGAGCTATCATAATACAAACATCCTTAAAAACTCTGCGGACAGCGGCTCTCTTTCACCAGGAGCTGTTCCACATTTCCAGCTCTGCAATGGCCGCTGTTCACAGCCTCATCCTCCTCACTTTCCTAACACTATCTATCTTTAATCTATCATTGTCGTTGACAGAAGAAGAAACTCTCCTACAACTCAAAAAATCTTTTACAAAGCCTGGTGCTCTAAATGATTGGGTTCCAGGCTCTAATCCATGTGTAAAAAGATGGGTTGGCGTCGTTTGTTTTGGTGGTGTCATTACAGGTCTCCATCTCTCAGGCTTGGGCCTGTCAGGAACTATTGACATTGGAGCTTTGCAAAATCTTCGTGGCCTCAGAACGATAAGTTTGGTGAGCAACACATTTTCAGGTCCAATCCCGGAGTTCAACAAAGTTGGTGCATTGAAATCACTCTTGTTATCTCACAATATGTTTTCTGGTGAAATAGCTGACAATTTCTTTTCCTCCATGTCATCTTTAAAGAAAGTTTGGTTATCTGATAATAAGTTCAGTGGAAAAATGCCCGAGTCGTTATTAGGATTGCCACATCTCGTGGAACTCCACCTTGAAGGTAACAACTTCTCTGGATCAATCCCTCCATTGAGTCATCCCCACTTGGTGCATTCTTTGGACTTCTCAAACAATAAACTCGAAGGACAAATTCCAGATAGTTATTCCAAGTTCACAGCCGTTTCTTTTGGTGGAAACCACGGTCTCTGTGGCAAACCGCTTGACAAAGAATGCGTCACAGTGCAACAAGCACCATCATCATCAACATCCACTGAACAAAAAAGCTCCAAATCTTCGAATTCCGATCATGGCGGATACGCGGTTGGAGTGGCAGTTCTAGTTCTCCTGGTCATTCTCATTTTCTGGGCCTCATGTTCCTCGAAAAGGCATAACGATGGCGAATTCAGCGTCCTTGAGAAAGAAAACCTTAACGAAGCAATGTCGGTGCACGTAAACGGCTCTACTAAGAGGCCTCAAGAGATGAGTCAGAGAGGCGCTGGTTCGACTCGACGAGGTTCGCAACAGAGCAAGAACAGTATAGGTGAATTGGTCATGGTTAATGATGACAAGGGTGTTTTTGGTTTACCGGATTTGATGAAGGCTGCGGCTGAAGCGCTCGGGAACGGTGGACTGGGGTCGGCATATAAGACGATGTTGACCACCGGATTGTCGGTCGTGGTGAAGAGGGTGAGAGAGATGAACATGTACGGAAGAGATATGTTTGATGCTGAAATGAGACGGTTTGGGAGGATTAGACACAAAAATATTTTAACGCCATTGGCGTACCATTTCAGGAAGGAGGAGAAATTGCTGATCTCAGAGTACATGCCTAAAGGGAGCTTAGTATATGTCTTGCATGGTATGAAATCTTCTCAAATTTTTGTCTCTTTGTCAATGCAATTGTGATTGCCATTCAATTTGGAACGCCCAGGACATGAAAAAACATACAGCAATATCGTGTTCAATCAATCAAAGTTGTCCATCAAATTAGATGTTCTTAGCTTAGATCATGATATCACAAAATGGAAAAAGGGATCCAAATTTTTCCTTGAATTCGTTTAGGCTGATAAAGAATAGGAAACATGACGTGCTAAGTGTCCTGCAAATTTTTGCTTTCCAAAAAGGATTACATTTCTGAATTCTAATACGCCTCGTTTTTTTGGAAGTTGACAAATTTGTTGCTGTTATACAGAAGTTCTTTTGGCAGAATCTATCTTTTATTGCGTTTTCCAACTCCAGTTTGATTCAGGATAACGTTGTTCTTCAGGTGATCGTGGAGTTTCTCATGCTGGCCTGACCTGGGCAACCCGTTTGAATATTATACAGGGAATTGCAAACGGATTGAAGTTTCTTTATTCAGAATATGAAAGCTATAAGCTTCCTCATGGAAATCTAAAGTCCAGTAATGTTCTTTTAAACGATGACTACGAGGCAAAACTTAGTGACTATGCCCTTGAGCCACTGATTAATCCAAGCCACGCTACACAAACCATGTATGCGTACAAAACCCCGGAATATGATCAGACCCAACAAGTTTCTTCCAAGTCTGATGTCTATTGTCTTGGAATTATCATTCTCGAAGTCATCACCGGGAAGTTTCCTTCTCAATATCTCAGCAAAGGTAAGGGAGGGACTGATGTTGTGCAATGGGCACTCCAAGGAATCTCTGAGCAAAGAGAGCAAGAATTTGTCGATCCAGAGCTTTCAAGCAAAAGCAATACAGATTCAATTCATCAAATGAAGCAACTACTCCATATTGGAGTTGCTTGTGCTGAAAGTGACCCGATGCAACGGTTAGATATGAAAGAGGCAATTAGAAGGATAGAAGGAATACAGGTTTGAAGCATTAGTATTATGATTTAGGTTGGCACAGAGTTGCTTTTGCAGGGTAACCAGAATCGTACTAGGCCTTCAGCATCCAAGACTTCCTTAGTCGTATTCGCAGCAGATTTCAAGAGAGCAGTTAGGGAGAATGGAAGGTTAAGAACGGCCACCAAAGATGAACAGTTTGACACATTCAATGGAAAAGATGCAACACTTGCATTCTACGCTTAGACAACAAAACACGTGCACGGAGAAGAGGAAGCCCTTGTCTCGAATTTGCTTGCAGTTCAAAGAGTGAGCACAAATCAACCAAGTGTAGTGGAAATGTACAAATTTTTTGAGTTTCTGTAGCCTTTTCTCTAAATTTCATGCTCGGTGATTTGCCTGCCACTCATTCTCTTCATGTACCTATGCTTTCTTGTATCACGCTTATCCTAGTTCTGATAAAGCTTCTTTCTTTTACCTCTCGTGTAAGGCTCAAAACTCGTAGCAGGTAACCTTTGACGTGATCAAGTTTCAGTAGCTTAGAAGTTGAATTATTCATAAATTAATTAGTGCATATACTCTTTTGCTAGGATGAATCACTTGATAATATAATGTAAATGGTGCCAAATTAGAATACATTTCAAGCCAAACATAATAACGTAAGAAGACTATCTTTTTGCTCTGAAATCAGACAGGTGGTTAAGAAACAAAATGCTATTACCAGTTCAAAGCCTGCATGTGTTTAACGTGGACCAACAGAAAAACAGCCACGTGGCAGTAGAGATCATCTGCTCACTTAAACTATCAAACAACAAGGCACAAGTATTCACGTTTCCATGTGCCACCCTGTGCTCCTTTCTATCCATCCATCAGATTACTACATGAAAATAGGAACAAGTGAATGGATAGATGGAGAGGGGCACGGGATGGCACACGGAAACGAGAACAGGTGAATTAATTCCCAAATAACAATACTTAACCTCACACTTACACTCACACACTTCAGTGTGACCGCAAATATGTTTTGAATTGTGACGCAACGCCTTCTCTCCAATGCAACGGTGAATAAAGATAATTGCATTGGCTGGAGATTCCTCGATCCCCAAGTCGATGCTGCCACTTCTTGCTTCTGCACCTCAACTATTTCTCACAAAGTTGGGAATATCGTATTCGCTCTGATATCGAATTAAGTTTTGTTATAGTATTATATCGATATCAGTCAATATAAAGTATTGTTTCATGTAATTTTTTAAATTTATGAAATAGTCTCTGAATTTTTTATAAATTATAAAATAGTCAATTGTTATATTGCACAATTGTTCTGTATACTTTAAAATTTTATATCAACTCTTGACTCTAAAAATCATAATAATAAATAATAACTATAATTAATATGAAATAGGAATAATTTTCAAATATTTCATTTATAACTAATAGTCACAATTAATATGAAAAAAATCATCATCATACGAATATAAAAGTAAGAACAGTATAAAGTATTAAAAATATTACAATTTCATCATATTATAAATAATAATTATATCAAAATATCCAATAAAAAATAATAAATATTCTTAACTCTCAAACTATTACAAGTTATGATAACAGATCGTGATGAGGAAACAATCAAGTAGAAGTGAAACCTGAAACAAAAACATCTATAATTATATTACATATATAGAATTTAACATATACATCAAATATAATATAAAATTAAAAGAAGAGGAAAAACAAAAACCAGGAACTTCATTCAATCGTCTACGGGAGGATACTCGCTATAACCGCACTGATCCCAAATATCATTAGATACAAAATCTTCATTATTGAGAGGAGTCTCATCATCATCATCATCATTCAAATTTAATGTAAAAAATGACATGTCAATGTTTCTCATCCAAGATTATCTTCCAATTCATTCACATCTACTAAACTTGGTTCCTCAAAAGCTCAATCCGCCAAAAGATTGGTATTATCAATGCAAATTAGATCTACTAAACTACTTGCTATGTTCAGAGTCCTAGTAAACAATAAATTTTAATTATTAAAAAATTATATCGAAACTAATAATCATAATAGCATACCTTTCCTAAAGCTTAGATTATAACGAATAATAATTAAGTCATTCAATCTCTTGTGCTCTAATCTATTATTTTTCTTGGAATGGATGAATTTAGATATGCTCCAATTTTACAGCATGTTGCATTCACACATTGACTTAAAATTTGAATTACAAAATTTTATAATTCTGGAGCACCACTTCCAAATTGATCCCACCAAGAAACTACAAGTCGTAAGACAATAAAAATAACTTTATAAACAAAACAAAGTGATAATTAATTTTCAACAAATAAGAAAAGAGAAATAGCTAATACGTGTAGAAAGTTTTTCTTTTTGTCCAATAGTAATTGACAATCCAAATTCCCCAGAAGACTGCTTATAAAGCTCCATTTGTTAGTTAAATATCTTGCCTCATCTTATGGGCAACAACTATTGTAATAGTGAATAGTATTCTCCTATTAACTTCAATTTTCTTTGTAAAATCAAGTTTGAAATAGACACTATGATTTAAAAATGCCCAGCTGCAAATAACAGAGAAGAAAGTTGTCTTTTCCATCTCTTATTGATGACTGCGAAATACGGTGTGTACAAAGAAGGTTTATGTTTCAAATTGGCCTTGATTGCTTCTTTCGCCCTCTCCATGACATAAAAAAAAACTCATTGTTTCCTTTTCTTCACTATCAGCTAAGCAAAGGGCCCTCACCAAAAGCTCGCAAACTCAAATAACAAATTAGCATTGAGACCAAAATTCTCTTTCTTCCAGTATAATTTTGGAAACCTCCAATCTAGCATTAGGCCTGGTATACTGAGATCTGATCCACCTTCATTTGTAAACATTTATCTTAACTCTTTCTTCATCATAACAAAGGCTGCAGTGATAAGAAATTCATTGCAAATCTTGTCATAGTAGGACGACACAAATTTTTACCATTGGTAAATTCCATTCTCATTAAATTCAACACCCATGCATGATTATAGATGAACTTGATCACCTTTTTAGCTTTCAGCATAGTCTCATTAATAACAGGAAAGTACTTAGGATCCCCTTGTAGGAAAATCCCGGGTGGTACATCACATGTACCGGGTGCGGAAAACAAAACTTTTTGTCACCGGGACTTCCCGAACCCCAGGATCCAGGTATCGGTATGAAGACATCAACC
>JANKOE010000205.1:21638292-21648443 GCA_026284465.1 Erythroxylum citrifolium | reverse complement strand
TTGTACAAGGCGACTTGTCGGGGCTGAATGCGTGTAAGTCGACTTACACAATATACAAGTCGACTTATCACTTACACCCCTATATTCTCTAACATTAGGTCAATGCAATATGCAACATAATGAGTCCAAAACATGAATTATACTTATTTTTCAACTTTCTTCCGGCCGCTTTAAAAGTGAAATCATTGTCAATAATGAACTGAACAATCTTTTCTGGCCCTACTTTATTCACAACTTCATCGAATATCTTAAAAAAGTATCAGTATTCCTAATAAGGCCAAATGCATCAATAAACTTCTAAAACATTGAGCCATTTGCATGATAAACTAAAAAATTAATAATAGGCTCATGTCTTATATTTGTCCAACCATCAAACATGGTTGAACACCCAGAAGTAGCCCAATTCACTCTTCTTTCTCACGAATAACTTCTAATCTCAAAAACTGAGCAACTCAAAAGTTTACCTCTTAAGTCATCCGTCAAAGGAGCTTTGTATCTTATACCGTAAGAGGTTATAACATATAATATAGGCTAATAATAATACGATTGGGAAGCATTGAATGATACACCTGTATCATACTACTATCAAGTTACTGCCATATCAACATTGTGAGCCACATCTCTTGATTCCATGGCACTATGAATTGAAGGTTGGACTCCAGGAGTTGTTCGTGGTGAAAAAAATTAGTCATTTGCCTTCTTCTTTTCCTAACATCAAGTTCAGGTGTAACATTCACTTCTTGCTAGGCCTAGTATAGAACACTACCACTGCCACTACCACCTTTATCATTTTCACAATCATCACAAAAACTTACAAACAAACATCCACTACTAATTTGATAATTTAGCCTCTCCCTTCTATCTTTCTCGTGTTGATATTCTTCAAAAAACGTTTTCATTTGTAACTTCATATCATGACTTACTTTTTCATAGGATTCCTCATCTCCTTTAACCCCAGCTAAATTTTTTTGTAATAAGGTGGTTCCTCCACCTTTCAAATGCTTGTTACAAAACAAGCAAATTGTATAGTTCTTCATACCTGAGACTAATGTAGCCCGAGCCCAAGTTAGATCATTATATCTTTCTGAAGTGGATTGATCAGGAGTACTTGAATTTCCTTCCATTTATCTGTAAAAATAAGAAAATACATATATCAAAATCATACACAATTCAATTTTATCCAACACAATTCATTAATAAGTTAAAAACTCACAATTCAAGTATTCAACATATGCAATTACACAATACACACGTCAATCATATGTAACATAACTTATTTTATATGATTACATCATACACAATTCAATTTCATCCAACACAATCTAATTTTATCCTATACAATTCTTTAATAAGTCAAAAACCAATAATTCAAGTATTCAACATATATAATTACACAATAAGCATATCCATCATATGTAATATAACTCATTTTGTATTAATTTATTCATTAATATAACTGCATCACCTACTTATAAACAAAAATGTTGATTTCAAATTAGCCTTATGATTTAGTTTATTGTATGACTTAGTATATAAAAATAATTATGAGTGAACCCAAAGATTTTGTGTGTCATATTCAAATACTATATTAGAAACATATTTACCCATATCAAGTATAAACCAAATTCGTTATTTATGAAATTAGCAAAATAAATTTAATTATTAATTTAGATTTGTATTCAAAATAAATTTTGTCATATGTCGTCTTCAATTATTATACAAACATAATTTTTTAAATTATAAATTAAAAAAGATTCAAACTAATCTAAAATAAAGTTAAAATTCAAATTTAAAATTGAACAAAAGAAATTCAATAAGAGATTCTTGATATGTACACTAAATTCTGCCCAAATAATTCAAACCAAATTGAAATTATATAGATAGGCTTAATTTGATTTAATTTGTTATCTAATTTATTTATAATTTAGTTTGTAATTGTAAATTGTAATATTCCAATCCAATCAAATTCCAAATACTGACCTGAGGCCGTGACTTATTATGAATTTCCAATTCCAAACCAAATAGATATACAAGGCAGAATCAACCGCCATTCACCAAATAAAACAAATCTACTTCCACCATTCACAACAATTCAATTCCAATTTCTCCAACCATTCTCAAACTTCACCAAATTCCAACCATTCACAACCTCACATTCAAAAATTCACAAATGAAATTCAATTTCAAGAGCAAAAAAGATCTAAAACACACAAAAAATCACAAATTCAGTGACCAGGTTGGATTTTTGGTGGGTCAAACTTGGGATGGGTCAATGTTATGAATACCGTACCAGCATTGGTACTAGATTGGATTCTGGTATGGCACTATATCGTTATCGGTTAATACCAGGTATCGTTTTGGGTAATTTTTTAAATTTATGAAATAGTCCTTGAATTTCTTTAAAATTATTAAATAATCTATTAGTATATTATATTGTATACTTTATAATTTTATATCAGCCATGCCTCCAAAAAAAGATTAACATTAATTATTTATTTTTATTTTTATTAACATTAATTTTCACATATTTCACATATAAATAATAACTACAATTACTGTGTAAAATATAACATTAATTTTCACATATTTCACATATAAATAATAACTACAATTAATGTGTAAAAAAAGATCATTTAATCATCATTCAAGTATAAAATTAAGAACAATTCAAGGTATTTGAAATATTACAATTTTCCCATATAATAAATAATAATTATATCAAAATATCCAATAAAAAGAACATTAAAGATCATATTACAATTTACATCAAGAGTTCGTGATGAGGAAATAACCAACTATAAGTGAAACCTTAAAAAACATATATTATTTAATTTACTATCCCTTAAAAAACATATATTATTTAAATATATATTATTTTTAAAATATATAAATTTCTAATAAAATTTTATTTAATAATTAAAATATATCTAAAAATAAATATTAATTTATAAATTCTTTATTTTAAAAATAAAATATTTTTATTAACAATTTATTAGTAAATATAAAAATAAAAATAAATATTTTTAAGTTTTATTTAATTTATAATTATTATTAGTAATAAAATATTTATTTTTATTCTTAAAATATAAATTAAAAATCAAAATAAAAGTTGAACTAAATAAGTAAATAACTAATTAAAAAAACTTTGAAAAAGGGGGATGGGGGAGGCACGAGGCACGAGGAAATTTTAAAAAATTTGAAAATTTTGCTATATTTTTCAAAGTTTTCGGTACCGGTTAATAAAATACCAACCGGTATCATGTGAAATCGTCGATACCGACCAGTATTGATGGGCAGTACCTTTAAGCATAGTTTCGTACCATTTCTCAGCTGGTACAATACAAAACCCATAATGTTAGGTTGGGTAAAAACTAGATATGGTTTCTAAGGAAGATGAGCAGGAGGTAGGAGCAAGCAATGATGGTGGAGGTGGATAGAGCAGCAGCAGGTGGAGGACAGGTGGAGAGAGCCAGCAACAGCCGAGGAGGAGGAGGAGGAGAGGCGCGGTGGAGACTAGCGTGGAGGAGATAGAGCCGTAGTGGAGAGGGAGGCGGACAAACCAACAGGCGGGGGTAGGTGCTGTGGCTTCACTATGGAGGATGGCGGGGACGAGCAGCCATGGCAATGATTACTATTTCATGACTTGCACTTCAAAATTTTATTTTTCATTGGCTTTGTTTTTCCTAGTGTTGTCATTTGCTTATAATGAATAAAGTATTGCGTTTATTTGTTGTTAGGATTTATACTCAACTGAAATAATGATAACAAGATGAGCAAGGTCACTTTCTTGATTTGAAGCACCATACACATTTGATGTTGAATTAATGTGGAAATTCATTTAGAAGTGTAATAAACCTAATGTCAAAAATGAATGCATTTGGAGCTGGAGATATTTATGAAAGACCTTACGCAATGACAAAGAAGACATTGCTTTCTAGTTTTAATTCTTGAGTAGAATTTCTGTTTCTGTTGAGGATGCTTTTTGGGCAAGGTTTATTGAAGACGCAAAAAAAGTGGTAGTTGATATAGCTAACGTGGTAGTAGAGATCTAAGCTTTATTCTATTATATTTTATTTACTATTTTGAGACTATTAGGTTTCTATTTGAGTTGTTTTTCTGTTTTAGCCTTATACCTAACTAAGAATCCTAATTAGGGTTAGTGTTTGTTTCTTAATGCTTATTTAAAAGGTTGTGGTTAGTGAAAAGAATCAAGCAGAATGTTATCTAAAAATCTAGAGTAAGTTTCACTCTTTTTAGGACAAGTCTATTCCAAGTTGATAACTTAGGTTATAGACAATAGGGAAGAACACAGCTATAGGAAAGGAAGTAGACCTTCCTATGTCTTGACCCGTGACTAGATCCTACACCAAGTCTTATAATAACTTGGCATCATAGCTTGCTGTTACTCAGATAGTTTGGAAAGCAAGCCAGCCGCTTTTATAGAAGACATAACTATAAGAAAAAATCACTGGAGGATGGATGGTGTTCACGGTTCTAGCAGAGGCAACTAAGGTAGCTGTAACTACTTATAGGAGCGGACAAAAGAATAACCTAGGGAACAACTAATGTTGTGGTACTCCAAGCTAGAATTTCCTTCCTTTGATGGGTTAGAGGATTCATTGGTTTGGTTTAGAAGGTATGAACAATTCTGCAGGAAAAAAAAAACTTCTGAGAGAGATAAGGTGGAATCTAGTAGGAGACTCTTAGTTATGGTTTTATCAAATGGAGCATAAGGAATCAGAGTTGAATTGGGAATCATTTAAGGAGCATTGTAATGTCAGGTTCAGACTACCTATGAGTAATGATCCTTTAGGAGAGCTAGATAATTTGAAGCAAAAGACATCAGTGGAGGAGTATCAACACCAATTCCAATTTTTATTAGTAAGGACCGTTGATTTGAAACCTTGCCAACAAGTAAATTTGTTCACGGTGGGGATAGTAGAGGGCCTTAGGATTGAGGTGGAGACACAACAACCAATAAATTTTGGGAATTTCCATGGACATTGCAAGGCCTTTATAGAGGAAACAATAATGTTTATAACCTCTAACACCATAATTTCTTTTGGGCAGATAGCTCCAAAATTAACAAGTATTGCTGTCTCTACTACTAAATAAAGTAATAAGAAGGCGAATGGGGAGGGAAGCTAGTAGCTTTTGCTGCCAACCGTTCGAACATCAACCCAACACCAATTTTCAAGTGAATTTCTCAAGCATAAATGGAAGAAAGATGAGATAAAGTGATGTGCTTTAATTGTGAAAAATTTACTCAATAAGACATAAGTGCATGTCACTTTTCTAGATAGATGTACTAGATTTAGATAGCAAACACGAGGAGGAAACTATAAGGGATCTAAAAATTTCCTTGTACGCCGAAAGTGTAATTCGAAACTCAATGGGAGCAAGTTTCAAGTGGGGGCATTTGTAAGGCAATATCACTGCAAATTGGGGCTGATTCTTTCATTATTGAATTTATTCTATTCCAATGGATGTGTTTGATGTGGTTTTAGAAATCAAATGGCTATAAACATTAAGGCATATTCTTTAAGACTTTGCTTCTTAAAAATAAGCTTCTAATTGTAGGAGAAGAAGGTGCAGTGGAAAGGACAAACCCCTAGTGCCTTGGATAAATTGTTGAGCTGATGTTTTTACAACACCTCTTTCCACTCTTCCTTACAAGCTACTCCATTTCAGCTAGTGTATGGAAGAGATCCTCCTCATTTACTTAATCACTTTATTGGGTCTACTCAAGTAGAAGTAGTCAACCAAGCTCTTCAGGAGAGATTTGCTATATTAAAATCTAATCGAGACCATCTACGATAAGCACAACAAAAAATGAAGCTCATCTATGACGCAGGTCACCACAAGGTCTCCTTTGAGGAGAGGGATTGAGTGTGATTAAAGCTCCATCCTTACTGACAGCTTCCTGTTGTCAAACGTCATTCTAGCAAGCTTTCAACTAAGTGTGTTGGTCCTTTTAAATGTTAGAGAAGGTGGGGCTTGTGACCTAAAAATTGGAGTTGCCACTGGAGAGTTGCATCAGCAATATCTTTCATGTCTCTTTGTTGAAAAAGGTCAAGGGGGAGGTTCCTAATTCTATTTCAGCCTTACCACCTCTTCTTAGTGGTCTATTACTACCTGTTCCTCTCTTTATTTCATACACAAGACTAAATAGAGGCAGGTAAGAAGTATTGGTTTGTTGGGAGAATAATTATGAAGAAAATGCTACATGGGAGGACTTTGTGATCCTTTGTGATTCTTATCCTCAATTGGAGCATGAGGACAAGCTCCTTATTAAGGAGGAGAGTAATGTTGAGGATGCTTCTGTGGGCAAGGTTTATTTAAGATACAGGTGATTTAAGCTTGATTCTATTATATTTTATTTAGTATTTTGTGACTTAGGTTTCAATTTAAGCTATTTTTCTAGTTTATACTTATACCTAATTACGAATCCTAATTAAGTTAATGTTTGTTTCTTCAAGCCTATTTAAAGGGTTGTGGTTAATAAAAAGAATCAAGTTGAATTTTATCTAAAAACCAAGTGTAAGGCTAAGACTATGTTCATTACAAATCTATTCCAAGTTGATAGTTTAGGTTCATCCAAAATAGGGAAGAACACAGCTAAGGGAAGGAAGTAGACCATCCATTGTCTTGACCCAAGACTAGATCTTATACCAGGTCTCATAATAGTTTCCTTCTGTATCTGTTTAATGTGATACTAACCATAACCCTAGTTTGTATGAACAATCTGACACTAACTTATCTTTGGTGTTTTATTGATCATTTTTTCATGGATGAGTGCTTACAAAAGCCTATTGATAGAATTGACTCCAGAGAGGAGCTATATAAATTGGTACGTAGTGAGCGCATATCTAAACTTGTTAGGGTTCAACTAGAAATGCAGGCTCCCTATATATTAAAATAGCCTCAAGCTCTGAGCATCCAAATGCCTAATTTTATCACCGTTTTTACTGAATTGCTAATTTAAAGATTTAGAGTTGAAATTTCTATGTCAACTTTTGCATCTTCCTTTGTGGGCACACCCATCAAATTGTTATGCCAAACTAAGTTCTAAAAAACCTAGGCTATCCTCCTCGCAAGTATACGAGGTAATCATAATTGCCTGGGGTCGTCTTCTCATGAAGGTAAAATTGGTTCACTCAAATTAACTTTTAATAAAAATAAAAGCAAATGCAAACCTAGACTCTCTATCCCAATTTGTTGAGTAAAAGGTTTTAAAGAAAATAAAGCAACTAAACTGAAACGTAAACTAATTTAATTGCAAGTAAAGAACGATTTCATCAATCGATTCGGTGAACTCTTAAGAATTTCACTTCACTAATTTAATCTCTTATGCATGACTAAGGTAAACTGATTGGATAATTGTCTTGCTAAAATTACCAATTGGGTTCTAAAATCAATTTAAATAATAAACTAAATCTAACTTTTGTATTCAACAAGTTTATCATCCAAATCAATTATATAAACCCAAATAATAATTACCCTCTTAAGTTAATATATTTATAATTCAGAAAATTAAACTAGCACAACAAAATATCGAATATTTAGGTGTATAATTTCATAATGGATTCTTAAAATTACAACCTAACATCCTTGAACTGAAATTCAAAAATTCCTTGGGTTACTAAACTATAGTTCTGATCAAGGATTTCTTAAAGATTTAGCTAAAGAAAGAAAAAAGTTACAAGAAGACACAACAACGATACGTACATTAAAAGAATTTACTAGCATTATATAATTACAATGGTAAAGATACACTACTAGTACAAATTGATGCAAGTATGGATATATGGGCTAGCTGCCTTCTGGCACAACCACCTAAGTTATGGAATTTTCTCTTATGTAAATATATCAATGAGACTTTTAATCCCACTGAAAGGAAACATCCTATCCATGAAAAGGAAACACTGGCATGTATTAAAACAATAAGAAAATGGAAAGTTGATTTATTACTTGTTGAATTTCATATTCAACAGATTCTTAGTATTTATGTGGATTTACTAAATATAATATTAAAACAAATTACCATTAAGGACTCTTAATTAGATGGAAATTAGAGTTAAATCAATATAATTTTCAAATACAGTATATAAAAACTTTGGCTAACAATCTTGCAGATACCTTAACCAGAGAATGGAAGAAGCAATCATAGCGTCAAATATTCACTCACCAAAAAGGAAGAAAAATTATTGGATCTTCAATAACAAGTAAGGTCAGTAACAAAAGAGATTAACCAGTTAAGATCAACCATTAATCTTCTTTAAAAACAAAATATCACTACCATCCAACCAATTACCCCTCAACAAATCACTCAAACATATTTATCCCCTGCTCCTTCAAACATGTCAGCTGAACATAGTTATCCATTACCCAAATCTGAACCATCCATGTCTCAAAAACAAGAAGATTTTAGAGAATCTAAAGTCTATGTTATTTTTAATGGACCAATGATAGGAATATATGATGAATCACATAGGGGTTCTATCCATGTTATTCGAAAATCTTCAATCATTCATCGAAGTTATTCAAACCGTTTAGAAGCCAAAAAAGCCTTAGCTGAATTCAGAAATCCTACATTAAAACGTCACTATAAACAAGCCTTAGAAAAATAGCCATCAGATTCAAAAATGAAAACATTCAGAAAACCTATTAATATGGAAAGAATCAATGTTGTACCTACAAGAGCACTAAAGGATGAAATGAAAAGAATTACTTCTAAAATTTTTTATGATTGTTTTCAAGCACTCAATGAGTGGAAGGAGGAGCAAAAGGTTTTTCAATACTACCCCTAAAATCGAGGACGATATGGACCCAAAGCTATCATCTTTCTAGAAACAGAAGCACTTACTACCTATCTAGTTTTCCAAAGTGGTTTAGTAGATACTATTTATTTAACCAATTTAAACAGTCTTCCTAAGTTTCTAGTTAGATTCACTCTTACAGTCATAAACTACAAAGAAAGATTTGCAAAAGAAAGAGAAATATTTATCAAGGTTTTCAGCAACTATCCAATCTTTAAAGAAGCAGACAATTTCAAAGACTCAGACATACAACTATCTCGAATAGCTTATGTACAGGTAGGAATCAGCAATGGTATATATCCACTTATTGACGAATCACTAAAATATTAATTCAACTAGGATCTCATCAATCAGTTTGACCTCCATTTCATTGAAGGTGTTTATCAACAATGTTTTAACTTAAGCGTCCATAGTTTCTCAATTTAATATTAAAATTCTTCTCTCGATTCTTCGTTTAATACAAAAAAGATGCAAAGTTTGGCCATACTAATACATCTAATAAGCTCATAAACTATAACAAATAGTAAGACTATAAAACAGTCCCTTCCTCATGCATAATCAACTAAATTAGCTACAATATTTCTCAAGATTAAATAATTAGCTCATCATGGAATAAACAAAGTTCATCATCTTCATATACTTCAATCTCATAGTTAACAATAACAGAGAAGTATCAAAGTAATAAACAGAGTAAATAAACTAAATGGACTATCAAAGCAACAGAGGAAATAGGTTCAATGAAACAAGTTTAATAATGCAGCAGAAGATAAAATAAGAATAAGCAAACAAATGGAATGTCGAATGGAGCTGGTGGTGGATCTCCTGCCAAACTTAATCTCTCTGGCATCAACTCTCACATTCTGCCTCTACTGCAAGCTCTACCTCTCTGTTATTTTTCCCTCGTTATTCCCCGACTGTGTTCTCTGCTCTTTGTTTTCTTTCTCTTTTCTCCACCTCAGCTTCTCTTTTTTCTCTTCATTCCAATCTCCTCTTTTTAACTTATAAATCCTTCTACTTATATGGGGAGTCTAGATTTAGTGCAAAGCCATAATCACGAGTGTGACTCCCTTATCATGCCATTTTCATACAACATTCACTACAAGAGTTAAGACATTTAGTAACAATTGTTTTATGACTAACTATTATTTCGTCACAAATACGAGGTTTGTTGTGACAAAACAATGGATTGGCACTATTGTTTGGATTAACTGTGATGATTTATTTTTTGTCACTAATACAACAATAATTGTGACATTTTAGTATCATTCACAATTAAGTTGTCACTATTAATATATTAATAGTGACAACTTTTTCTTTTATCACTAAGCTTTG
>JANKOE010000205.1:21613245-21623537 GCA_026284465.1 Erythroxylum citrifolium | reverse complement strand
CCTTATGTCTTTTATACTTAAGTGTCTTGCCAACAGTACCCTTGAACATTCTAACATAACACTTTCTTCCAGAAAAATGTCCCCCATTGTTTAAAGTTTCTAATGACACCAAAATCATTCAATTCGATTCAGTGATTTGAAAGATACACTTCAAACATTTTTGGACTGCTCTTATCCAAATCAGTATACTAGGCACAACTTCTATCTGGAATTTAAACATCTTAGAAACTGAATTAGATTCTAATTTCTTCATACAATTTGTAGTTCCCTGTCTCTAGTTTACCATAAATTTGGAGCTCTACCGATCCAGAAATCATCAAAATATTGACGTATATTCAGTGAAATAACACTAGTTCATAATATTTAAGAACACACACATTGTACCCGTCCCACGTTTTTCACTCACTCTTTCTCGCTTCATTTTAGATGGCTACAATTTTTGGTAGAGATGTAGAGCAATATCTTACGAATCCCATGGTTTAAGAATCAAGTCATTTGAGTATCTTGAGAAGAAGTTATGGCCAAAAGAATCCAATCTGGTTTTGTCCTCAATCATATTAAACCTGACGTGGGACAATTGGCATAACTTTCACTATAGATGTAGGATTGGATTGTTCTTTGGATAGTTTGTAAGAGGACTTCAAGATCTACAAATTTCATGAAGACCTTAAAGACTGATTCTATCTTCTGAAGGGTTAAAAATGGAGCAGAAAATAGGCTAAGCGAAAAAACAAAAGAAGCAAAAAGCAGAAGATGCAATACATAGAAGAAGCAAAAAGCAGAAGGCACGTCAACAAAACACAGATGACACGTCATTAAAACACAGATGACACGTCAGCAAAACGCAGATGACATGTTATCACAGAAGAAGCAAAACACAGATGACATGTCAGCAAAACACATATGATACGTTATCATAGAAGAAGCAAAACATAGATGACACGTCAGCAAAACATAGATGACACGTCAACAAAACACATATGACATGTCAACAAAACATATATGACACATCATCACAGAAGAAGCAAAATATAGATGACACGTCAGCCAAACACAGATGGCACGTCAGCAAAACACAGATGAAGCAAAAAGACAGAAGATACATCTTCCCTTATAGGGACCATAACTTTCGACTCCAGTGTCCAAAATTCTCATACTATACACCGTTGGAAAGATAAAAGAAATATCTATAACTATTTGCCCCTAAATTTCGAAGATGAATTTTACATTCATCAACTAATGTACTGCACCCAATTCTCTACTTCATAAAATTTTGAGACTCTTAGAGATAGAATTGAAATTCAATGTCTTCATAAGAAAAGTAGTCATATGTTTCTAGTTTAATCCAAACAAAGAATCGTCTCATTTGGATAACTAGATAAAAAGTTATGGCTAACAAACCGAAGCACACTCAGTGAACATTTTCCAGATTACTACCAAATTTGTTTTCAAATCTTTCCTTATCACAACTCATACTAAGATCACTCTTTCTACTTCCTAAACTTCTCATTTTCAATAAAATCATATTTAAAAACAATCATACTCAGAATTTGTCAATGAATGCATGTACACTTATTTTTGTATGTGCAAAGATTCAAATTCACATGCATGTATGTTGACATGCTGCTGGGCATGAAATGCAATTTTTTTCTAACTATCACATTGTTATTCTCTCCATTTTAACTAACCCTTAATATGGGGACAGGATGTTACAGGATTTAACTAGCTCTGATACCAATTTGATATCAAATGACACAACACACTCACACATATGAGAGAGAGGGAAAGAAGAGAAGAGGAGAATAAATTCAATCCCAAAATACAATACAACATGTAAGGCTTCGATTACACTCCTTTTATAGGAAACAAAAATAATAAAATACTAGATTTTAATTATACAAGCAAACTTCCTATTGGACCAGCAATTTGGTCAAATCAAGTGGACTGCTTAATGAAGAAGAAAGTTGCCTTCTCTCTGCACTTGTTTCATCATGATTTCGGCTACAATTTATTGAAGATGCAAGTTGTTGTCTCCTTTCCATGCATACCCATTCAATGCTTGATTTATTTATTTTTCCTAACTTGTTGTAGCAATGAAATTGAGCCCAAAACATCTTTAAGAAGCTTAAGGCTGCAGTTTCGAAAGTTTTGATATTTTCATATTGAACATATGAACTTGTGACACACTGGCCACTTGAATTTTCATGGTTTTGTACTTGGCAATAGGCAGGTGGAAATCACAATTTGAGTTTATAGGAAATAAAGTGCCATAGTCATTTTCTTCCAAAACTTTACAACAGCTGTAGGATGAGTAGCTATTGGGAAAAGCTAGTACCTGAGCTTATTAATTATAGTATGTGAAATCTTAATTTACGACCAATTTAACTAGGTTTATGATACCTTCTATGATCAAGTTTTTTTCGTAATCCTTATAATATTTTTGTAGTGTTCTCTGCAAAACCTATATATCTAATATGTGACTCATTAAATAATTATGGTGTTAATAATATTAAACGCTAAATTCTGATTGGCCAATTTGATTACATAAGATAATGTTGATTAAGTAAAGTTTTATTTTAAACTTATGGCTTGATGGGAATGGTTTAGAGATATCCTCATTTTATTTGAAACTAGTCCTCTATGAAGCCCACACACCTCTTTTTATTTTTCATCATCAGAAAGTAGGATTATTGAGAGAAAAGAGAAGAGAAATCAAGTTTTACCATATTCATTCACTTTGAAGGGTTTGTCTCAATCAAGATAAAATTCATGGATTAAGGTATATAATTCCTATTATATATATATATATATATTTAGTGAAAAGTATAGAATTTTAAGATTTGGGTTAAAGGATTATTGTGCTTATATGTTTGTGCTGTAAATTATGTTTACATGTGTTATCAAAGCCAGTTCCAAATTCTATGTTTTCCATTAAAGATATTGCCTAATTACTTAATGAATTTTTCATCGTATCTCAAGTTCACAGTTCACTATTGGTTTCTTCTTTGTTAATAACCAATTTGACATATGTGTTTGGTTTTGTTTCAAACATAAATGTGACTCGAGAAAGTTTATCGAATCGTCAACGCTAGTTTCTAATGTCTCGAGCTTTTAAAGTAAATCAATGTTATTTATCTTGGATAGAGTGACAGAAGTTTGACAATAATAGAAATGGGACCACGGTGCTTTTGTTTTCCCGATTTTCATGCATGCATATATATATATATATAGATAAGCATGAGATAGGTTAATGAAAGAAGATGGCCTTATCAACGATGTATATATATAAAAATTTTGTTCTTCTCAATTTTCGTGTATGCCTTGAATAATAAATAAAATGTGTTTTTTTTTTGTTCCTTTCGATTTTTGTATAAAATATGTATATATATTTTTTGTTCCTTTCGATTTTTGTATATGTCTTGACTAATAAATGGAATACTGTGAAAAGCATGAAAATAAACTGACCGCCGCATGAAAACGTGTAGATTAAGGTAATTCATGCAATCTTTTTATAAGGTTTATATTACAGTGTTTCTTTTTTAATTTACAAAAAAAATAAGAGTCCATGCGTTTTTTACTGTTATTCTTAAATATTATGATCGTTTTTTTGCTGTTTCTGAAAAGTGAATTAACGATTACAGTATGATTTATTTATGCATAGAGATAATTTTAATATTCATATTTATGATAGTTTGTTAATCACCAAAGTGACCAAACTTTAATGTTTAATGGATATTAATTTATGAAATATTTTAATTTAATTACTCATGATTTATGAATGCTTATTAAGAAAAATGATATAATAAATTCATGGGTATTTGAAGTTCACTAATTATAAATTATTTCAAGATTACTCAAAAGTTAATTAATTAATTTTATAATTTGTGGACATGAAGTGTTAATTTATATGGTTAGAATGAATGTATTTAGTATATCCAAAGATAACTAGCATGATTATTTAAGGTATATTTAATTAACAATTAAGTCATATAAAATTAGCATCATTATTGTAATAATGGTGCGTCTCATAATCGCCCCAACGAGATCTAAGATATATACTAAATGTTTTATGTGAACCTTTCGATGTTTCATCTTTTAGTGGAGAAAAGTATTTCATCACATTTATTAATGACTTTTTACGTTATGGATATGTCTATTTATTACATGAAAAGACTCAAGTAACAAAAGCATTAGAGGTATTTGTTCATGAGGTAGATAGACAATTAGATAGAAAGGTGAAAATTGTCAAATCTGACCAGAGGTGGTGAATTTTACGGCAAATATAATGAGTTAGGACAATATCTAGGTTCATTTACCAAATTTCTTGAAAAGCATGGTATTTCTGCTCAATACACATGCTAGGTACACCATCACAAAATAGTGTGGCAAAAAGACGTAAGTGTACATTAATGGATATGGTTAGAAGTATGTTAAGTAATTTGTCTTTACCCTTATTATTGTGGATGCATGCATTGAGGTTCGTTGTTTACTTGTTAAATAGGGTTCCTAGTAAGGCAGTTTCAAAGACTCCTTTTGAACTATAGACTGGAAGGAAACCTAGTTTAAGACATTTACATGTTTAGAGTTGCCCTGGCAGAAGTAAGAATTTATAATCCACATCAAAAGAAATTGGATGTCATAACAATTAGTGGATTTTTTATTGGTTATCTAGAAAAGTTTAAAGGATATAGATTTTATTGTCCTAATCATACAACAAGAATTATTGAAACTGGAAATGCTAGGTTCATTGAGATTGGTGAAACTAGTGGGAGTGTTGAAAGACCACATAATATAGTTATTGATGAAATAAAAGTTTAAGTTCCCTTATTGACTTCTTCAATACATGTTACTCCCATAGTTGTAGAATGATTTAACAATTTACAGGAGCAAAAAATAAATGATCAAACACTTCATGAAGTGTTTGTGGTTAATAAACCTATTGAATCTACAATTAATGTTCCAATTATAGGAAAACCACAAGAAATAACATTAAGAAGGTCTTAAAGACCTAGAAAACTAGTTGTTTCTAATGATTATATGGTATAGCTACAAGAGTCAGAATTTGACTTAGGATATAAGGATGATTCAATTTCGTTTTCACAAGTCGTTGAAAGTGTTAATTCTACCAAATAGATTGATGTTATAAAAGAAGAGTTGAATTCTATAGAGCATAATGAAGTTTTAGATTTAGTCGAATTATCTAAAGGTTGTAAGACAGTCAAATGTAAGTGGGCTTTTAAGACCAAACGTGTTATGGCAATATTGAAAAACATAAAGCTAGAATTGCTGCCAAAGGTTATACTCAGAAAGATGGCATTGATTATAAGGAGACTTTTTCACCTGTTTCAAATAAAGACTCTTTTAGAATTATTATGGTACTGGTGGCTCATTATGATTTAGAGTTACATCAAATGGATGTGAAGACATCCTTTCTTAATGATAATTTAGAGGAAGACGTGTGTATAGATCAACCTGAAGGCTTTTCAATTAAAGGAAAGGAAGACATCGTGAGTAAACTTAAGAAATCGATATATGGATTTAAGCATGCTTCTTGACAATAGTATCTTAAGTTTAATGATACTATTACCTCCTTTGAATTTAAAGAAAACATTATTGATCGGTGTATATATCTAAAAATCAGTGGGAGTAAGTTCATATTTTTGGTACTTTATGTTGATTATCTTGTTAGCTACTAATGATCTTGGTTTACAACACTAAGAAATTTCTCTCTGATAATTTTGAAATGAAAGATATGGGAGAAGCCAGTTATGTGATAGGAATTGAAATATTCTGTGACAAGTCACAAGGACTATTAGGCTTATCTCAGAAAGCTTATATTAATAAAGTCTTGGAGAGATTTGGCATGAAAATTTATTCTGCAATTGTATTTCCAATTCAAAAGGGAGACAAGTTTAATCGTAATCAATGTGCAAAGAATGAATTGGAACATAAGCAATATGCATCAATTGTTGGAAGCCTAATGTATGCTCAAACTTGCTCCAGACCAAACATTAGCTTTACTGTTAGTATGTTGGGTAGGTATCAAAGTAATCTTGAATTGGATCATTGGAAAGTTGCAAAGATCATATGCTCACTTATAAGAGATTCAGTCAACTGGAAGTGATTAGATATTCAGATTCAAATTTTGCCAATAGTATTGATATCAGAAAGTCCACATTTTGCTATCTTTTCTTATTAGTTGGAGGAGCTATTTCTTGAAAAAAAGTGAAGCAATTTATCATTGCTATGTCCACTATAGAAGCTTAATTGTTAGCATGTTTTGAAGCTATAATTCAAGGTTTGTGGTTGCGAAACTTTATTTCGAAACTTGGAGTTATCGACAAGTATTGTCAGGCCGTTAAAAATTTATTGTGATAATTCTGCAGCAATCTTCTTTTCAAAGAACGACAAGTATTCTAAAGGTGCTAAATATATGGAATTAAAATATTTGTCTATTAAAGAAGTTCATAAACAAACAGGGTCAATTTGACATATTATCACTAATTATATGATTGCAGATCTTTTAACGAAAGGATTGGCACTGAAAGTCTTTAAAGAATATGTTGAAAGAATGGATATTATGAGATATCATTATTGAGATTTATGATGTTTGTATTTTGACACTATGAGCTCATTTATGTTTATGTTTATGTTAATTCTATTTTCTAGTGTACATTTATGAATAAATTATGTTGTTAGGATCTATCTTTAACTAAGACATTATCGTTGGACCATTATGGATCATATTGAATAAAGCGCTAACATTGTAGTACGTGGAATGAATTATGTTGTTTGTTAAGATGTGAAATCGCTACGACTCTTGTTAGTATCTTTGTTTGATCATGATTTATGATATAATCAACATTAAAAAATTTAGCAAAGTTTACTGACAAAAAGTTTATTTATTATTAAACCATGATATAACGTTTTTCAATTAATGAGCCAAGTGGGAGAATGTAAAACCTATATATCTAATATGTGACTCATTAAATAATTATGGTTTAATAATATTAAATATTAAATTCTAATTGGTCAATTTGATTAAGTAAGATAATGTTGATTAAGTAAGATAAGATTTTATTTTAAACTTATCGTTTGATAGAAATGATTTCGAGATATCCTTATTTTATTTGAAACTACTCCCCTACACACCTCTATTTATTTTTCACCATCTGAAAGCAGAATTATTGAGGTAAAAGAGAAGAAAAATCAAGTTTCTCTATATTCATTCACTTTGAAGGGTTTATTTCAATCAAGATTAAATTCATGGATCAAGGTATGTAATTCTTATTTTGTATTTTTTTTAAAGTATAGAGTTTTAAAATCTGGGTTAAAGGATTTTTGTGTTTATGTTTATGCAGTAAATTATGCTTACATTCTCTCCGTCTCAGAGGCAATGACAACTACTATTTACCATCCATTCCTTATTGATAACTTGGAATTACGTGCGTGAGTGATAAAATTTTAAGCCCTTGATATCGAACTTCTTGTTTGCTTTTCGTTTTGGGTACAATTTTCCATTGATTAACTTCGAGAAGGAGCATACTAATTTGGAAAACATAACACTAAAAAAATGCTACTTTTTTAAAATTAGAAATAGTATAAATAACTAAAAGCACATCACATGTGACATCTTTACTTCACTCTTAGAATATATCAAATTGATTTACTTTTCTTTTTCTCATACTTAAAAAATCAAATATTAAATATAATAATACCAATTTCGTGCTTCAACCAACTTTTCCCATACTCGGAAGAAATGAAGGAGACTTGACATATGAAGGTGATCCGTAACTGAAAAGGCAATTTGCATTTTACAAAGATTCAATTTTTATTCAAAGACCAAAGCATTTTAATGGTACAGAAACAAATATTGCATTAAATTCTAAAGAGATAAAAACATTGACTTGGATCGTTTCATTAATTTTATAAAAATTTTCTGTGACTCTATCATATGAGAATGATTGAAAATTAGTAAAATCATACGAATTGTATATCTTAAAAATATTGATATATTGATTTTTAACATTTATATATCACTATTTATATTAAAATACAATATAATATAATACAATATAATATATAAATATATAAGTCTTATTAAATATTAATTATATTAAATACTTTATAATATATTTATTAGGTTAATATGATAATAAATTAATTGTTTAATTAAATTTTTATATGATAATACTAATAAAAATTTGTGAAGTTTATTATTATTATTATTATTATTTATAGATAATTAATAAATAATTTTATTATTTTTCTATTTGTAAATAAAATTATAAAATTATTAATCTTTTGTTGACTTAATCATATTTACATTGTATTACTTAAGTTAAATTCATTTTATGAATAATTAAATAATATATTAGTTTATCATGTTTATAATAAGTACTAATAATTACTTTAACATATTTTTTTTGGTTATATAATAATATTAACAAAACATGAGTTTTAGGTAGGGAAAGTTTTTGAGTTAGAGCTCAACACCTTGGGAAAGATATCCCGCAAAACAAAGAGTTCATACTGATCATAGAGCTTTTTCCTTTTGTAGCAAACAGAACCCAAACAGTGATATTAAGTTTTTATAGAGATTAGGGACATACTCTGGAACAAAAATGACCCAACATGTAAATTATTTACGATATGCAAAGGGGAAGACATCATGCAACAAAACTGAGATACCCAACACACAGGATTTTATTATCTGGGTTTGTTAGTGAAGTTTCTAAATACTGACGAGTATTTATCTGGGTCTGTCAGTTAAACTTTTAAGAAGTCTTGACTATGGTCAAAGTCTCTTAAACCCAATTTACAATGCATGTTGTTTAGATTTTAGAATAACTATTGGCATCAATCATCGTATTCTGAACTCAAAGGTAACTGGTCATTCCATCTAAGAACCTTGGTTAGAGTAATGCTCAAAGAAAATGTAGATTCCCACCGTAGATCTGTTAGTGACATGGTAACAAACAAACAAACAAACAAAAAGGAAGCTTTTTCTAGGTATTAACATTTGAAGCAAACTAGTCTCCAAAGTCGCTTATATCCTATTTCATAGAAGCTGACTCGTCTAAATCTTCATAAACCCCATTTTATCGATATTCCATCTACAAAAGTTTGTGTAAGATATTATATATATATAATATCCATGTGTGTAGGCATGCAAGTCCCTAAGGGGTGGTCGAGTTGATAGAGTGGAGGGCATGGAGCCAAAAGGTTTTGTGTTCGAATCTCCCTACCTACGCTCTCTTGATCGAGTCTGTTGTACAGGACTTGCCTAGTGCAGAGTACCCGGTTGACGTGATTTGTAGGCTATTGCGTTAATCCGGAGGTTTACCCAATGCACATCCAAAAGATAGCGACTGCAGGTTCTTCCGTTTCAAAAAAAAAGCGTAGGCATACAACGAGTTAGGTTAGATTGGACTCGTCGTAGGTACTACTCAGCGTAACTCTTAAAATATTGTTTGAATTTGACTAAGTTTAAGTCACGTGGCCTAAAATTGATCCTAGGTTTAGTTAGCTAATTTAAAATGACTTTTTTTGGATAAGAATTGAGTTATTTGAACTGAGATTCATATTAGTCTCAAGTTCAATCAACTTAAGTTGATTCGTTGATTTCAAACTAGATCGAACAAAACTGGGCTCAATTTTTCATCATTAAATATATGATAATTTCTATTTGAATCTCATTAATGAAAATTGAAATACAAGTAATGAAATATTTACAATAACTTAATAAGGCGTTGTCTCTACAAATCATAATCATCAACATCCGGTTGAATTCTCGTTGAGTCGTGGGGTCTAGGAGTTGTTGTCTTTATAAGAAATAAGAAAAGGAAGATCAATGGAAATTTGTTACGTCATAGTCAACGCCACCGCTTTGAAAGAGATTTCAACAGGACGTCGATGTAATCCGAAAGTCAATCACTCCTTAAGCTTTTCGCAGCGAGCCCTTGCACATGTGCATTCGTGAACAAGAGAATGGAGAATGCACAGCAGATGCTTAATGAGTCAAAATGCAAAAAATGAAGGTCTGTAGTATTTGGAACACGCGACAAAGAAGAAAATCTTGGTATATGTAAGCCAAGAATAGAAGAAGAGTTTAGGTTAAATGAATTTGTAATACAAAATGAGTCCAAACAGATAACCATATAAGCCTATAACTTGCTAGTCACGCTACATCCAGCCCTAACTGGGCCCGGCTGGTGGACCCCGAACCTTTTTATAAGCTAGGCTTATTAAAGGATAATTAGTCATGTGTAAAGAAAAGAATAATCAATGAA
>JANKOE010000205.1:21599343-21613145 GCA_026284465.1 Erythroxylum citrifolium | reverse complement strand
GGTACTGAAGTTGGTGGTTAGAATCCACCCGGTACCTGGACCGGTACTGAAGTTGGTGGTTAGAATCCACCCGGTACCCCGGTCCAACACCGGCAGGCAGATAGCGCGTGTATGTGAGTGATTTGCCCAACTCCAACACTCCACCAAAAGACCCAAGCCAAGCAACTCAGATAAGTAGGAAAAAACAACAACAATACGAAGAAGTACAAGGCCCCTTGCCCAACCAATGTGGGATAAGCAAATGTTAGTAGAAGAAGGGACAACAACCAATAAGAGAAAGGCATAGAAGTTGTCATTATTCCAACATTCCCCCGCAAATGGCAATCTAAAATAGAAAAGTTTCCATGAGCGAAAGGAGGGTTTGATACTTAAGTGTCAATATCTTCCTATTGAATTAACACATAGTGAAGTGAGGTAACAACCAAGTTCAATTAATGAATATATATCTTGAACTAAGAGAACTTTAGTTGAGACCCCCACAACACATATCATACCTTAGTTTGTGCAAACTCCACCAAACCATACGTGCGTTATTCTAGGTCATGCGCTCACCTTGGGTCTCATGAGTGCTGTAGAAAGACAACCTAAGTCTTTCATAAAAGACAGCACACCTTCACACTCAAGTAGGTGAATCCATCAAGTACTTCTCATTAGAACCACCTTAATGGACTATGGGTCCATTAAGAGCATGTGCTCAACTTGTAAGTGGAGTTCGGTGAATCTATGAAGTTCGTCTCTTAAAGACCACTCTAACATGAGTTATAGATTCATTAAGAGCCTATGCTCAACTTTCTTTAGGTCAACATAACAAGTTATAAGGATGAGTAATGACCAAAATTTTAGTCAATGGGCTTAAGCCATATCCCCTTTGACATTTTAAGAACTAATATCCTTGATAATCCTTTAGTTAAAGGATTAGATAGATTCCTTTTGGATCTTACAAATTCTAAGGAGATAGCTCCATTATTGAGCAGTTGCTTCACCAGTCCATGTCTTATACAAATGTGTCGCCTTTTACCATTATACACGTTGTTCTTAGCCACTCCAATTGTAGCTTGAGAGTCACATTGCAGTAGAGCAAGTGTAGACAGTCTACTCCACTTAGGCACATCCACTAAGAGATTTTGGAGCCAATATACTTATTGATCTGCCAACTTAAGAGCAATAAATTCAGATTCCATAATGGAACATGCTATGTAAGTCTATTTTGCAGACTTCCAAGAAATAGCTCCTCTACCCAAAGTAAATATATAACCACTAGTTGAACTAACTTCATCTCAAATACCTAATTAGTATCACAATATCCTTCAAACACAACAGGAAATTTGCTAAAATGCAAACAATAGTTTATGGTACCTTTTAATACTTGAGCAAATGATGAATTGCATTCCAATGTTCACTATTACGATTATGAGTATACTGACTCAAACGTGAAATAACATAGGCAATATCAGGTCTAATATAGTTCATAAGAGACATTATACTACCAATAATGTTGGCATAATTACTTACACTATCACCTTTATTTTTCATGAGATGAACACTAGAATCATAAGGAGTTCTCACAGGTGTCACATCAAAATAATTGAATTTACGCAATACCTTATGAATTTAATGAGACTGACACAAAGAAAAACCATTCTCTGTTTTGGAAATTTTAATTCCAAGAATCACATCGACCTCTCCTAAATCTTTCACATTAAATTAAGATGACAAAAATGTCTTAGTCTCATTAACCACATCAATAGTAGCACCAAAAATCAACATGTCATTGACATAAAGACATATAAACACACATTCTGATCCTACCATTTTTTAATAAATGCAAGAATCAAAAGCATTAACAACAAAACCATTTTGAGTTAGGGTGCTATTGAACTTCTCATACCACTGTTTTGGAGCTTGCTTAAGGCCATACAAGGACTTCTTAAGTCTACAAATGTTATTTTCTTGACCAGGAACCTCAAAGCCTTCAGGTTTCTCTATATATAACTCCTCCTATAAATCTCCATTCAAAGAGGTTGTTTTCATATTCATTTGATGCACAACTAAACCATATATGGCAGTTAGGGCTATTAGAGCACGAAAGTGGCAATCTTAGTCACTGGTGAACAGGTATCAAAATAGTCAATCCCTTTTTCTGGTCAAAACCTCTCATCACAAACCTTGCCTGAAACTTTTCAATGGAATCATCATGTCTATGTTTCCTTCTAAACACCCACTTACCACTAATAGGTTTACAACCATTAGGTAAGTCAATAAAATCCTATGTACAGTTAGCCTGAAGGGATTCTAATTCACTGATTATGATCCCTTTCCAAAATAGAGCATCTATGGACGCTATTGCTTCTTTATAGGTTTTAGGGTCATCATTTAGAAGAAATACTGACACAATGTGCTCAATTATGACATCAAAGTTCTTAATCTCAACTAGGAAAGTAGTAATAAAATTAGGTCTAAAACTAGTTTCAGTTCTACGCCTCTTACTCCTCATGATTTTAACAATTAGCTCATTATTAATAGAAGCAGCAGCATGCACAGTATCAGAAATAGGTAAATGTCCATAAACATGATCATCATTTACAATTTTAGAATTAGAAGGCAAAATCACATAGTCATTTTTCTTACAAGGAAAAACATGATAAAAAACATTTGGCTTCTCTTGATTCAAAAATAGAATTATCACTCAAATACATGAATCTATAAGATGCACTACTTTGAGCGTACTTACAAAAGCAACATCAAAAGTTTTAGGCCCAATATTAGGTCTCTTGAATTCAAGTAAACCAAGCTCAGCTAAGCACTCCTACACGTTTACAGAATTCAAATTAGGAGCAAAGCCTTTCCACAACTCATAAGGGGTTTTGTCTAACTTCTTACAGGGCACTCTATTGAGAATATAGCATATAAAGAGTACAACCTCTCCCCACAAATTGTCAAGCAAACTAAAACTTAGCAACATAACATTCATCATCTCTTTAAGGGTTCTATTTTTTGTTTCTGCTATACCATTTTATTGGGTAGTGTTAGGTGCACTAAGCTCATGTATTATACCATTATGTTCATAGAAACATCAAAGGAAATTTGTGCTATACTCACCACCTTTATCTGACCTTGCTCTTTTGATTTTTTCTGTTAACTTGGTTTTCCACCTCTACTTTGTATTTCAAGAACATCTCCTCAACCTCATCTTTAGTTCTTAAAAGGTAAACCTTAGTATATCTTGAAAAGTCATCCACAAAAGTCACATAATACTTTTTACTTCCTTTGCTCATTATATTCTTAAAATATATTGAGTCCGAATGAATAAGCTTTAAAAGTTCTATCTTTCTACTTATGACAGATTTAAAAGGTTTCTTGGTATACTTAGCCTCAACACATATTTGACACTTAGAGAATTCATTGGTATTATTGCAGGTATTAAGTCCATTTCTATAAGTCCTTTAATCAATGCAATGTTCACATGTCCTAGCCTACCATGCCACAAGTTAGCGGACTCAATAATATAAGCAGAAGTAGAGGTATTGCCATTCTTTAATTCAGATCCAATATTGAGTATGAAGAGACCCCCTTATGAGATATCCCTTCCCCACAAACTCCTTACTACGATAGAGTACAACCTTATCAGATTCAAACATAAGCTCCATTCTAGCCTTATTCAATAACAAACCAAAAAATAAATTCCTATGTAGACTAGGAATATACAAAACATTATTTAAAGATAAGGTTTTGCCAGAAGTCAGCTTAAGTAGAATATTTCCTTTACCAAGGACTCTAGCAATATTATTGCCCATGTAGACGCATTCACCATAGACAACCTCTTGGAAATCATAAAACAAGTCTTTATCAACACACAAATGCCTTGAGGCGCCCATATTAAGCATCTAATCAGCCTTGTTAGCCACTAGATTAGCCTCAACAACAACAACAGTAATGATATCACTGTTTCAACCAAGTTAGCTTGTGGAACTGGTTGTTTCTAGATAGTCTTTTCTATGCCTTGGTGTTGTGAGCATTGGTAGGCTTTATGGCCAAGCTTCCCACACACAAAGCATGCACCTTTAGCCTTCTAAATTTTGGATTCCGGTTTGTTAAATCGCTTTTTTTGCCACAATTTAGTTTCATCTTGTTCTTCTCTTTAAACCTATCTTTAGATAGATTAACAACACATTCAACAAGGTTAGTGTTAGTGTTGTTAATAGAAAGATTATCAAACATATCTTTAAGTCGATTGGCTTCTTCAGTTCTCAGGTGGCTGATTAACTCTTGAAGAGTTAGGTCTTTCTTCTTATGCTTGAGTTGGTTGCGGTGGTCATTCCAGGAAGGGGGAAATTTCTCTAGTAGTACATTGGCTAGAAGTGTTTCACATATCTTCATGCCTTCACTAAGTATGTCAATAACCATGTTCTCGTATTCGTGCACTTATTTCATGATCGATTTGTCATCAACCATTTGGAATTGCAGCCACTTACTGACGACATATTTTTTCTTTCCAGCGTCATCAGCCTCATACTTCTTCTCAAGAGTATCCCATATTGATTTGGCAGATTTGTTGGTGTAAAAAAGATCAAATAAAACATCAAACATATGGCTCAACATTTGCCCACAAACCAGTTTGATGTCTTTCTTGTACTTCTTCAACTATTCAACTTTATCCTTGTTCGGAGTTACAAGAGTAGTAGAAAAAGCACCATTAGGAAGAGTAAGTGGAGTGATTAAAACAACTAGAGGATTGTTGGATAGCACATAATTGACCTCTAATTATTAAAAATTGTCTGCAACCTTTAGGACCACCATTTATACCTGGTTCTGTCAAGTGGTTCAAGTTTGGACAAATTGGGGAGGGACTTTGCGAGATTTAAAGTGGCACTGGTAGCCATTGATTAAAACAATTCGCTTGCAAATTGTAAGAAATAAGAAAACAGAATATCATTGGAAATTCACTGCATCATAGCCAAGGTCGGCTATGACAGAAGATCGTGGACAACAGAATGGAGAATGTACAGTAGATGCTCAAGGAGTTAGAATGCGAAAAATGAAGGTCTATAATTTTTGGATCATATGACAAAGAAGAAAATCTTGGTATATGTAAGCCAATAATAGAATAACTGAAGCATGATATCAAGAAAAGATCAAACAATTGTAACAGTTGAGAATTTACAAAATTGAAGAGTCCAAGTTCAATGAATCTGCAATACAAACTGGTTCCAAAATGATAATCATATTAGCCCACAACCTGTGTGTTGTGCCCAGACTGAGCAAGTGGGTGGGATTTGCCCAACATGTGTGAGTGATCTACCCAACTCCAACACTCCACCAAAAGACCCAAGCCAAACAACTAAGACAAGTAGGAAAAAACAACAACCATATAAAGAAGTACAAGACCCCTTATCCAACCAATGTGGGACAAGTAAATGTTAGTAGAAGAAGGGGCAACAATCAATAAAGAGAAAGACATAGAAGCTGTCATTATTTCAACGGTCTTTACAAGGATGAACTAAAAACTAGTCTATTAACATGTTGTCACTTACCATAACGTTGGGTATTTAATCTATTTTTCTAAAAACCAACCTCAACCAGCCTTTATTCAATGAAATCTGGAATTTCAATAAAAAAAGCTCTTCCTACTTTTTCATAAAAGAAGATCTTAGACCACCACATACTTTTAATTTTTGATCAAACAATTATCGAAAACTATTAAAATTTTCCAAAAACTCTTCATATAAATCAGGAAAATTCTTCCAAAAGCCAAAACTCACCATCTACATCCATAAACTTTTCACTCAAACGAAAGTTCCATCACTAAAGCCCGAAAAGCTTCTTTTCCTATCCTAAAAATCTTAGTTGTCCTTTCTTCAAGGTTTCTTATGTTCTCTTGATTTGCTTTATCTCCTTTTACTAACTCTTTTTTTTTTAATTTTTTTCTTTTATAATATCTCAAGCAAATAAGCGGAGTAACAACATTATGAATATGTCATGCAAGCTTAAGCGAAACACGCATCAAATACATTTAAGGTAAATACTTTTTCGCATGTTCTTTTCATCCTTTCATTGTTTTTGTCGTACCATGCATAACCTTTTTATTCTTAACTATTATATTAATTTATTATTATTTTTAGTTATCCCGCTTAATATATCTTCAATTAGAAAATGATTTTCATTATTGTTTTAACAATTGTCAAAATCCCTATCCTTTACAACCTAGGATGCTGAGATTAAATGGTCTTAGTAGTTGTGCTTTTGTTTGCTTAAGTTCATACGAGGATTATAACAACATTGTTTTGTCTTGTTTTGACATTTTTCTTCTGGGAAAATTCAATTTCTTTATTTTTATTTTTCAAACATTTTAGGGTTCATAAGTTGGTGTATATATTTTTTGTTCTTTTTTTAGTGTGTCATCAGGTTGGAGGTAAGAATGTGTGTTTCTGTTTGCAAGGTTGGGCGGGACTAGACCGTGTCAGGTCTAGTCGGGATCCGGCCCAAAAGCATTGCCCAAAACGGTTCGAGACTTCGAGTACAATACATAACACCTGCTGTTTAGGAAGACTACAGAAAATGGCTACTACTACACAGATTATCGAGAAACTGAATCTCAAGCCTCACGAAGAAGGCGGGTTCTTCGCTGAAACGCTCAGGGATACTTCAGTCATCCTTTCCAAGTCTCAACTTCCTTCTAGATGTATGTGCCCATCATCTATTTTCGTTCATGTACATGCTTATGCATTCACATCAAAATCTGCTTTACTGATTTAGGATCTTTCTTAATCAAGGTTTGAAAGCTTTCTGCTTTATCGTTTGGTTTTTGGACGGATTCTGCTTTTTGAAATTGATATTCTGAAATCTGATGTGATGTGAAGAAGAAACCAAGATATATGCAATGATGTTTTGCTACTTTCTTCTTTTTGGTTGTTACAAGGAATCTTTTGAACTGATAGTTCAATTTGCCTTTATTAAGCCTATGGAATATTATTCTGGAAGGAGGTTTACAATGGAATGTAATATAATCGGACAGAAGAGGTAGAAGAGGTAGGAGAGGAGAGTTTCATATTATACCTCATTTTATTCTAAACAGTAAACATGAGAAACTTTTGATTTGAGATGTTAACGAGAGAATGTAAAATAATAAACTACTTTTCCTATGTTACATTATAAATCTTTTTTCTAAGCAACATTTCACTATATTACATTATGAATCCTTCTATCTTACCCAAACAACAATTTTTTAATATTACATCTATTTACGTTCTATTATAAACTATATTGTTACGTTCTATTTCATTACATTAAAATCCTTACGTTCAACCAAACATAGCCTAATATAAGGCGACATTCTTAAGATGTGGTTGGGTACTTTTTTACCCTTTCCTTTTGGCTTATGCTGATGGAATTGAAATTCGTGTAGAATTCCTTTCGATTTTCAATGGAATCGAACCACACGAAATCGGACAATTTCCAATGGATGGTCTTCTCCAGCCATTTAGGCGATTTCTACTTAATCCAGGAACTAGGATCACTATCGGAGCTGAAGTAAACATATCTCCCTAAATTTGAGATTTTTTAAGATGGATGTACCATAAAAGACTCGTTGGTGTAAGACCGAAATGAGTGTACAGCTGTTTGTTTGGGTGAACTTTAGTGCTATTTTCACCTAAATTGAAAGGACTGTTGACAGTGTTTTATGACTTGTTCTTTCTATCGCACTTTTTCGTTTCACCAACCTGTTGTTAGTTCTAATATACTCCCTGAACAGATCAGGTTGATCGCCCAGTCAGCACAAATATCTATTTCTTGCTACCTTCTGGGAATGTGTCTCTCCTTCATCGTATCCCATGCGCAGAAACTTGGCATTTCTATTTAGGAGAACCATTAACGGTATGAATGTTCCCAGTTTAACACTATTGTACATCCCAAGGTTAAATTATTTGTATCATTGGCTCTTTTTGGTCTAGAACTGTGCGTAATTATCTATGGGCAAGCATCAAACTTTGCTAGACATTGCCTGCCTGTTTGACTCATCCTGTGCCTTGCAGACTTCTTCTTGTAAGTTTGATACTCGAAACAAAATAATATGTAAATAAATGGCAAACCCAAGTAATGTGGAAAATCTCCACATTCTTCGTGAATTCTCTTGTAAGTAAACCATTTCTTTCTCGTCTTATCCAATGTGGGACAACTCGACTTACAGGATTCCAAGTTTCTCATACCTCTAGTCAGTACCAAAGTTATCATAGGTTGACCTTTTATGAGCTGAAGGTTTTGGGTGTAGAGTTGTCTTTATTTAAAAGTTATAGAATCACTTATAAATATGGAATAACATTCTTAACTATCTCTGATGACATGTCTCCTAATATAGCTATTATCTCTGTTTTTTCCTTTTATTTCTGATGAGACATGCATGTTCTTTCAGATTCTAGAATTGAACGAGGCAGATGGGCAAGTAAAACTTACCCGTGTTGGACCTGATCTGATTGTAGACAACCAACAACCACAGTACACTGTCCCTCCAAATATTTGGTTCGGAGCATTTCCAACTAAGGATTACATCATCTCACCTGATGGTGCTGTTGTCAAAGCTGATCCCAGGGACCACGAGAGCCACTATTCCTTGGTAGGTTGCTCTTGTGCACCTGCCTTCCAGTTTGAGGACTTTGAGCTGGGAAAGCGGTCTGAGCTCGTCTCACAGTTTCCCAAACATGAGTCCCTCATTTCGTTACTAACATTACCGGATTGAAGTGGAGTCCTTATCTTTCTATGTATCTAAAAAACAATCGGCCTGTACTATAATAATCAGGGAAGATCAACCTTGTGATGCTGTATTTCCCTATCCTGCAGATTTTGTGTTGTTGAACTATGTTCTTGTACTTAGAATAAACGTTAGACTGGTGGAACTCTAAATACGCATTTCGAGACGAGTGATTGCTTGTGTGAAAACTAGTTAGCAGACTCGTGGATGAACTACGATTAGATCTTCCAATCCTTCTATCTGTTTTATGCATAACACATGACATTTAAAGTTCCAAAAAGAACAATGTTTACTAGTTGTTTGGAACAAGCCACAGACTGTTTATATAAAAGAAAAAGCTAATGAAAAAGCATCAACTTTAACTGCCAACATCATCGGTTCAAGTTCCTTTGCAAGGAGCTGCGTCGGAAGAAGATGGCAACTCGGAATAAATCTTAGCTATCCAAGATTGACTAACAAAAACAAGAAGATATATGCATCATTTGAGAAAGGAATCGCAATAGTTCTAGGCAGAAACTTCACCATGGTGAGCAGGTTGTCAGACACAAAAACACGGGGAAAAAAAACATTGCTGGAAAGAATAATTGGCAGTGAATACTAACAGAGACTAGTTATTAAGGCCAAGATGTGGAAAGTTTATAAGCTGAAGAATAACAAGGGTAAAGAGGGGAGACGAGAGTAGTAGAATGAAAAATAAATCTATTGAGCTGGAGTTAGTTACGTAGGGAGAGAATAAGAGGGGTGAGGAATACGGGAGAAAGGGGAGTTTTTGGTAAAATTTTCTATTATAACATAAGGATATTCTCTCTGAGAGAAGTTCAGGCTCTGGACACTCTTTTGTTAGGGTTTTTTGGCTCTTTTTCTTCTTAATAATAAATTCTATTTCTACCTTTATCATTTGAGAAATCCATTAATTGGTCCGACCTGTTGGATAGTTCACCAATGCCCCCAAAAATGACAGATAAGATGGATTTATTGGAGAATCGAGTTACAGCATTGGAGGATTCCGTTAAGTTAGGACGTAAGACTGGGGGAAGCTCCGGTGGAGTCGAGGTGGTTTTGACGAAGGTGGTGCCTCCAAAATTTTGAGGGATAACTTCGACGAAGATCGTAGGGCAGTGAAGAAGACAGAACTGTCATCGTTTAATGGTGAGGACCCCGTTGGTTGGATTACATGGGCAGAGACCTATTTTGAGGTCCAAAACACTACCAATGACATCAAAGTAAAGCTAGCTAAGCTCAATATGGAAGGACCACCCACGATTCACTGGTTCAACCTGTTGCGTGAAACAGAGGACCTTCTCACTTAGCTCAGGTTGAAGCAGGCATTGATTGAAGGATACAACGGTCGTCCGTATGATAATCCATTTGAAGAGCTTTCCGATTTGCGTCAAACTGGGAGTGTAGAAGAGTATATCGCAAAGTTTGAACTGATCTCGTCGCAGGTTAGTCACTTGCTAGAAACACAATATCTCAAGTACTTTATGGGAGGTCTATCTTCTGAACCGCGTTCAAAGGTGCGTACCTTTAACCCACAGACTTACTCACAGATGATGAAGGTTGCTCGCGATTTGGAGGTAGAGATGTTAGCTGGAGATCGTGACATTTGAAAACCATGCATTTCTAGTCATTCTTTTGGGTTTCATTTGAACAACCGAGGTAACTCGATGGTCAAAGAACAGGAGGGGTGGACCCAATCGAGTAGCATTGAATCCGTGGGCTCGGGATCAGCGAATGAAAATAGGGCTAAATCACATTTGGGGAGTTCTCTTAAGTCCAATAACAAAGGAACAACATCGTCATTCTCTGTATCTCATTCACGATTAGACAAGAAAGAGGGAGCTGGCGGTGATCAGAGTAAGGGGTTGAAATACCTTACGTACTCAGAACTTATGGAGAGGAGATCTAAGGAGTTGTGTTTTTAGTGTGGGGATAAGTTTCACCTATTACATCAGTGTCCAGAAAAACAATTACGATTGTTGATATTAGGAGATGATAAGAGCCCCAATGAGGGAGAGGTGCTTGTAATGGAGATTGACAAGCACGAAAAAGACGATGAGGAATCTCTTAGGTGTAAGGCTATGGGTATGTGTGGAATCACCAACGAAATTATGGAGGAAGTGAAGACATTGAAGTTAGAAGGGGAATTGAAGGGAGTTCTTGTGTTGGTTTTGGTTGATAGTGGTGCCACTCATAATTTCATCTCGTCCCAGGTGGCTGCTACTTTGGAGTTTCTAGTTACTCAGACTAGGAAGCTTAGGGTCAAATTGGGAGATGGTCACAAGATTATTGTCAAAGGTAAATGTTCAAATGTGCTGCTTCACTTGAGATAAATTGATATGACTGTGGATGCTTATGTGATTGATTTGGGAGAATTGGATGTCTTGGTTGAAAAAGTTAGGGAAGGTCTATGTCTTTCTAGTACCAAGGGAGTTCAGTGTTGCTACAAGGTCTAACTAAGAGTTGTATAACAGAAAAGGGGACTTGACCTATTTCTCCTCTTTTCATGGGCTGATATAGAGAATAGAGAGTGTCAATGATGAAGGAGGGGAAGTTCTGCCAGTGACTTACTAAGCAGTGAGCAATTAAGAGCTATCAACATTATAGAAACATTTCTGAAGGTATTCACTGAAAGGAGGGGTCTACCTCTAATAAGGTTAACAGAGCATGGTATTTAACTGCATCAAAAGGTTGGTCCAATAAGTGTACACCCATACCGTTACCCGCATTTGCATAAAAATGAGATCGAACGGCAAGTTGGGGAATTGCTTCAATAGGGGGTTATACAACATAGTTCTAGTCCTTTCTCAAGCCCAGTAATTTTGATTAAGAAGAAGGATTCTACATGACGCATGTGTATTGATTACTGTGCCCTTAACAAGGTTACTATTATGGATAAGTACCCAATTCCAGTAGTGGATGAATTACTTGATGAGATGAATGGAGCACACCACTTCTCTAAATTGGATTTAAAGTCAGGCTATCATCAAATTAGAATGAAGGAGAAGGATGTTCATAAAATTGCTTTCCATGCTCATGAGGGTCATTACGAATTCCTTGTGATGCCTTTCGAATTAATGAATGCACCGGCCACTTTTCAAGCCACAATGAACCAGGTTTTTAAGCCTTATTTGTGACAATTTGTCCTAGTATTTTTTGATGACATACTCGTTTATGGTAAAGATTGGGTCACTCACTTGTTTCATTTGGCACATGTCCTACAATTATTACAGCAACACTGTTTTGTGGCCAACAAGAAGAAGTGTACATTTGGGAGGAGCTAGTGGAATACTTGGGTCATGTGATTTCCAGAGCAGGGGTGTCAGTAGATCCCGTCAAGATTAAAATGTTGTGGAGTGGTCGATACCTCGCAATGTTAAAGGTGTTAGAGGGTTCTTGGGCTTAACTGGTTATTATCGTAAATTTATTAAGGGATATGGTAAATTGGCCAAGCCCTTGACTGAATTAACAAAGAAGGAGGGTTTTCATTAGGGAGAGGAAGAACAATTTGCTTTTGATAGATTGAAAGTGGCATTGACTTCTGCACCGGTACTATCTCTTCCTGACTTTACTCAATCTTTCCAAATTGAATGTGATGCTTCGAGAAAAGGTGTAGGAGCAGTGTTGATGCAAGACAAAAAAACCTATGGCTTATTTCAATAAGGCCTTGGCTAATCAGAACTTGTCTAAATCCATGTATGAAAAAGAGTTTATGGCTTTGGTTTTGTCGGTGCAGCATTGGTGACATTATCTCTTGGGTCCCAATTTTGTGGTCTTTAACGATCAAAAGAGTTTGAAACATCCGTTGCAGTAGAGGGTAGTTGTAACGCCCGAAATTAGGGGTTAGAAGATTAACGGTTCTGTTCTGAGATTTACGATATGTAATAATGTGTGTGGGTTTGAGTTACTAAATACAATAAATATCAGTGTGTTGTTTGGTTTTGTTTGTTCTGTCTTGGGTGACATCCATGTATCCTCCCAGGGGGTATTTGGGTGTTACAGGTAGCTAGTTGTGATCAACAGAATTGGATTTCGAAGCTGTTGGGATACCATTTTGAGGTAATTTATAAGTTAAGCTCTAATAACAAAGATGCAGATGCTTTGTCTCTCATGCATGAAGTAGGGGACTTTCGCATTTTGGTGTTGTCATCAATTTGGGATCAAAGGAAGGCTATGGAATCAAAGATTTTACATGATGCATTTCTGCAGAAAATTATGGTAGATTTATAGGTTGATCTGCAGCCTCGGCCCGAATTCAGCTTGCATAAGAACGTACTGTTTCATAAGGGCAGATTGGTTATTCCTTTTTCTTCTTCTACCTTTATTCCTATACTATTGGAACAATTTCATTCCTCTTCAAGTGGCAGTCACTCTAGTTTCCTTAGGAATTACAAATGCATCGCAGGGAATGGGTATTGGGTAGGTGTGAAGAAGCGAATTCAAGAGTTTGTGAGAAGTTGTGATATTTGCCAACGGCAAAAGTATGTTGCGACTTCTCCACTTGGGTTACTGCAACCACTGTCGATTCCACAACAAGTATGGGAGGATATTTCTCTTGATTTCATTACCGGGTTGCCAAAATCTAAAGGGTATGATGCAATCTTAGTTGTGGTGGATCGTTTGTTGAATTATGCCCATTTTGTGCTCCTTAAACATCCATGTACTGCTAGATCTGTAGCTGTCATTTTTGCTAAAGAGATCATTTGCTTGCATGGCATGCCACAGTCAATCATCAGTGACAGAGATCCCTTATTTGTCAGTAACTTTTGGCAAGAGTTGTTCAAGCTCCAAGGAACAACGTTAAAAATGTCTTCTTCTTACCATCCAGAAATTGACGGCCAAACCGAGGTAGTTAATAGGTATTTGGTGTTGGATCCCGTTTTCGAAACCCAACTACTTATACAGATTCATTATAATGTTGGAAACCTGTTACCGGATGTCCAACCTCTTGCACAAAATATCAAACTGGAAATCCCGATATAAATTTTTTTTCATCTTATTCATCTTAAATCCATTTTCTTACTAATCTATTCTCATGCTCCTTATTCAAACTCAGTCA
>JANKOE010000205.1:21563890-21575930 GCA_026284465.1 Erythroxylum citrifolium | reverse complement strand
TTAATAAATAATAATATTTTAATTAATTAATTAATTACAATATTTTAATTAATGAATGAATTATATTTTAACTAATTGTAGTAATTAATTAATTATATTATTTTAATTAATTATATTTTAACTAATTATAGTAATTAATCAAATAGGAGAGTAATGACTCCCATTCCTCTCCTATTTGAGGGGAATGGAGCATTACCTTAAATCTAGGAATGAAAACATTACCTATTCAATGATAGTATGTTACCAAACAATACTTTTCATTCCATACCCATACTTATTTTTTCAAACCCCCAAAATTAGCACCCCCTTAATTTTGGCCCAGTCTACCTGACTCAATCGATTTTAGCTAAGATTGACTGAATTATGGGTGAGTCATACGTCAACCAGTCTCGATCCATCAAATCACAAGCTATCTATTCTATGGTCGAGTCAGGCTAAACCTGATCTGACACATTGAAATCCTACTATAAAGTAGTACACATACTCGTAGCACATGAAAACGATCATCTGTTTAATATTATGGTATATTATTATGTCGAATAAATATCAGTCATTTATTTATGTGAATCTCGCATAGATTTTATGTGTGCTATGTAAAATAAATGATTGAGATTCTATAAAAGAGAATAAGACATAGTAATATTAGATAGAAAATCTAGATTCCATGAAAACGCACCTATGAAACTTTCAATTTTATTTATTTATTTATTTTTGTGCAAAGGAAAGAAAAATACAAATAGAAAATAGAAATATTCCCGACAAACATGACGCCTAACAGCATCAGTAAAAACTGAATGACTCCATGTTCACTAGGAACTTTGCATGCATCAGAGTCCCCGATTCTGAAATTGACCTGGATTCTGTATTCCTCTTCCTTGAAAACAAAACTCCTCAGAAATACATCATGCTCAATATACTAAATTCAGTTTGAGAAAACTGTTTTAACAAGGAACTGTTTGCTTCCTCCAATGCTAATCTTGCAAGTACTACACCAGTAACCACCGGTGAAAAAAACCTTCTCCAAGGCTAATATAGCATGACAAAAGCTTATTCAGATCTGCTTCAGATGTGGGGACCTGTGCTAAATTTGGTCCCTTGCTGCTACTAACTCCAGCAGAATCAAACGACTGGTAAAAACCCATTTCTATAGGTAATAACATAGAAAAATCATATTCATATGTCGGAGCTCCATGGATTATTGTTTGGATTACATCATTCAGATATTACAGAAATTCGACGACAGTTTCCAGTCAAGAATTGCCTTCTGGCTTCAGCCTTCCGACTCGGTGAACTGCAAAGTATAACGATCGAACTATGAAGTTATACCTGCAACAACAGTATTAGCGTTAAATTAAATAACTGTTGCTCGGAGCTTGAGACTAACTATTCATATTAAGTATCAATAAAGTATATAAGTTATTACCAAGTAGTCCTCTCACTGCTGATCAACGGCAGTTTTTTATATCTCTAAAACTATATCTGCAAAAGCAAACAAGTGTTAAAAGCACCCAGATTAAGGTAGCAATAGATATTTTACACAGACATGTCACGCCTGATGCAGACTTACATTCAGAATCTGTCTTCACCCATCTGCTTCCATCGTCAACCTTTTCATCTGTAACAACCTCACTAAAAGAAACAGGCTTTTGTTTATTTTTCAGGTACTTTTTTGCAGTCGCTGTCGGAGTCGGATTTTGAGGATATATTTTCTTGTGAATAATTGTCCTCAATATCTATCATTAAGTCAAGAAGCTAAGGAGTTCGATGGTATGAATAATCCATGAAATTTGATATATTCAATGAAAGCTTACCTTTTCCACTCTCGATTCAGGAACTTGATCTCTTACACTGGGAGTGGGTGTCAACCCACTTCGGCAAATAAACAGCTTCTTAATAAGAAATGAAAGAGATTTTTTGTTAATTGCATTAGTAGTTTTATCCGCACGTATATCTTTCTCTCTCCTGACAACTACAGTGGCCTTATGCTGAAGATGGAAATCTTTGTTTTCCGACTCATGAGAAGACACATCACCAGCTCTTCCTTCGTCATCCAAATTGAGAAGCCTGTCCCACGCCCGATCTGAAGTGTCTGATTCTGTGTCAGAAGCCGATCCATCCTGCTTATTCATTATTGAGTCCAGTTCCTTTTTAAGTTCTCTAACTTCTTCGGGTGTGAGTTCTTGAAGTTGATCTTGGGATGACAAAGGATTTTCCTGAAGATGGTTCTGCCTGGAATTTTCTTTTACATCTTTGTTCCCAAATGTCCCTATTGCCAGCAAACAATGAGGCCAGTCACCGAATTCTTCCTTGCAAATTTCTTGTCGGGTATGATCTAGGGCAAGGAATAGAAATTGGCATGAATAGGCAGGTTATGGCAGAGTTAAAAAGTAGAGATCGATACATGCAGACAGATAAATGTCCAAGACAACCAGCAGACAGTGCAAAAAAAAAAGGCCTGCATTTACATTAAACGATGCAATTGATTGATCTATGTTTTTTTCTACCAACTTATCAGATGAAAGTAAGAACAGCAGCAACTAATCTGCTAAATTACAATCCTAAGCAATTTGTAATCAATTCACAGCTAAATGCTAAAAAGCTAAATCAAAGAACCAACAATCATCCTCCCTCGAGGGACCTCCAAATTATAATCATAAAAAACAAACAAAATAAAGACCTTTTCAGTTAATACATCATTCCGGTTCCTGCTTGTCAGGAAGCTGTCTAAATCCATGCTTGTAAATCAAGGAATACCCATCGAACAAAATAACAACTTCAGTGAGATGCGTATGCTTCACTGGAATACAGAAAAGAATAGAAAGAAACTGAAGGGTCGTTTAGAGCTTACGATGAACAGAAACGCAATTCGGACTTCCTCCATTGAATTTGGTTTGCATCCAACTGAAAAGCTGCAATGACCAGGCACATGATTACTCCAGCTAAACATCTCCTCTAATGAAAACTTACGGATAAGAAGACAAATCTTTTCTTTCCTTGGACTTGCTTACCTTCATTATAAGAACTTCTATATTAGCAGCTCTCCTATAACGTAGACCAATGTAAAGATGGTGGGCTTATAGAAACGACCTTGCCTGCTCATGTGAAGAACCTACAAGAAATTAGAAGCTTAGCTGCAGTGTGTTATATAAGAGTTGGGGCCAGTGATAAATTCCAGGGACAAGCTGGTAAGTGCCAATTCCGCTGGTTCAAGTTCCCATAAAGACTTCATCTTTGCCACCGTCCTTCACTCTCTCTCTTCAATTTGCCACCTTCCTACAACTACAATATGTTTTCTTCTCCTTAATTTCTACTAATATTTCTCTTGATGAAGAAAAGTGTAAGACATGAAGTTGTCTTATGGGAATATTGTTGAAATAATCATTTTAAAATTTCTGTTTGAACAGGTGAAGTGTATGTAAGAAAAATGCTTTTGTTTGAATCAAATTGCCTACAAATGGACTTTTTAATGGAAAAATATCTTAGCTTCAAAAAAATTGGAAAAAATATCTTCATTAATTCTGTAATGCATATATGTCATTGGACTAGTAAAATCCAATGCAAGTTCACCTCAACTCATAATCTCCAAGTGCATTTGTCCTGTGTGTTAATTCATCTTAAACGCATACTTCTCCTCTACAGTTGTTGAAACTGTTTCAATTATCAGGATGGTTGGCATCATTGTTTAACGGGACAATTGAAAGAAACATTTTTCCTACATTTACGAGTGACCACATTCACATGTTGAGATGCATAAAAGCTGATTCCAACTTGATCATCGTAAACTCAATAGAAGTAGGCTGATCTGAATTTAATCATAATATGGAATATTGGTTTATTAGTACTATATCAATATTTTACTGTTCATGACATGCAACGGAGGTAGGAAAAAAGCTATCTCGTAGGGGCTTAATAAGGTAAAGATACAGGCTAAAGGGAAGGGATGGGTCTAATATGAAGAGTGGAGAGGCAGTAGTTTGGTCTCTGGTGGGCTTGTCCCTGGCTTTCCCAACCACAGGGCACCTGCTGATTTGTATCACCATCACCACCGCTAAGCACTATCTTTCTACGAAAGTCTTCTAAAACCGAACGTCATCCGAACTCTGATTCTTCGCACAGCTAATTAATGTCGACCAAGTATGAGCCAATCCACAAGCATCGAACCTTTTGTCTGTTGTTTGCTCATTTTTCAATTGTTAGCCTTTAGACCGTCAAGTGTAGATGAAACTCGTAACCTATATTTACTCATGGTTACTGATGAGATTTTGGTTAAACAATCCATTGACCTAAGCTACCGTTTTGAATGAGAAAAATCTCCTAACCAAACCCAAGTGACCCCTTTTGGATTCCATTACCAAGACTTTAGACAAGGACCTTAGCTACGTAGAAAGCAATCAATAGGAGACCGGTTCCCATGTTGTCGCAGGCAAATTCAGTTGCCTCTGGTATTGGAACTCATTTCCAGGCAAGAATTTGTCTGAGTTTTAGCAACACGTGCGTTGTCAGGCTACAGAAATATTTCTCCTGAAGATTAAGGCAGAAAAGAATCAAAGTGACAACTTTTTATAGCTTTAAAGGCGATGCAGTGCTAACCTCTATGTTTCGGTTTGAACTTTGAAGTATAGTAGATCAGATCTTTGAGAATCCATATATAGGAAATGACAACTCTCAATATAGTTTTTAGTGGAGTGTTCAGGAGGTAGAAACTAGTATATTGTCTTTTGTAGTCTCCTATGTATTCCTAGGCAGTTTTTTTACATACTGTCAACTTCATGGTAGATACCGGTGTTTCTGAAACGATTGCTATAATCATCCATCCTGGGATTTGTATGGCCAGCATTTTCTGAATGAAAGGTCCTATCCCATTCTAAACTTGTGGAGTTGCTGAATATGTTATTTAAAGTTAAAAAATGGACGGGTACTCTAATTTTAAGAATTTTAGTTACATATTGCATGGTTATTAATTATTACAGTACATATTTTATTACTCTATCAATGCAATGATTGGATATTGGTACTTGAAATTGTGGCGTTACTTGAGAAGCAAAGGGTTGTGTTCCATAAATGGAATAGAAGCATAGCACGTGAAGTTGTCGAAGGTCCAAAGCCATGACAAGTCAGGATTTGGATTGACTTGGATGTTGGACTCGTACTTTTAGGGGCTGCATCCGACCAACACGTGTCTCTAAGGTTTGGTCAGGGCCTGTCGTTTTACCATTGTTCTGTAGTATGAACAGCAGGTTCACTTTGAAGGTTTTGATCATTACTTTGAAGAGTTTACGTATTGTTTTTTTTTTTTGAAGAGTTTACGTATTGTATTTATAAGACGTTTTTATTAAATTATCTTTGAATTGCACAGTGTAGTACTTTTAATTTGATCAAATGTCCTGTCTGTATACTAGTTTAGTTCCCATCCATCATCTTTTTGCCCACTTTAAGCAATCACCAGCTGGTTACTGACTGCAGCTCCAATTTCCGAGGGATACTCTTTTTTTTTTTTAATTGCGAAAGTTGAATAATTGACAAACTTATCAAAGCAGGGATTGGATGTTATCAACTTTTTCTTTTTTCTGGGGTTACAAAAGAAAGAAAATAAGACAGACTAAAAAACAAACACCCTAATTAGTGTAGTGATATGCGGTACAAAGTTTCTTGTTTATTTTAGTTATGTGGTTCATCATGATCGTTGGAGGCTCCTGAAAGATATGTAAATTTGGACTGGATAAAACTGTTAAAGAGACCAGACTATCAGCATACAGGCTCTTGCGCTCGAGGGATACTCTTTTAACTTGCCTTTTAGTATCGTTTTTAAAACAGCATGATGTTCAATGTTATTCAACCCCAGCCATCCACTATTTAGCAGTACTGTACAGTTTGAACTATAATTTTCAAGTCACTCAAAACCTATGCCCCAGTCAATAGTCATCCTCACTCCTTAACATTCTTACGTTGATGCAAGATCGATACATATCTTAGCAACTTCTGTGTAGTAATTCTCTACGCACAGCGAATGAGAACAATATTAAGACAGACAGTGCTTTCTATAATCACCAAATGTTATTGTCATACAAATACTTCACCTTAAAGCATCTCACGATTGACTTCATAATCCAAGTTTAAGCACTCGGATTATATTTAATCTGACTTCCTTTTCTATAGTGTTTTTAGTTTGACCAATCATTGCATTTTTGGTTTAACTGAATGCTTCTTTACTATAGTCCGTCCTTTTTTCTCTTGAACTTGAGGAAGGTCACATATTCCAGTCAAATGGTATATGTGCATATTCCAAGTGTAGTTATTGCAGAAATTCTAATTACAAAGAGATTTCTGTCCAATTTCGCTGGTAAGGAAATACCCTTTTATAGGATTTGAAGATCTTAACTTTCCGATTAAGAAAAAATGAAGAGAAGAATAGCTTCTTTAGTTGAAAGTACTATAGAAATAAAACTGCAGGGGTGCGGTCCGGCTGAGATCATGCCTAGGGCTAGGAGTTCTCTTAACAATCTCATTGAGATGCAAGCCGAAGGAGTTCTCTTCACTAGGAAATGTATATTATTTATATTGAAATGAACCATGTAGAGACTTTTATGATACCTATTTTGAGGAGCCAGCGACATATCAGTCATTAGTCTTGGTTTTGGCCTTTTAAGGTCTTGGTCTGTTCTATTATTGGAAAGACAGGACTAACCTCAAAATGGAAAGTAGCCTCTGGATCTGAAGTGGAAGGCATTTGATGGGCTACGATGATAGCTACGATGGATTCTCTGGTTTCCCACTTTAAACGGAACGGACTACGGAGTGTATATAGTAGACATTTTAAAACTATAAAAAAGATGTGTATCTTTTTTAATTTTTTAAAACTATATGCAAAAATGTATCTTTTTTGGCCTTTTATTTATATTTTGATTTAGAATAATAATAATAATATATAATGTGAATATTAGACGTGAAATAATTAACTTTCAATATTACCATAATTCAACCTATCTTTTAAATTCAACTTGAATCAATTAAATTTAAATTAAATTATAATTATAATAAGTTATTAATTTCAGTTGAATTTAATTAATTTGGGTGTAGTTTAAAAGCTTGGTTGAGTCGTCAAAAAAATATTATTTAATGAATGTACGTCTAATGTCATATTGCGTCATTATTTTTTAACCAAAGTTATAGAAGATAGGTTTTCTAAATTTGAGAATTTTAAAATTAGATAATTTTTTAAAATTGATTAAACTACAAGAAAAGACTATATCTTTTTTCATAAAGAAAAAATAAAATTTAAAAACTTTTTTAAAATTCTTGAAACCTTTATAAGTTACCAATAACTATTATATAATAATTTATTGAGCTTGAGTTAATGTACTGAATCAATAACTTTAATAAATTAATAAGATAATACTTTAAAAAACTCATATAAATATTATATTATAAATTAACAATTTATTAGAATTACAAATATGTATATTATTTTTCTTAAATATGACTACATTGTGATATATTCTTTTTTAAATTAAATTAAATTTAGAATTTTGAGTTTGAATCACAATATAATAAATATTTGAGTTTAATAATTTAATTCAATTGATTATAATGATAAAATACAATACAACTTAGTTACTTAAATTTATGATTATTAAATTGTGAATACATTTTATAATTATCAATTTATTACTTTATTTTTAGTTTATAAATTTTATATGTCGTCCCTATGTTATTAACTTGTGGATATTTTGCTTTACAAGGATCATATCTTTAAAAAAAAAGAGCTAGAATTTGAATTCAGTTCAAAATCCTACTTGAAAAGTTTGAAAGGTTCAACCTCCTTCACTAAAATAAAGTTGTTTTAGTGTCAAAAATGATTTTACATTATCATTATAGAAGAAAAGGTTTAACTCAATTCTAATTTAATGGATTCAGGTTGACTAAGTTTTAAGTTAACTTTAATTTTAAGAATTGGCGCTCAGCGTCTTTCACTAAAATTCCAACCTCAGACTCAAATCCTAGTTCTGGAGCATTTTGATAGTTTGAGCTAAACATGTGTTTTTAACTAAATTCTTCAATTCCTACTTGATAATCATAATAGTTTTTATTGTGACAATTTGGGCTAAATATTTTTTTCCAACAAGATTCCACAATTCCTACTTGATAATCATAATACTCTTGATTATTTTTAGAAGTATGAGCTTCATAATTAAGGCTCAAGAAAATAGAGGAAAAATAAATAGAGATGAGTTTTAGTTCTTGTTTGGATATAAGGTATTGAAATTATATAAAAAGAAGTTACAAACTTAGTCCAATAACTTTATGTGAAATGATGAAATGGCACATAAAAAGGCCAAAGTACAATTGATCAATGAGTTATCCCATAATGTTTAATATGGACCCTTCTTTCTCCTTAGTATTGGTTCAGTTATTGAACTAGGCAATGGGATTTACTTTCTTATAGGTTAATACATAACCTATATTGGCCTTTCTTTTTTCTTTCCTCACTAAAAGCTTCTCCTGATGAAATCAAGTGAGATACAAAATGAAGATTAGATATAAAATTTAGATAAAATATAATATTGTTAATTATAACATGATACAATTGTCCTATCTGATCAGACGTTCGTACAGTTTTAAGTGTATGTTATATTCTATCAAATCAAATGTTCATATAATGTTCAATGTTCCTTGTACTTATCAAATCAAATGTTCATATAATGGTTACAATGGTCTGATATATACCCATATTGGCCTTTCTTTTTTCTTTCCTCACTAAAGCTTCTCCTGAATACAAGGCTAAAGAATCAATGAAATTTTTATCTTAGATTTTCATTAATATTAACTATATATATATTTCTACACAAAATTCTTATACATACTGCTTTCATAGTATGTGTGAAAGTAGTATGTATAAGAATTTTGTGTAGAAATATGATTACAACAAATTAAGTTTAGACTAAACATGACAAGGATAGAAAATATAACAAGCTAACAAACTTAACAAACTTAAGGATTAACTCTATCATAACAAACTTAACAAATCTATGGAATAACTTTATCACCCTCTTTTAAGTTGAGTAGGTTTATTAAAAACTATCAAATTGCATCTCATGTGCTTAAATATGTGCTTTGATATAGGATTTGTTAAGATGTCAACAATTTGATCATTGATTGACAGATATCGCATATGAATTTCTCACTTATGCATCTTATCATGAATGCAATGAAAATCAATCTTAAGATGTTTTGAGTGGGATTGGAAAATGGGTATATTTGTAAGATATGTGATTGAAAAATTATCATCACAAATAACAGGTCTTGACAATGGAACTATACTTATCCCTTTGAGAAAAGATGGGCCCATTAAACTTCATAAACTGCTATTGTAATGATTTTATACTCTACTTCTGTAGATAGGCCTGTGTTAATTTTTGGTCATCCTTATTACTAACCTAACTTGCATCACAGTAGTTGATAACATAAAAATTTGTTGTTGTTCAAAGAAACAACCTATGATATATGGTCACTTTGAAATACTTTAGGATTTGTTTGACTTACATCCAATGGCACTCCGATGGCTAATGAATATACTAAGATATTTCTTAACTATATAACAAATATCGGGACTAATCATAGAAAGATATTAGATTCCACCCATCATACTTAAAAATAGAGTGTGACCTTTGAAGAGGTGTATGATGAAAATAATGATTTTTTTTGGAAAAATAAGTGTAGAAATTTTTTTTGGCATCAAACATATTTTCTTTTGTAGTAACTTATGAATATATTTAGCTTGAAAGAGAAACAAACCTATCTTTCTTCAAGAAGCCTCCACACTAAAAAAATAACTTAGGCATCCAAATTCTTTTAAATGGAAATTAGTTTAAATTTGTGAATAATATGATTGATAAATGACTTATTTGTTTTTGTAACCAAAATGTCATTCAAATAGATAAAGAAAGAGATTGTTGTGTGGGCATATTTATAAAAATAAGAGCTACCAGTTTTGGAGTCTTGAAAACTAAGAGATAATAATTCCATTGTGAGACATTTATAGTGTAACACCCACATACCCACTAGAAGGATATATGGACGCCACACAAAATAGTACAAACAAACCAAAGCATACGAAATCTTCCCTAAAACATTTCAGTCAAACGTACATGATATTACATTAAACTTAATACAAACTTGTTTTAAATTCCCATCCAAACTGAGATATAATTATTACAAACTTACAAACGCATTCACATTTATACATATCAGATACAAGCCAAAATCAACTTAGAATTACATTATGATCAAAACAAATCTCAGACTCCTCTGGCCATTGCGGATGACTTGTCCCAATCTTTACAAACGTCTCTCAGAACCTATACGAGATAAATCAACCGTGCTAAGCATATAGTTTAGTGAGTAATAACTAAACTATGCATAAACTGACAATTAATCATATTGAATTAAGTTATAGCATAAGCATTCATTAAAAGTTTGTCTTAACGAACAATTTAGACATCATGAATTTTCAAAACAGTTTACATAGATAACAGAACTAAGTATCAAAGGAAGGCATAATCCTTCAGATCAGAACATAATTGTGTTTATATCAAAATCAAACATATTTCAAAATACAAAATTAGATGACTGTTAATCTATCAACAGAAGTGGGTAACGGGACTTATACAGGAGATACCATGATTGGTATCATAAAATAGGAGAGACTTACGTCTCAATAACAGGAGACATCGAAGTGTCAATAACAAATGACACCGAAGTGTCACAGGAATAGCTGCAGACCCTTCTAAGCATGCCTATTTACCTACAACTAGGACTTAACAGTTTCAAAAGTAAAACAGGTTCATACATTCAGCAACTTGAACATTCCCAATTCAATACACACATATAGCATAAGTCAAATCAATTCAGTATTAAACAAAACAAATGAAGATGAGACTGTCTTATATTACTCACAATAGCTCCCTTTTTGCTTATTGCCTTGAAGTCCCGGCAATATCTAGAAGCGGTCGTTCGACGTGCTCGTCTATATGCAATCATATATAGTTTCATATTACTACATTGCTCAATTGACTGAATAAGCACATTTAAGAATGTATCATATAATATACATGTTCAATGACAAATTATCGGGTATACTTCCTTCCTAAAATGATGTAAACATCAATTGTACTTTAAAAGTTTCAAAATTCATACACTCAATTTCTATTACAACTTTTGCTGGAAGCACCTCATTCAAGTCAACTTTGCATAATCAATAAGATTAAGAAAATGTTGTATTTCTGTAACATTTTCTTCTAGACAATTGTTCTTCTATGTCTTAAGTTTCTAATGATACCAAGATTATACAATTTGGTTTAGTATTCAATGAGTTATGCTCAAAATACCACAGACTATATACATTTGAAAATTTGGCTAATGCATGATCATGCATTCAAGTTGTACATCCCATATCTCTCAATTCCAATATCCAAAAGTTACAAACTTCATACCAATTTAAAGCTAAGAGAATAAGCTATAACTTTGGTGAAGACACCTTAGTCTAATTCTGTAACATATCGCCCTCCTACTAATGGTTAGAACCGAAAAATATGGTGCATGTGAGCTAAGAGGTTTGGTTTAAACGAAACTAGAGGAAATAGGTTGCAATTCATATGATTGGGAAGATTAGAATGTGGGTTTATTGTGTGTCCGTCAAACGGACACGAATGTCCGCTTAACGGACAGGCTCGGGTGACAGAACACCCTAGAAGGAAAGTGTGTCCGCTGAATGGACACGTGAGTCCGTTTAACGGACAGATACGGGTGAAATAGTGTACCTTGTATGACTCATGTCCGTCGAACGGACATAAAGGTCCGTTTAACGGACAGATTCGAGAGAAATTGGCACATTTGGTGATTTCATGTCCGTCAAACGGACATGGAGGTCCATTTAACGGACACTCAATTGACATTTTCCGGGTATGATTGGTAATAAATGGAATTATTGTGAGAATTGTGAATTGTGGTTATGGGAAATTAATTTGGAAAGTGAATTTGGTAA
>JANKOE010000205.1:21505822-21519121 GCA_026284465.1 Erythroxylum citrifolium | reverse complement strand
AAATAGGTTAGAAAACTCAACCTCCAAAAGAAAAACCCAAAAGCCCTATGAAATCACTATTCATCTTCTTCCTCCTTCAACCATCACTTTCTCTCACTAGGATCTCTACACCCACAACACAAGAACCAACTAAAGCATGGAAAAGATGGGAACTTACACTAGAAAACCTTGATTTCTTCCTTGATCCACGAAAATCCCACCTTTTTCCTTGGCTTCTTCGATTTTCTTCTCTCCTTCCTTTTTCTCTTTCACGTTTCTTCTTCTTTTCCTCTCTTCATTGGCAGCCCACGACCTCTCCTCCTTCTACTTCTATTTTGCCTCTTTATTTACTCTTTGTCTTCCAAAAATACCCTTCATTAACTATGCCTTTCCCATTTTTCCCTCCTTTGCTCTTTAACCTCACAACTTAAACTTCTAACTTCCTAACTAATTATCTTAGATCAATTGAAGTAATTTGCTAACATTTCCTTCTAGAAAAGTGTTCCTCATTGTCTTATCTTTAAAATGTCACCAAAAACGCTCAAATCGGATTAGAAACGAAAGAGTTATGTCCAAAACACTTTAGGACCATCACGAAATTCAAGACTGAACATTAACCCAACTTCAATCCAGAAATTGACAATTTTAGGGATGAAATTGAATTTCAATCCCTTCACATGATTTTTAGCCCCATGTCTCAATTTTATTTAGCCTCAAGAATGAACTCAATCGGATCTCTACAGCTCCTGAATTTTTTAAAATACTGAACTATGTTCAGAGAATTTTCCAACTTAAACACTTTAACCAATCCTATGACTTTCGATTCAATAAACCTCTTTCCATTTCATTTCAATCTCACAATTTCTTCTCTTATTTACACATAACTAATTGGCAATAGTTCCTCGATAGATAATCCTAGCTTGCAAAAAGGCTCGGGGTCTAATACATCGCCTTTTCTTTTTATATGATACTTATAATATCTTCTAAAATAATCATCAATGAAAAATATAAAATACTTTGCTTCTTCCAAAGGTGGAACTGATACTTATAACACATTAAAGTGAAACCAATTCAATAATAGTCTTACTTGAATTTAATGTGTTAAATTTCATATGGTGTTACTTGCTTATAATACAATACTCATAAAATTGTGATGATATATTTGTGAGTCTATGGAGTAATTTTTGTTTAGTAAGAATCTTCATTTCTTTTACAAAAATATGTCAAAAGTTTTTGATGTCATAACATTGAAGATCTCTCACTTGGATTCTTTGAAATAATTGATTCTTTTTCTTTTAGATACCTTTCCCTTTAACTTATACAAGTTTGCATATGTCTTCTTTCTTTTCAGAAGCACAAGTGTGCCTAAAATTATCTTTAAATTTTTTTAATTATTTTATTCTTGTAACCAATTTATCCAGTCATCTAATAGACAATATATTCTTATTCAAGTCCTTTATATGCAATATCTCTTGAGAAGTACAAATTGTACTATTATATATATTTAGTATATGATTGTTCTAATGCTAATAACCTTTGAAGGATAACTTAATTAGTTATGTTCATAATAATGGAACCAATCTCTTTTACATGTTATGAAAAATGTAGCTTGATGTACATTGAATTTGAAGTAGGTCTGTCAAGTTAGTCTTAGATCTATAGGCTTGCAAAAATAACTGTTTAGAGTCCTAAAGATGTTCTCAGTGAAGACACTCCAACACTCAAGTTAGTGAGAACTAAAGTGTTTTAAATATATAGAGAATTTCTTAAAGCTTAATGATAATGGTTAAGAACTTACTTTTATAGGCAATCGTTCAAGAAGTATAGTTAGACTCTAAGCGCCCTAGTAAATTTTGGATTCAACTTCCACTAAGAAGCTTAGATGGCCTTTGATTAGAAATTTACCTCCTCATATGGATGAATCTTGTCTTGATTGAACTTACTCTTTTCACATCATTGAGCCTTATATGTAAGTATGAAGTCCGTACATCTAGAAGGATGATGGGTCATATTGAATCAATCAAGCCCATTCATACATTCATTAAAGATACATCATATCTCTTGATTCAAAAGTCATATATCAAGCAATATTTTCTTACTTTCATCTGTTGTATTACTTTACAACATATAATATTGCCATCATCTAAAGTACTAGCAAAATTTCTTTGAGAATTTACATTTTTTCTTTAAATTATAACAATCCTTTTTAAGGTGACCCTTCTTGTCATAGTTATAACATTTTAAGATTTTCTTATTTCTTAATTTTTATTAATAATGATTTTTGGTCTCACTTGGTCTTTGATTTAGCATAGTCAAGACTTCAACTTATTTTGAACCAGCATACTTGCCTTTCGTATTCTTATATTGATTTTCTTCTTCCATAACCATAATCATAATATCATTAAATACGATGCAATATGTGAGAAGGTTATTGGTTAAAATGATGATAAGTTGATTATACGAATGAGGTAGACTTTGAAGTTTAATATATTTATATAGGTTTACTTTTATAGGCAATAATATGAGTTAATAAAATAGATCTGTTAAAGTATAGATATGGTTAACAAAGTGGATTCTAAACTTGAAGAGGATAAAGTTTCCTCTTAAAGAAAAAAATGTTATAGAATGATTTTGACTCCATAAAATTTTATAAGATCATCTCATTTCTCCTTTATTGTTTTATTCTTCTCTATATTTGACAAATTATACAATTGCCTTTTACTGTAAATAACCTTCATCTTTAGCTTCTATATCAAGAAAATATTATCACGTAACTTTCCAATCTTAAATTTGATTGTTACTTTTATTCACAAATTGCTTTTAAGTTAAGTTTAATTACCAAAAAATCTCAAACTTTGCTCCATTTTGCAATTAAAGCCTAAACTTAAAAAAGTGGTAATTAAATACTCAAAATTTCAATATTTTCAATTCTAGCCCGATGTTAGTGTCTCCGTTAAGTTTGTTGATGAGGGTTGCCATGTGTTCCAGAAACCCTTAACACTTATACACATTAAACTTAATTAAACTAACTAATTAAGTTTAACTAAACTATGTTGTTTAATTAAATTAACTAATTAGACATAATGAAACTATGTCGTTTTGGGACTAAAATCCCTAAATCAAATCATGAGTCTCGAATTTAACCACAGTCTTCATTTTTAATAATCTTATGTCCCTCAGTTCCTTCAACACCAATATGCACCAAAACTCCATCTTCTCTGGCTTATGCGCTCGTCCACTACGCAACAACAAACATCACCTTGCAATAGACCCTCAAAGAAATATCAGTCACACTTTAAGTTCTAGAGAAAAAAATCCCCCTACAACTTCTTAATCTTTGGCCTAGGCCATGACATCTTGATGTGGGCATCTCTACATCACAACGGTGGAAGAACAATATTCCTCAAAAAGACAAGAGTTGGATTAATCATATCAAAGAAAAGCTCCAAAATTTAGAGTCCTATCATATTACATACAACACCAAAATGCACCAAACCAATAAGCTCATAAAAAGAGGCAGTATAGACGAGTGCAAGGTAGTGACTGATCCAAGGTTCTCAAAGTGCCACTTACTCTTCAAAGGTTTCTTACAGAAGTTTATGATATGGATTGGGACTTGATCATAGTTAATATGCCAACAAAGGTATCACGATGAAGCTCCAGGGAAGATGACAATGATATACACAACAGGATTAATGGCGAGGAATAGTAAAGAGGGAGAGACAAATGTATTTGTGCAGAATGTGGATAGAGATATTGAGGACAAGTTTTTAAAGGCTTTTCTTTATGAAGGGTACTTGGTTGAACAAGAAGGAAAGTTGCGACACTTCATTATTCCTAGTACAAGACTTGTTTGGGTAGACCTTTTTGTCCTTAGAGATTCAATCTCTTCCTCTTCTTGTCTATTAGTTGGTTCTTGTTTCATTCTTCTTTTTTGAATTATTTTTTTCATATAAAGGAAACAATACATGGTTAGTTCAATTCTATATAAGGATTCTTAGCTTTATTTATTATACCCTTTTTTCTAACTTGTCTTTGATTTCACTAAAATGAGGTAGTTTAGTTATGTTTGACCAGTTAGTTTAATTAAACAACATAATTTAGTTGAACTTAATTAGTTAGTTTAATTAAGTATGAAGTATATAAGTGTTTACGATCTATAGAATACATGACAAGTCATGTCAGCAAACTTAACTGAGAAACTAGCGTTAGGCTAGAGTTGAAAAAATTTGAAAGTTTGAGTATTTAATTACCATTTTTTAAGTTCAGGTTATAATTGTAAAAGTGAGCAAAGTTTGGGATTTTTTTTAGTTAACCTTATCTTAAAAGAAATTTATGATAGAAGTAATGACAACCAAATTTAAGATTGCAAATTTACATGGTAATAAATTCTTGATATAGAAGCTAAAGATGAAGGTTATTTATACTAAAAGGCAATTGTATAGCAGCCATCTATGAAAGGCTAGTGCACTTCACAAATGACATCAAATGCAAGAATTATAACATAAATAATACATAATTTCTTCAATGGGTGAATAATAATCTAACTTATTTGTTAGGTGAATGATTCATTTAGTGACAATCATAGAATAAGTAAATATATATACCTAAATTATTCTTTGATAAAGTTGTAAATCAAAGTTGATAGAATATGATCACAACTCAATAAATGGAAAATAACAATGTAGATAAATAGAACATACATTATTATATTTTGAGTAAAAATAATAATTACAACATTTCACCACTTAACTCTTTATTTTTACACTTGTTAAATATATACATTACTAGAAATTTTGTAACTAAGAAAAATATGATATTACTTACAAGCTCTCAGCTATCAACTCTTATAAGCTCTCAAATATAAACTCGAGTCTTTTTTAAGTTAATTAATTTCATTAAATAAAATAACAAATACATGAGATGTAAAAAGTCAGCTTATAAAAATGACCATGAAACTTAATGACCTAGCTAAAAAATAAATAATAAACTAGCATCACGATTAAGCATAAATTAGTTGACTATCGCAATTCAGTTAATGAAGATGCAGAGACTAGCTAGTACAAGTGAGTGGATCATGCAAAGATTGTAATTCACATACGATAGTTTTTGATCTGATGAACATTGTGAGTTTCTGGAATTAGGTAGCTACTTCAGTGGCTCATAGTTTAGAATTTCTTTCATGCCAAATATAGTAAATCAAGCACCAAAAGTAGACTTGAATAGCTTGATATCACCTTTAGATATGAAGTAAATAGAGAGGGATCAGTCAAGGATGTGTAATAAGAGAAAGGAGGGACAACTTAGGATGAATAGGCTAAATATACCCCTCCATAAATAATTAGAGTAACTGCATTTGAAGAATAGTGGTGAATCTGGAGGATTTATAAAGGGACCATATCACTATGTCTTGTGTAAAGGAGTCAGGGATAATAGATTTCATAAGGATCATGAAATCAACTTTCCTCTAACATAATGACGGTTCTAGTACCATGAGTTGTTTATGTTGAATGATTAGACTTGACATTAAGATTGTGTTTCTTAAAGTTTACGATTATGAAAGTTCATGCAGTGGTCTTGTAGTGTGGCAAGGATCAAACTAGAAGAAAGTCCTATTACCATCACCAATTTTTTGTTTGAAGTAAGGGTGAACTAACTCTCTCATTTTCAGAATTTGGTTGAAGGTCTACGATACATCGTGATTAACTTTGTAGATCCATATACATGTTCCTTTAAGTAATTGAAGGTAGGACCATTTCACCCATAAGTTTTCATTCTTAAAATATAGTTTCCAATGTCTTTTTATGAGCATTACTTTATTCATGGTTCATATTGAGGTGATTCCAAGGCCACCATACTTTTTTGACTGACAAACAATTGCCGATTTTACTATAGGAATTTTGATTTTTTTACTGTAACCACTCTAGAGCAAGTCTCTCATTGCTTTATCTATCTCTTTCAACACAAACTTGGGGAGTGTAAGATGAGATATCCTATGGTTTAGAGAGATTACTTAATATAGAGATTATTAGCTAAAGTCTCCCACTATAAGACAGACAAACATTACTCCAATTGTGTAACCTTTTATTGGTTGAGTTTAGAAGAGGAAAGCGCTCTCTCTTGGTAAGTTTCCTCTCAGCTATAGGCACACCAAGGTATTTAAAAGGAGGTAGTTGTTGGGTTAGACGTTTGGAGATGAGTAGCTCGACAACATTAGAGTCATAGCTAGCAAAAATAATGAATGAGCTCTTACTTGGATTGAAGACTAATCCAGAAAATTCTTTAAAAGAATCCAGTGATTTTAAGGGCAATTCAATAGAATTAGGGTCAGCTCTTCATAACAAAAATAAGTCATTTATAAAAGATAGTTGAAAAATTCTTAGCTTGTCACACCTACAATTATCTTTGAAGCGAGGTTCTCTACCAACATTGATCTTACGGAGTCTATGGAAGACTTCTATACATATGACAAAAAGATAAGATGAAAGTGGGTCACCCTGTCTTATACCTCTTATAACTTTGAATATCTTTATGGGCTCATCATTCACTAAAATGGAATAAGAAATAGTTGTTAAGCAGCTTTTGATCCATGAAACAAATTTACGGGGAAGACCAGTGGCCTAAAGGATGAGATGATGAAGCTCCAATTCACTGAATCAAATGCCTTTTTAAAGTTTATTTTAGAGTACAACATCTAATGGAAGCTTTGGAGCTATAATACTTAAATAAGTCTTGAGACATTATCTCCTATGTAGGTAAGCTAGCCTTCAATTTGCTATCTAATATTTTTGAAATGTTCTTAAAGATGACATTGAAATAAGTAATGAGTCTATAGTCATTCATAAAGCTAGGATTAGGTACCTTTAGAACTAGACATAGGTAAGTTTTGTTTACTTTAGTAAGTAATTTGCCTAAACTAAAAAATTCCCTTACTACTTTTCCCACCATATCTCCGGTGTAATTCCATGTTGAGTGAAATTTTTTTGCATTATAGCCATTAAGGCTAAGGGCCTTGTCAGGACTGAAGGAGAAAAGTGTTGATTTGACCTCTTTAGTATTGATTTCCTTTGTGAGTACTTTAATATTTTCATTAAAAAATGGGATCTTCAATGATGAGCGATCGGTAGCACAAAGAAATGATCAAATGTTAGGTTTTTCATATTGGATTGACTTGAAATCAAGACACCTTCAAGATTATTAAGAGTAATGATATTGTTATGATTTCTTGTTGCCTATATTTTCTTGAAAAAGAACTCGAAAATGCTGTTAATCCCTTCAATCAATTGGTTCTTAATTTTTTTTCAATGTTTAAAACATTATAGGACATAACTATTTATAGTTGCATAAGGGGAAGTTCTATTGACTTAATTTGTTATCTTGTTACAACAATAAGAGTTATTTTTTTTCTACATATTGAGAAGTTGCACCTTAAAATTTTATAAAAGGTCTTCGTTATCATTATTTGTAAAACTAAGTTAGACTTGAACATTAATAAAATAGTATTCAAAATACTTTAAATTCTAACTCTTTTAGAATTCTATTAAATTTGTCAAAATGTGACATGTCCCAAGTTATGTGGCTTGATAGGTGTAAACAACTAGACCCACTCTTGTATTAATATGACCGTTTTCTAATAAGACAATAATATAAGTTTATTCTATAAAATATTACGAATTTATCTTAATATTGGTGGCCGATGCCCTTTGTTACACGAGCAGGGTGTAATCACATAGTTTGTGATTAAGGAATTTATGAAGCATAAGATGAACAGAGATCATCATCCATGTGCAATGATGTAATTGTAATGGTATAGCCTTGCAGCATTAAGTTTTGTCAATAATGAAGAATGCAGTTAAATAAGCTTCAACCTCATAGCATTCTATTATATTGCTTTCTACACATTTATGCACCTTAGGTGTAGGGATTTGGGCCGAGCCCGAGCAATGACAAAATGACCAAGTGATGAAAAAGATAATTTAAAGACAGTCGCGTTTATTTATTAGTATTAGGCAACTAAACCCACGAAGATTATGGTAAAGTGACATGGGCTCCTTTATCCTTAACTAAGATTTTGAGTTCGAGTCTTGAGAATGAAGTTGCTTTAAAACCCTCGTGAGTGAGAGCTTTGCCGCCCAAAAGGGTCCTACCCAGCTCGAATCTGAACTAATTAGTTGCTCATGTGGTGGCGAATACCGGATGATTTAACCCAAAAATAAAAAAAAGTAGGCAACTAAAAAGGTCCTTGTCAAATCCGTCAATGAATTGAGAAATTCGAGCTGAGCTGGGCCTTATTTTCATATGGACGAAGAAAGCCCACAAACCAGGGGTAGTTTGGGAAAATAATAATTCTTTTCTTCTCCGGCAGGTCAGTCACTCATCAGATCAGATTAGATCAAATCGGCTTCGCAATTTAACGATAACATTGTAGTACACCAAAATCTCTAAGAAGAACTATGAGTAGAGGAAGTGGAGGTGGTTACGATCGTCACATCACCATCTTCTCGCCCGAAGGTCGTCTCTTCCAAGTCGGTACGTATGTCCTTTTAACTTACTTTGCCTTTTTACTTCACGAGACCGGTTTTAATTATTTGCTTCTGTTTAACATAGAGTATGCCTTTAAGGCGGTAAAGGCCGCCGCCATAACTTCCATTGGAGTTCGTGGCAAGGACTCTGTTTGTGTTGTCACTCAGAAGAAAGTCCCTGTATGTGTATTTTCCGTTGCTTTTTTTTTTCCTTGAGTTTGTTTGGGTAATCAATAATTTTTAAGCAATGTACAAACAGGACAAGCTTTTGGATCAGACTAGTGTTACCCACCTTTTCTCTATTACCAAGCACCTTGGATTGCTTGCTACTGGCATGACAGGTTTTGTTTCGTTTACCCCTCTCGTTATGCTGAACTGCAATTGAAACTCTCTTATGCTTGTAAGTGTCTCATTTTCAGCTGATGCAAGGACTTTGGTCCAACAAGCAAGGAATGAAGCAGCTGAGTTCCGGTTCAGATATGGTTATGAAATGCCTGTTGATGTGTTGTCCAAATGGTAAGAATTATGAATTTTATCTTTTCTATGGTTCTTTTCTGTTAAGATTGTGTCTGATTCTGATCCATTCAACCATGTATTTATCAGGATTGCTGACAAGTCCCAGGTTTATACTCAACATGCTTACATGAGACCTCTGGGTGTAGGTACTTTTCTGGTCTCTGCAGTGTCTTTTAAATGTATCTATCTGTTTTAAATGTTGTGCTAGTTTGAGTATTTTTGTGGGCAATGCCACTTGTGCCTGAAAAGACAAGCCCGGATATCCTATTGTATGCCGATGGTTAATCCATTTTCTCTTGATGCTCTTATCCTTTGTTCTAAGTTCATTCTTATGTTTTCGTTGAAGTTGCAATGGTTTTGGGCATTGACGAGGAGAAGGGGCCTCAACTCTACAAATGTGATCCTGCTGGTCACTTTTATGGCCACAAGGTTGTATACAAACTAATCTTTTATAGCTGAAATATGTTAGATGAGTGACATATATTCTCATTATATTGTGAAGTATCTTGGTGGAATTAATGTGGATAGCAAGTTTATATTAGCTTGAAGGGGACCATACTTTCGGTCATCTAGTTCAGACATGGTTTTTGGTATGATAATGGAAGTCCTTGAAAAACTATTTCCAGTGCCATTTTGACAAGCCCTGGCTAGCTGAGCTTGTAAAAGTATATCTTCTAGTTATTATGAATGACTGTTGTTGAAGAATTTGGTTTTCCTGGAGAAGTGGTGAATCACTTCGATCCAAATGTCTAATTCAGGTTCTTGCTAAGCTAAATGTGGCAATTGGAAGTCTAAATGCTTGATAACAATCTTGATTCTTTGTCTAAGTCAATTAATCAACCACTTTGTACTATCATTCTATTCAAACCTGTATGCAGTAAAAGTCAACTAGTTCATGATTTTTGCATTGATGTTCAAATTGTTTATGATGCAGTTTCTGTATTATGTTTAGAAGAAGTATGCATCAATAGCTAGTTCTAACATCCCTTCCAAATCTTTTAGGGATTTATTTTAACGAGGAGCTTCGCTTTTCCAAAATTTTTATGCAGGCTACAAGTGCTGGATTAAAGGAACAAGAGGCCATCAATTTCTTGGAAAAGAAAATGAAAAGTGACCCTAGTTTTTCTTACGAAGAAACAGTACAGGTACTTTGACACTGAAGTTAGCTTTTATTTTTTCCTAAATACAGTTTCTTATCTTTAATCATATTTATAGGAGGTGGGAGGTCTATCCACTGTTGTTTGCGAATCAAACCAATTAATATTTGCTGTGTTGGGAATTCAAATGACTCTCAGGATAAGATTATAATGTATAATTTGTAGTTTTGGATATGTATTTTTGTGTGCCTCTGGTTATTCTATTTTTTTTCTCTCTCTCTCTGTGACCCCTCCTTTCTTGTCTGTTTGTGAATGTTTTTCTACTTGGGGAAAATTTCAACTGAGAATTGCTTTTCTGATGTTCTCCTGGCTCTTGGTCTTGGGAGATGGATTAGTGTGGAAAATCTTCTTGTGCTGTTTGATATAGAAAAGTATATTTCATTTTTACTAAAACATTAATGACAAGATGAGGAGTTGATCTGATTATTTTAAGTGTTTATTTGATGGATACTGGTAACTGATTATGTCCTGATTCATAAAAATAATTCTTTTGCTACTTTTAGTTGTATGCAACTTCTAATAGTATTTTGGCGTTGAATTTTCTGCCGAGGTCCTAATATCAATCAATCTTACATTGTTGCAGACGGCCATATCTGCTCTGCAATCTGTTCTTCAGGAGGATTTCAAGGCGACTGAGATAGAGGTATTTGTCTTACTGGCATATTCAAAAGTTAAGTAAAATGGTCTCGTGTTGTTACATGGGGAGAGAACTAGATATCCGATGTTTAAGATAGCCAGAATACCAAAGTTCCATCGACTCCAAATAGACTATTGCCATTTTTTAACTTCCAGTTGCACCTGTATCATATTTGTTAGGCCTGGCATGATGAGTGCAACATAGATAGTCTTATAATGCAATCAGACCACTAGAGAATTTTCCTGAAATACTTCTGTCTTCAACAGTCATTCACATGGATATTTTGATGATTTTCCAGGTGGGAGTTGTGAGGGAAGTTGATCGAGTTTTCAGAGCCCTTTCTACTGAGGAAATTGATGAACATTTGACTGCTATTAGTGAGCGCGACTGAAGTTGTGGGGCAAGTAAATGTGCATTGGAATATAAGTTATATTTTGACAAGGGCATGGATTGAAAGAAGAATGTTGTCATGTTGAACGCATGCTGTGTCGCTATTTAAAATTTCTCGAGTTAATTAAATCACGTTAATGTTGTTACTCTACTGGGCGGTGTTTAATTTTGAAGAGATGATGAAGTTAACTTCAATCGAGTAAATGTTGTAGTAGTAGTTTTCACGTTTTATTGCCGTGCATGTACAACGTGAAATCTGGCTAACCTTTAAAACACATCTAGCTATAGGCAAGGGACCTGGGTTTTGCACGTATTATTCTGTGCTACTGGTGGAGATGCGTGCAAATAATGTTCATAGTATATATGGTTTTCTAATTCTAGGCAGCTTTCAGGGGGATTTTCCCAATGAAGTTGGTGCTCAGACTTCCCAAGTAAAGATGGTCTTCAAACTCGAAAGCCGATGTGACCATGGACATCACAATTCCTTCAGGATCATCGAAATTTCTGATAATGTTGCCATCAGATGCCACATTAACAACCATTGCTTTCTTGCGGCTGCCATCCACGAAATTTATTAGCATAGGAAATGATGCCACAAAGCGCTTGTATAGAGTTGAGGTGTGGAGAAACTCCAGGCCAGGGGTTGTTAACTGCGGGATATAATTAAGAACTTCCATAGTAAGGTCGATCTAGCAGACTTAAGGAGTTACGTTTATCTTAAATGGAAAAATTTTGTCCTTTCTTGTCGTCTGTTTACCTGTAGTAATGCGATCCAGAATGACCCGTCTGGAGCCAAATTGATGTTGTCAGGACCTCCAGGAAGGTTATGGATAAAGATCTCTGTTGTTCCTTGCTTCTCGCCCTTCAGCCAATACTTACGGCACCTAAATCTGGAGCAAAAGAAAAAAATGTGAAAAACAAAAACCCTGCAAATTTTAAGCATGAGTAATGCTGATCCTTAAAACAAAGTAGTGCTACTATTGGAATGCTGGCTTAACTATATAGCTTACAGGACATATGCCAACTCCATGGCACTCAGGAACTCCCAAATGAGAAAGTTCCGGCACTACAGGAGAATAGGCAATGTTCCGAGCTATGTACTGTTTGTTACACGTACTTCCAAGTTTCGCAGAATGCCAGATAATCTTCTTCCTTTGAGATAGCAACCCCATTAGGGAAGCACAAACCATCAAGCAGAATTGATGTCTCATTCGAAAAGGGATCGTATCTGAGCAACTGCCCGTGAGGTTTTGCCTCCAGAACGTCTAGATACCAGTTATGGAATCCAAATTTGGTGCTTACAGCAGTGAAATATAGACTCCCATCTGAAGCTTCGATCACTTCATCTGCAAAACTAACCCATTGCAATAGCACTCAATTAGATGATTCTACCGTCTAACTCTGCTTTGTTATTGACAGTCTTATTACCTTATTTTGGACCCATTCACATGGGATGCAATAACTTTTACCCCATCATCACTGACCTTAAGCAGACCCTGGATTGAAGCCTGTACTTAAATTGGGAAGCTACTTTCCTATGCTATGAAATCTCAATTCTTGCGTTTATCTTAAAAATGGTTTACCTTTATAGCGTCACAAACTATGAGATTCCCATCTTTTGTGATTGTGAGACCAAGTAAACTGTCACTGTCTATCTTCTTCCAACTTTCCCAGGTTCCATCTTTATGCATCTTTTTGATCCAACCATCTCTTGAAGCTGTATACAATACACCATCTCTGTCAACCCAAATATCCTCTGGGCCCTTGACGAGTCCTTCTCCAAGTTTAACCACTTCCTGCAAAAGTTTGTTCGGTCGAAGTGCAGAAGGTGAAGAATCCGGAGGCAGTTCAAGCAAGTCCGGAGTTATCGGCGAGAAGTATAAGATTTGGATTGAGATGGCAAGAAAGCAGCACAGCAGAAAGCTCAAAGATGCTCGAGCACAACGTTTCATGGTCTGAACTGCGAAGTCCAGGTATGTGGTGTGGTAAAATGCAGCTACATGGAAAGCCACAGATAGGATCATAGTAGTTAATAGCGGATAGCGGCGCGGAGCGGCCGACCCCGAAAACGCTATAGCGGAATAGCGGATAGCGGAGC
>JANKOE010000205.1:21330620-21343706 GCA_026284465.1 Erythroxylum citrifolium | reverse complement strand
AACTGTAACTGAAGAAGATAAAGTTACATGTAAATACACTTGCTTTCCAGGGCACTATATTTACATAACTCCAACACGCTAACCATTCTAAAGTATCCTCTCTTGAATCATCCGGGGAGTAGGTAAGAGGATCCAAGTGACTGAATCCCACTAGTAACTCTTGCCAACACCACCCATTTTCTCGGATTACTGTCGAAACTCTAACACTCAAAGGAAATCCAGACCTATTGATCAACCTAGGAGTAGAATGAGCCAGTAAGAACCCATTTGGATGCCAAGGGTCCAGCCACAAGGAAGTAGAAAGTCCATTTCCAATTCTAAATTGAAGTTGATTCCCAATTTGATCCCTCACAGGCAAAAGCTTGTGCCAACTCCAGGAACTATTGTGAGTAGGAGAGGTATGCCAGAAATTTTTTCTTTTGAGTATAATAGTATGAACCCACCTCACCCACAAAGCTTCCTTATCATGAAACAGAAACCGAATCCTCTTCCCTAGTAAAACCGTATTCCAAGTAGACAAGTGTTTAATCCCTAGACCACCCTCTTTTTTTGAACGACAAATATCATTCCATTTAGCCTTAGGTTGATCTCTAGAGTCTACCTTGCCAGACCATAAATTGAATCTCTCATTGCAGTAACCATCAATGAGATTAGAGAACTTGTCCTGCTGAAGAATATTGCACAAAACTATTATTCCAACCTATTGTCTTCTTTAAGCATTTAACTAAAGTAGTTGTCAACTAAACACCAAACACTTGGTAGCATATGCTTAAGTTCTGTAATAAGTCAAAAGGTATCCCCCTAATACTTAATTTTTAGTTTTAACAATTTTCTTATTTAATGATATTTCATTTCTTTTTTTAAAAAAAATAATGCTCTTAATCTCTTTTGTTAGGGCAATTATCTATTACATTGTACAAATTAGACATTATAATTATACCATAACATTAGTAGCTGCACCACTATAACCAAATCATTACTAGGATTGATATTTGAGTTAGATCGGCCTAACTTGGTCAAAAGTTGATGGGATTAGTTTGAGTTGTTCAAACATTTGACTAAGGTCAAACTTTTTTATTTAATTTTTCAGACTTTAAACAAGTCAAAAGTTTTGACATATATATTTAACTTTAATAAAACCCGACTCCACTTTTCATCCTTTTTTAAATTCTTCAATTCTTTGTTTATCTCTTGCCACAACCATTTAATGGCTCTTGTTCCACCTTTTATGTTCACTCTAATTCAAAAAAAAGTTCTCAATTCACTCTTTATCACCATTCAATATTTCTCATTCTATAGCTTGTTTCTTGTCACCCCAATTCAAAGCAAGGTTCTTATATTATGTTATTACTTCTTCTTCTCCCTCTGTCATATAGTTATAATTTCTTCTCTAAAAGGATTTGTCCTTTTTTTCCCTAACATGCAATACATGCTTTTTTTTTCTCTCCCCTTTCTTACTTTGTCTTTACTTTTCGTTTGTTTGTAAGCTCTTTTGTTAGTAAAACTCTTCTTCTCTAGCTAATGCTCTTTCCAATTATTGTATGAATCAGGTTAAATTAAAATTAAGAATGGGCTGAGTTTTAGGCCTCTCAAAATCTAATCAGACTCAAGTTTAAGTGACATGAACCAGGTTCGATCATATTTTAGACTGAATTTGAATCGCACCCTTAGAGGGTCAGGTTGGGCCAGGTTGATGTACATTATAGGAGATGCACAATTGATCATATTATACCTCATACTTGATGCATTTTTTCTTGACATTTTATACTTTTATCATATATTTGGTACTTAATTTTCCAAGTATGTTTATAGAGTATAATTGCTTTCACGGATTTAAAGGAGAAAATTTTAAAAGAAAACATGAAATAAAACAAAGATTCAATGCATAGCAGGAATGCACAACCGTGAATCAGCCCGTGTACATCTCCCAAACCATGTAAATTTGAAATTTCTAGATATTTTGGTTATGCACAGTTTGATGCACGGTCGTGCATCAACTTTTACATCGGCCAAAACCCTATAATTTAATATAGATGACATTTTTTAAGGCAAATTAAAGGAGAATACATACAGAGGCATTTTGAAACTCTTAAAGGCAACTTAAGGGGCAATTTTGATCTAAAGGAGTTGAAAACATGAAGAATTCAACAAAAGATCCATCATAATACAAGATCAAACCTCTATATCTCAAAAATACTCGATAGAAGACAATCCGAGAGACTTAGAATTATGAATCCATTGTTTTCCATTTGTTTTTCTCTCTATTTATGTTTGATTTCATGTTCATTCATGCGTAACTAAACATCTTGTTAGTATTTAGGTTAGATGAGCCCTATGTTGATACTTTAACATGATTTGATTCTTTTATTAATTTAATTGGTTGATTGATATATTGGTATCCAATTACATGTTTTATTTATGGTCTTAATAGATCCAGAATATCATTTCATAACCTGATTTCATACATAAAGATTAAGAAATCCTCTTTATGAATAGATCTACCATAATTGGAAGGAGTTGATTGCAACACCAGAGATAGGATGACATAAATCTTCCAGATTTGAGTTAAACCTAACAGAGGGATTTATAAATCGGTAAAACAATCCTATAAACTTTAATCTGAGTAATTCGGTTGAAAACCTTAGGATTAGTTGTTAATAGACTTAAGGTCAGTTATTAGCATAACATAAGAGTCTCCATAGTCCAATAAATCAACAAAACAATTGCATAATAAAAGATCAATCTATTAAAGGTTTAGGGGGATTTGAAACCTATATACTAATTTCCTGATATCGATAATTTTCTTAGTGCTTCCTTAATTCTTTGATTAAATATTGTTACTTGTTTATTTTACTTTCTCTAGTTTTATTTTCTTTTAATTAAAAATCACAATCAATTCATAAACTAGATAATAGAATAATGGTAGCTATTGGTAATCACTGTTCTCGTAGGATTGACTTGTATTTGTCAGTATTAGCCTAGCTATGTCATGCACTTGTGGTAATTCAATATTGACATATGCATTTTTAGTCAATCAAGTTTTTTGCGCCATTGTCGGGGATGATGATATTAGGAAAACCCTAGTTTCATTAATGTAGTTATTGCTTTAGTTTCTTTTATTCTATTTTATTTTTATTTTTGCTTTACATTATATTGTTGTTTTTAGTTGTTTAGTTTATTTTTTTTAGTTTTAGACTTAGAATCCAAGTTGGCTTATGACCTTGAGCACATATGAGAACTTATTAGACGTAGATCCTATAATTAAAAAAACTGTGTGAAGGAATCTTCGTAGGACAAATCTACGAGAGTTTGAGTTAGATCATCAGATAAAACATTTGGAAGGTCACATAGACACTGAGGAATCTTACAACATGGCAGACCAACACAGACAATGTTTGACTACCCTAGGCCAAACCTAACTAGTGTAGAATCTAATATAATGAGATCGACTCTTTAGACAAACAATTTGAGATCAAGTCAACCATAATCGATATGGTGCAATAGTCAATCTAATTTAATGGAATCTGAGAAGGAGACCTCAACACTCATGCCTTTAACCTTTTAGAGAATTGTGATACTTTTAAAATTAATGGAGCAAATGATAACATCATTAGACTGTGTCTTTTTTCATTCTCGTTAAGAGGAAAGACTAAACAGTGGTTGAATTCAATGTCATGTTCGTCACTTACCACATGGGATCAAGTGATAGAAAAATTCTTACTAAAGTACTTTCCCTTTGCGAAGATTGTGAAGTTGAGAAATGACATCTTGTCATACTCACAAACTGAAAGTGACTCACTGTATAACACCTGGGAGAGATTCAAATCCAAACTTTTTATAATGAGCTACGTCAAAGTATGAGGCAGTCAATCGAAGCAGAAGCTAGAGGGACGCTGAACAATAAAACACCTGAAATGGCCCAAGAGTTGATCGAAGATATGGAAATAAACAACTACCAATAGTGTTCGGCTAGGCACGAACTAGTAGTCCTGGAGGAGTACATAAGGTGAATGTGGTGACAAATGGAGAGTTAAATGGAGGCCTTAGGTAAGAAGATAGAATGATTAACTATGGCTTCATAAGGAATGGTGATGTAATATGAAGCATGCGGGTTAGACCATCAAGGATAAGAATGTTAGTCAACCTAACCCAAACATATGGATTATTTAAGAAATGCTCCAAGACCCTAAAATAAACCATACAATAATATATACAATCCTAGTTGGAGGAACCACCCTAGCTTTCCATAAGGTAACTAATGACAACAAAGAAGTAACCCTTACTTGGATTCCAACCACAAGCATCACAACTAAGGAAACATGGTATGGATTAGCTGATTATGGATTTTATTCAAGAATCTAGGATGAAACATCATCAAATAGATGTATCCATATGAAAATTGGAAATTAAAATGGACCAACTTGCCAAGTTAGTGGTTAAGAGACTAAAGGGGAGTTTGTTAAGAACAACTTAAACAAATCCAAAGGAAAGAATAATGGCAATCACCCAAGCCACTGAAAAGAAGCTTTTACAAGAAGCAGAAAGGAAGTGACTACTAAGAATCACTCAAAAGGTGAATGTAGCTTTTACTTGAAGAGAGTCAAGGAATATCAACCTGCGATTCCTTATCTATCATAGCACAAAGAAAATCATAAGAAGCAAAGTTAAACAGAGTCCTTGACCTTTTAAAACAAATGAAGAAAGAACACTCCTCTGTTGAAGCATTGAAAGAGAAATTATTAGACAAGGAGGAACTAGTAAAGTTGGAGACCAAAGTGTTGAGTTAGGAGAGCTTTGACAACAAGATTAAACTACCAAAGAAACAAACTGATGTACGAATTTTTTATATTCCTTGTACTATTGGAAGTTTAAAGGTGCATAAGGTTATGGCTGACTTAGGGGCTGGCACAAATATGATGCCTTACACCTTATTTCAAAAAACTGGGAATAGGATAACTTGAACCAACTAGGATGTGCATTAAGATGGCTGAAAGATCATTAAGATGTCTTAGGGGAATCTAGAAGGTATACCAGTTAAGGTCAATAAGTTCACATTCCCAATTGATTTTACCATTCTAGACATATGGAAAGATTTTAAAGTACCCTTAGTCCTCCGGCGACCATTCCTAGCGACAGCCAAGTCACTCATAGATGTTGATGAGGGCTTGTTAACGTTAAGAGTAGAGGATGAAAAGGTTACATTTAGGATCTTCAATGATAGTACTAATTTGCTTGAATTTCTAGATGTTATCAAGTTTGATGAGTCTTGTCAAGATGTTTTACAAGACTTCATATACAAAGATCCAATGGAGAAGTTACAAATTCAAGGGAATAAACCAAAAGAAAAATGTGGTGGAAATTGTAAAAAGCTAGCTCACGTACAGGTTATGAAACCTATGGTAAGGTTGCAATCATGCACTTTATTCAAGCCACCTTAAGTGAAAAAGTACGTTGAGCTAGTGATGGAAAAGAAGTGTTGCATAGAAGGTAACCTATGAGTTTGGCATTACTTTGTTTTACTTTTGTTTTAAATTACGTTTCTTTATGAGTGTTTTAGAATAGAAAAATTGTCCATAAATGTGGCTTTGGGGGCAATTTGTTATGTGTTATAATGCTAATATGCAAAGATTTTTATCTTTGAGGGTTAAAATTTAAAGTTGAACACTCTCTGAACACATTCCATTATTCTGCATGTTTTGATGCAAAGGTTGCAAAATATTATGATTTACTGAAGTGCACGATTTAGTGCACAATCGTGCATCAGACCGTGCACTATCGCAATACAGGGTAAAAAGCCCTAAATCCTCTAATTTTTTCAATCTTTCTCTTCTTCTACTCTCTCCTACCGTCTCCTCCAACTTCCCCAAGAAAATTTTCGCATTTTTCAAACACATTAATGAAACCTAAGCAAGTTTCCTTCTTGGTTTAATTTGTTTATGCATGATTCATCGGGTCTTATGCGATAATTGTGGATTTTTCAATAAAAAATTCCCAATCCACGATTTGGGATTATTGGAGAATTTGCCTCATTTGAGGCCTGATTATTGTGTAGTAGTTGAATTTAATCTTTGTCCAACTTATTTTTGGCTTTTAATTTGATTGATTACTTGCAATTTGGGTTTAATTCGACTTAATTTGCATAAACTTGTGATTTTCGCTCATTATGTGTTTAATTGCGACATTTTGTGTTTAATTAGCTTAATTAGTTAACCCAAACATTAATTAAGACTATGTTTGTGTTTAACCACATGGATTTAATTATGTCAATTTTATGTTTATGTGATTTCCTAATTAAACTTGTTTAATTATTTATTTCTTTTTTGTTTTATTTTATTATTCAGTTGTTTAAATTTTCGTAATTAGTTTGTTTTCATAATTAATAAGTAATGAGCATGATCTAAATTAAGTGTGATGAAACCATACCTCAATGATTATACACCAATTTTCTCACACTTATTTAAAAGTTGCAAGCAAAATGACACTATCATGTCACGATAAAGAGACTCCAAAGAAGAGGAATCAATGGGAGTATTTTATAATAGTCTAGCTCCCAGAGAGACCACGAATGTTGCTATTCAATTCCTGGGGTCAGGAAGAATAATATCAAAGACTAAAGGATAAGAAGTTCAGAGTTAATCAGTATATCAACTAGGGGGCTATAAAGTAGGTTGGCTTAGCCCAACAAGTGAGGAGTTAGTAGATGTAATAAGATCATGGTCTCAATTTTTTTAAATCATGGAACCTTCTTATAAAGAGCTCACTTTAGAGGTCCTCTCCACATTCTTCATGGAGAAGGGATGTTATGATAGGGATTGCCCCAATATAGTCCAGTTCTAGATGATGGGGGAGATGCATCAGATGACATATATGTAGTTCTCCATCACCATGGGTTTGTATGACTGGGAGTACGTTGGGACACCAAAGTATCAAGCATTATGGATGGATATTTCATACAAGTTGTCTCCACAACACTTTTAAAGTAGGAACAGTTTTAAAGATGACTATAATGTTGGAATTTTCAGGAAGCATAAGAAGATGAATGGAATAATAGAAACTCACACATGTTTATTATTAAACTTGGTAGTCTTATATAGACTAAATACAAACAACTATTAGAGAATTTTCAGCCACCAAATCTACTTTAAAAGATAATATTAAAGACAATCTACAACTTATTCTAAGATAATCTAAGACCTATTCTAAAAGAATTTAAACAACTTTAAAATTTGAATTAATTCCTAACACGTACGACTCTCTTGCGATTGTACGAAGTCCTGTTGTTCTCCACGTTCTCTATTTTATAGACTATCCATGCAAATATTATATGGAATCTCGTTTGTAATAAGCAGTTTAATTTGGCGATTGGTCTGATGTTTTGTTCTGGGATATACGCATTACTTAGCATGTAATCACGGCAATTCTTACGAAGTTCTCAAGTAGCTGAGAACTAAGGTCCACAAGCAGCCCAGTACTTTAAAATGATCAAAATCTTCACTGGAATTGTGAGCCTGTAATGGGTTTGGCTAGTTTCACATGAGAATCCTGAAAAAGTGAGTTGTTTGTTTTCTGGCGATAGCATTCATTTTGGGGTTAACCTCATTGGCCAGCCTTCTTAAGGTGCTAAATTATCCTTGACTAGAAACGTAGTAGTACACGACATAGTTATGCCTTCTGATTGACCTATGGTTTTGTACTGCCTAGAGGACTTAAGTTTCTGCAGGACCGCAACTACCAAGAGCTGTGTTTTTTTACTGGGATGTCAATGGGTTGGGTTGGGCAGGGCCATGTCCCCAACTCGTTTAGCCCGGCGGGCCACGAGCAGGCCAAGCCAAACCTAACTCGTCATATATATATTTTTAAGAAAAAGTAAAAAACAACATCATTTTTTAGGCCACGGGCGGGCCAAGCCAGGCCAAACCTGACCAGTCATATATATATATATATATTCTTTTTATTTTTTGTTTAAAGTGTAATATGATTTTGGATATTTACTTGTAAGAAGATCTTTATCTAACTCATTCATTCTACAAAAAAGTTTCAAATCAGCTTGTGATTTTGCATTGTCCTTTTTCCTCCCTTCAATGTTCATTACGGTGTTGAACAAATTGTCAAAAATATTTTTTCAATATGCATCATATCTAGATTATGACGTATCAAATTAGTTTTCTAATATGGTAAATCCCAAAAAATATTTCGTTTTCTCCAACCAAAGGTTTTACTAATGCTTCTATTAACATCTTCAGCTTCAAGTTTTGTAACTTTCAGCAACCCTAATTCATCAATCTCCTACAATATCCCTTCAGCAGCTTTGTAAGGAGGAGGAGGAGGTATTTGTACTATCCTATTATTATTGAACATTTGTTTATTGCGTCTAATAGATGATCTGGAGGAGGAAATTTGCTGTGGCTATCAAACCAAGATATTTTGGCCCCTTTATAGGAAGATAAAACACATCAGAATCATTGTCATAATAAGGATAAGCCAATTTCCCTACTGTGCTCCATCCAAAAAATATAGCATATGCAGGGAAATCACTAATAGTCCACATCAAAGCTGATCTTAATAAAAATTTTGTTTAAGAGACACATCATATGTCTCCACACCAAATTCCCAAAGATGATGCAATTCAAATACCAATGGTTATAAGAATACATCAATTTTATACTTTGGATTCGTAGTCCCTGGCACAATCATTGTCAAGAACATACATGCCTCATTCATACACATCCATGAAGGCAAATTTTAAGGAGCATTATGATTAACTTTGATGAACATTGTTGGCTGGATTGACCAAAAAGTTGGCATCTATTTGTCGACAATTCTAACCTAACATTTCGACTTTCGGCTGTAAACTCAGAATGAGTGTTATTGAAATGTTTCTATGTGAGTGCATCCGATGGATGACTCATTATTCCATCTCCCCGTTCATGTTCATTATGCTATCTCATGTGAGATACAGTAATATCAGAGGCATATAGTCTTTGAAGTCTCAGAGTTTACGAGAAATAATACATCCGCTTCCAAGGAACTAATTTCTATTTAATAGTACATTTTCTAGGTTTGAACCTAGATTGACCATAAAATTTGCACTATTGTAATTCTATATCATCTCCCCAAAACAATATACATCCCAAATTGAAACAATTAATTTTTTCAACTGGCAAACCTAGACCCTAATAAGTTTCTTCACATTGTTAAAATTATCAAGCATTGTATAATCAGGAGACAATAATTTATTATACCAAGCAAGAATTTTATCCAAACTTTGAATAGAAATATTCCCTTAAGACTTTATGGTCAATATTCGAGTGATTAAAGATAATTGAGTCATGGTCTCACGATTTGGCCATAATTCTTGGTCAACTAATTTTAGTAAGTCAAAAAACCTTTTTGCATTTGGGTTTGATTCTTTCTTCTTCAAGATTTTCTATATTTTCCTGAAAGGTATAATAAGCTACATCATTAACCATTTGGGTGTAAGGATTTTCAGTTACACCCACATTATTTGTTATAAAATCAGTCCCCCTTTTAATCCATTTACATTTATTGACGAGTTTACTTCATTACCTCTTGAGGTGCTACAAATTAATGGCTCCCTATGTCGTTTCCACTCAAAATAATTTGGAACAAACCCTTTTCTTAACCAATGGAGATTCACTTCATCAATAGGAAGAAAACAAATATTTTTTCACTTTTTACGTAGACATTTGATCTTTTGACCATTCATATATGCAGGTTAAGAACATGCATAGTTAATAAAAGCTTAAAGTCCCCTAACAAACTCAGGATTAATGAAACCATTGGTTGTTAATCATATATACATCCAAGATCTATCAACATTACTCATTTCTACAAAATTGTTATTTAAAAAAGTGTTTTCATAGTTAGATATAATAATCGTTATGGTAGTATCCATATTAATCTTACAGAACATTTAATCTTTAGTTTACACATTAACAATAACACAAGAAGAAAGCATTGTATTATAACATATGCTTTGGGATGCTTGATCTTCACCGAGTCCCTAGAGTGATGGTTAGGTATAAATCTTTTCATCATTAGATCCTTCATTTCCCCTAAGTTTTTACAATTCTCTGACCATTTTCCCTCCAAATTGAAACCAAACAATCCTATCATATGATTTCAGAATTAGAAAACTCAATCACAACCAATTCCACCTTCAATGCGTTAGAGCATTTTAAAAAATAAAAAATTAACTCCATCTTTTTCTCCCAATCTGATTAGTTTAGGGTAACTTGAACTTATCATCAGCAAATACGTTCTCACCATCATCAAATTAAAGATGCTAAAAGTGTAATGTTTTCCATTCTCTCAAGAGTTTTGATGTTTTCCTAACAAAACAAGTATGTTTAAGAATAAAATCCCACAACCAGTACATTATTATAACAATAAAACCACCTAATTTAGCAAAAAAAAGCATTGGAAATGTACGATGACATTTTTGTAAGCATCAACTCAAAAAGATCAAAACTTGTAATCAACAAATGTAGACACACTAATATCTAAAACATATGTTACAATATCAGTTTTGGAAAGCAGCAATTCTTATGTTAGGAAATAGAACACAGTTAAACGAGAAGATGGTTCTTACTTAGTTTATACTTCAGAAATGAACACCTAGTTCAAATTTGGGATACTAAAATTCTAACACCTAGTGCACCAATTGAAATCGAAAGAAGAAAGACATTTTAGATTCTAACACCTAGTGCATCAATAACAAAGGCTCATTTCACTTAATAGTAAAGACATCCACATTGTAATCCATGCATATGGTCAAAATGAATTTAATATGTATCCATGTCTAAGTTGGTATATGAAACTTGGCATACTCTTAAAGTCACATATGAAGAAACTAACCAAGTTAAGGAGAGAAAAGTTACATGCTTATATATTAATATGTACTCATATAGATAAAAAGTGATCAAAGCACCTTAAGCATGAGCTTTAAATTCAATAATATTATAAATTCTCTTAAAGGCTTAGGCAAATCTTATATTAATATTGATATGATAAGAAAAATACTTAGGCCTCTATATAAAACTTAGAAAACTAAATTGAGATTATTTAAGAAGACAAGCATTTGAATGTCTTACATTAAAGTAGTTTATTAAATCTCTCTTTATTTATAAAATATGCCGAAAGGAGACATAATTGGATGACATTTACAAAGAATTAAAGGAAGCTTATATGGATGGTTGACTATGATAAAGGTTTCATCATTCTAAATCGAGAAAAGTAATGGATGATAAAACTACAACTATATAAAAACCATGTTACTTAGGAGTTAATTGAACTTCCTAAAGGAGAGAAGAGCATTTGAATGATATAGGTATATAAGACAAAATTAATGTGAAATGGTTTGACATACACAAAGTGTGCTTAGTAGCAAAACACTATAAATAAGAATTTAATATTGATTACAAGAAACCATTCACACTAATTATATAGTATAATTAGATTTGTAGTTATGTTGGAAACATATAATTCATGGTATATTTCAAATTAGACATCAAATCAGTCTTCTTTTATGGAACTTTGGAGGAATATATATTTGTTGATCAATACCCTAATTATATTAAAGTTATACAAGATAGAAAATTACATGCATTAAAAAAGACTTTATATGGACTAAAATAAGACTAAATGAATTGATATAGTTATAATGAATTATATTTATTAAAGGAAGGATTTATAAAGCATCCTTATGAACATACAATTTTCCTTTAATTTTAAGGTGATGAAAATATGCTTATAATTTTTTTATGTACAAATGTTTTGATTTATATTGATAGTGATGATGTGAAGATTGAGAAATTTAGGAATTTTGTGATGTCTGAGTTTGAGATGTTTGATATTAGTCTAACGCATTATCTCCTTAGCATAAAAGTTATTTTGTTAGGCCTTGTCCTAATTTTCGCTTAAATTGATTATTTGATTAATTGTAATTGAATTTGTTTAATTGAATTATTTTGTTGGGAATTTTGGTTTGAAAATTTTAGAATTTCATTTGATTAGAAATTGAAAGAAAGATGGAAGTTAAGTTGGATTTAAGTGTTAGATGAAGTTATAATTAAGATGGTATGTAGGTAGGTTAGAATTAAATGAGTGTATTAATTGAAGAAGAGTTAGAAGAGTTAGTTGGTTAGAAACTAAAGAGGAAAGGGTTAGTTAGGTTAGTTAAGAAGTGACTAAGGGCATAGTTGGAAGAGCTTAGTAAGTGAGGGGTAAAATGGGGAGTTCAAGAGATGAAATAAAAGAAAATAAGAGGAGAAGAGAGGGAGAAGCTGTCGTGGATTAGGAGAAGAGAAGAAAGTTGCGTGGAGAAGGAGGAGAAAAGAAGAAGAAGAGAGGAAAAGAAGAGGAAAAAGGGAAGGAAAAATCAAGGGAAAAAGCAAAGATCCAAGGTTTTAGGTAAGTTCTAACACTTTTCCTTTTGTTTTGTTAAAGAAATGAGTAAGGTTTATGTTGGAGATGAGAGTAGAGAGAGAAAGCTCAAGGTTGAAGATGATGAATAGTGTTTGTGTAGGGTTTTTGGGATTTTCTTCTTCTAGGTTGAGTTTCCTAGCTAAAATGAACTTAGAAAGTGTTAGATGGAAGTGGATTAAGGTTAGACAAATTTCTAGGGTTTGGGATTATGGGATTTTCGGAAATGTTAGAGAATTTATAGAATTTTGTTGTGTTTTAGGAAATCAAGAGGTTAACCGAGCCCAAGTGGAAGGCAACTAGTAACTTCCGAGTTCGTACAAATTTGAGGTGAGTAAAACTCTTCTAGTTGTTGTGTGATGTGAGCACATGCATGATGTGTGCTAAATGTGATGTATATTCGTTAAAGTATTGATTTTGATGATGTATTTGATGTAAAATAACTTGATGAAACAAACGAATCAAGACATTGATATGGATGCATTTGAAATGCTTGACCCTTGATTTGCATGCCATTACATGAATTATGGCATTTTGAGCATGATTTGATAATTGAAGCATGAAATTGAGTGTGTTTGGGTTAGAGGAAACCGTTTTGTAGTCGCGTCGACGTTGACAAATTATGCCTTCTCCCGGCAGCCC
>JANKOE010000205.1:21289721-21301282 GCA_026284465.1 Erythroxylum citrifolium | reverse complement strand
CGAAATCCATCATCATCCAACACAACAACAGAAGCAATTTCCAACAACCACAAATCCATCATCATCCAATTTTTAACCACAAATCGTCGACGGTGTACAATCGGGTCAATGGGTCACGGTGTACAGTCGACGGTCTGCGGTGTGCGAGCGAGAGGAGGACGACGGAGAAGGCCGGCAGTCGAGGCGAGGCGAGGCAGTTGAAGCTAGGCGAGGAGGAGAAGGCCGGACACCGAAGGCGAGGCGAGGCAGACGGCGAGGCTCCGGGAGTCCGGACAGCGAGGAGGAGAGAAGAACTGAAGAAGATGAAAAGAGAGGAGTCTGCAGTTGGGGGGGGGGAGAGGGTAGATAAAATTAGGTTAATTTTTTTTTATTTGCAAAATCGTCCCTCAAAATTTTGTTTTTAACGAAACGACCCCAGAAAATTCCAGTATTGGTGGTACCGGCCGGAATTTATCTCCGATATTTTTAAGGTCGTTCCGGTACCGTTTTTTGGCCGGTAGGGTCGGTCGGAACGGTACGAAACTCTATACATTGGGATGAACTGAATGATTTTTTGGCAACTGACCCAAATAATTTTACAAGCTCTCGTCGATCCTATATGCGATTAAGGTATGAACATGATGTTAGCAAGCCAATTCGTCCCACATTGAAATTGTAAGCTAAAGAAGGTAATTGGTTTTTTCCTACTCTGAAGTACGAACGTCTGCCTTCGGTGTAATTTTTGTGTGGTTTCCTTGGGCATACGGAACGGTATTGTCGGTGGCTTTTGAACAGAGGTACTGCTCCTTTGGTCCGACAATTTGGGCCAGAAATACGTGCTTCTACCCACCGGCCCCAGCTGAAGATTGGTGAACGCTGGTTGAGGGAGGATAGTGGTAGGGACTGGTCGGCAGATGGTTTTCCTGGGATTTTCCAGCCTTTCTGTGTTAATCACCCTCCGCTGGGTGCTCCTGCAGCTGTTGCTATTACTGCATTGGGACTCCACGCAGATGACACCCTTATTTCGGGAAGGGTTTCGCCTCCTCATTCGACCGATGATATTGTGATTATTGACCCGAAGCATCGGAGGATGGGTTCTGAGCTGTCGGTGCCCAATCCGGTTACTGAGTAGCATCTTGCACACGGCAGCACTTCGGTTTCACCACAAGAGTTCTTGGCGGGCACTGGTTCGCAGGCCCGCCGTCAATTATGAGTACCCTTAGCTGGAACTGTCGTGGGTTTGGCAACCCACGAGCAGTTAGGACCTTATAGGAGATCGTTAGAACTCAAAAGTCACAGTTTATTGTTCTTATTGAAATCTTTTGTAACTCCCGGATTGTGGATGAAATAAAATCCTTGTTAAAGTATGATGGTTTTTTCAATGTAGATAGTGCTGGTCATAGTGGTGGGTTAGCCTTCATTTGGAAGGGTTGTTTATCTATTAATCTAATCAGTTCCTCTGTCAGGTACATTGATGTGGAAGTTCAACTGGCTCACCTTGACTCTTGGCGAATAACTGGCTTCTATGGTGAACCTGACCGCAACAGGCGTTCACGTTTTTAGCAACTGCTTCATATGTTAGCCTCACATAACGCTCTTCCTTGGGTCTGTTTAGGGGATTTCAACGACATCTTAGCAGCTTCCGAAAAACAAGGTGGGCGAGCTCAGTCTGAACATTTAATTAGAGGTTTCCAGAATGCCATTTCTGATGCTGAACTTTATGATTTCTCCATGTCCGGCTACCCGTTCACCTGGGAATCTGGCCCTGCAAATGGGCATCTGATCGAAGAAAAGTTGGACCGCATCTTAATTTCGAACTCATGGCGAATGAAGTTTCCCCAGGCACGTGCTGTGGTTCTTGACACCTCTTCTTCTGATCACCTACTGCTATTTTTACAGCTTCGTTGTTATTTGCCAAGGCAACACGCTCGCCGCTTTCGGTTTGAGAATCATTGGAATAGAGAAGTGGGCTGTCAGGTTACTACATGTTGGGCTGAAATGGTGGGCATGCCTCTTTCCGAGCTCCTTGCTCGTTGCAGTGCTTTGTTGTCAGTTTGGGGCAAGGAGCTTCACACCTATCAGAAGCAAGAATTGGCGCACTGTCTAACAATCATGGCTTCAGTTAGGGGCAGCCGCCGGTCGTCAAACGTGACTTGTTTCGTCAACGCTCAGAACCGGTATCAGGAGCTTCTCCTCCAACGCGAGATCTTTTGGAAGCAACGCGCCAAGGATTTCTGGCTTCGGGAAGGCGATGCAAACACCCACTTTTTCCATAAGCGAGCTACTGCTCGACATCAGAAAAATAGGATTGACTCGCTGCTTGATGAGGATGGTACTCAGTGCTACTGGAACACTAGCCTTCAGGATTTAATGGTACGCTATTTCACTTCTGTTTTTACCTCACAGCCCTGTACTTCCCTTTCTGTTTCAGATATGATCCCGTCTTTGGTCTCAAGGGAGCATAATGCTTTTCTCCTCGCTCCATATACCCCCGCTGATGTGCGAGCGGCTGTATTTAGTATCAAAGCCGACAAGGCCCCCGATTTAGATGGTTTCAACCCGGGCTTCTTCCAAGGGTTTTGGGGTTTGATTGGTGGTGATGTTGCTAGCATTTGCCTTTCCATCCTTGAGCAGCGGCATATTCCGACATCCTTGAATGAAACAAGGCTGGTCTTGATTCCCAAAAAGCCGCTCCTACTCTTATGGCTGATTTTCGACCCATTGCCTTGTGCAACGTGCTCCTGAAGATTGTGACCAAGATGATCGCCAATAGGTTGAAGTCTTTACTCCCTCCCATTAGCCCTGACAGCTAGGGTGCTTTTGTGCCCGAACGGTACATACAGGATAATTGTATTGTAGCTTTCGAGGCTATGCATGCCCTTCACAGGCGCACTTGAGGTAATCATTTTGCAGCTGCTATTAACATGGACATCAGCAAAGCATACGATCGTATGGAGTGGTCATTCTTACACCGAATGCTTCTTAACCTCGGGTTCTTACATGAATGGGTGACTCTTGTCATGTCCAACGTGGTTTCGGTCAAATACTGGATTCTACAAAATAATCAGGAGATTGGTCCTATCCTTCCGACTCGGGGTCTTCGTTAGGGAGATCCCTTGTCTCCCTTTCTCTTTATTAATTGCACGGAAGGTCTCTCCAGAATTGTAAATGTGGCGGTTCAGGTTGGTAGCTTGAGTGGCTTTCGGGTGTCTAGACATGGCCCATTGCTTTTTTATCTGTTTTTTGCCGACGATAGTTTGGTTTTCATTAAGGCCAACATTGCTGAGGCCACTCACCTGACGCACCTCTTGCATATGTATGCAGCTGAATCTGGCCAACAAATTAACTTCAATAAATCCTCCATCACTTTTAGTGCCAATACCACTCATCCAGTTCGGTCTCAAGTTTGCTCTGTGCTCCCATGTTGTTGAGAAGGACACCCTCGGTACTTATTTGGGGTTGCCCTACATCAAAGATCGATTTTGGACCAAGTTGAACTCTTGGGAGCATCAAACCTTATCTCGTGCCGGCAGTAGCGAAGCTACTCTTTGGTGAGGGTGGGCAAATGCCCACCCTCAAATATTTTTTTTATTAAAGAAGAAGAGAAGATATGTAAAAGCCATGGTGGATTGGATATATTGCCCCCCCTGGATTGGATACATTGCCCCCCCTGAAACAAATTCCTGGCTTCGCCACTGTCTATGAAGAATAGCTAGTGCAGTGGGTAACCCCCTCTTAATGGACACTCGGACTGCCAAGATATCCCGAATTGTTTATGCTAGGTTGTGTGTGGAGGTGGAGTTAGGAAAGCGATGGCCATCTTCATTCCAGTTAGCTACTTATAATGAAGATGGAAACCATTCCTTAAGGAAATTCAGGTTGAATACAGCAACAGAGAGATTGACGGACCAAATTAAATCTAAACTTGGTTATATCCAAAGTCTGCAAGAGATTTTTGTTTCTACAATAATGAGCATCGCCAGCACCTTTTATGTTGACGAGGGCTAGGCAGTGGAGTGCAGCATCTAGCTTTTTATAATTGTATCGCTTACTGAGCTAACACTTAAGCCGGTTCACCTTTGGTTTTTTTATTTTAGATTTTCAATTTTTATAAAATTTAAAAATAGGAAGAAACTAAAATTTAAACAAACAGTTTCCCTTTTTAGAAAATTTGAAAACAAAAATAAAAAATGAAAATGAAAATGAAACAAAACCATGACACTAGCAACAGACATTTATTATTATTGTCTTTTGATCAATTCTAAACTGCAAGAAAAAGGTGGTAGGATGTCAATTACCCGCAAGCAAGCCAGGCGTGCTACTCCTTCCTTTTATTGACCACAGACCGGTAATAATATATGATTAAGTTCACGATTATGCTCTAGTTTTGCTATAATAGAAGCTAAATTCCGATTGAGCATAAAGACAAAAATGAAAAACATGTGCCCAGATCTTTTGCTTGGTAATTTATTTTTATTATAGTTTGTCTCATAGTTATTGATTAGTTCCACGATTGTGAGTATTAATTTTTTTATTAGTTTGATCAAGTCTGATCACGAGGTGCAGGTGTTGTATAAAAATTAAAATAAGAAGTTAGTGAATCATCCTTAAATAGCATGAAATTAACCTGTGTGGAAGCAACCGTAAAATTAGAAAATACTGATAACTTAGATTTCAACATGCTTACCTGTATTTGAAAATGGTTATCTGAAAGATCTGACTTTAGTTAATACGTGCAATTTCTACATTTGAATTGGTCCCATTTTTTGTATTTTGACAACAAAATTAGTGTATGTTGAAAGAATCAAATCAAGTATTAAATGAACAGGTCATCGCAGGCCTAACTTGAACGCAGTATTTAATTCAAATACACTAATTAACCTCAGAAGAGAAAAACGTTGTGTATATCTACATTGAAATTTCACATTTTTCACTAATCTATTTTCCTCTGGCTCTGGAATGCAGAGGAGACTGCCTATGACTCGGTCGTAAAATAGCCTCCGAGTGAATGGTCGGAGATTTGGGCGAACTTAGTTGCGTTCTGTTGCTGTTATGGAGCGGATGTTTTCTGTGATGTCGTTGGCCACGATGTCCATTCTCTTTCTTCACGTCGTTTTTTGGTTCAGATTCCTTAGCATCTTCTTTACCAGTTTCTGATGGGACTTCGTAGACGAAAGGTCCAATGGGAATGTCGTCCAAGTCTTTAAGAGGCTCCAGAACTTTGACGACATTGTCCATAGTTGGTCTCTGCTTTGGCCTGTGGCGCAGGCATTGGTACGCCAATGCAGCTGCTTTCCTGGCACCTGCTTCAGAATATTGACCTTCGAGTCTTGGATCCATAATTCGACAAAGTTTTCGTGGATCGTTCAATATTGGCCTAGCCCACTCTGCTAGCTTCTGCTCTCTTTGAGGACGATTCTTGTCCACCGACCTCCTACCAGTAAGGAGTTCCAAGAGTACTACTCCAAAACTGTACACGTCGCTCATTGATGTCAAGTGACCTGAAAATAATTGAGTGAAAATTTTCAACATACATCCGTTTGTAAAACAACGTCAGAATTGAAAGGAATGGTTCATTAATATTATTCATTCATCAACACATTACCTGTCATGATATACTCAGGAGCTGCATAACCTTGTGTCCCCATTACTCGTGTGGAAACATGCGTGTCAGATCCTTCAGGACCGTCTTTTGCCAGTCCGAAATCCGAAAGCTTTGCTGTATAATCCTGCAATAGATTGTTCAAGTCAAATCTGGTATTAGTAAACTGGAATTTTAATTAATTATATTATGTAGCTTAATGTATGGAACTAAGTTCGGGAAAGCCAAGAAATGCTATTACCGAGTCCAACAAGATATTTGAAGCTTTAAAATCTCTATATATAACGGGTTTGTCCAATTCGTGAAGGAAGGCTAAGCCCTTGGCAGCTCCTAGAGCGATTTTCATTCTTGTCGACCATGGAAGAGAAAACGAGTATCCTTAAAATCATAAAAGATACAAGTTATCACCTAGGTGCTTGACTGGGAAAAAGAATATGACAATAGGTATTACTACGTGGACACATAAGCTTTATAGACAAAATGAACTTACTCCGAAATAACTGATTCTCTAAGCTGCCTCGAGGCATGTACTCATATATCAGAAGCCTATGTTCTTCCTCACAGCAATAGCCTATCAGCTTCACTAGATGAGGGTTCCTTAATTGTCCAAGAAAGATCACTTCCGTCTGTCAAGCACGAGCGAAAAGAAGAGTATAAATTTGATCTAGCATTTCCAGAAAGTTCGAAACTAATTCAATCCAAAGAACAAAAATTGCAAGAGTATGTTCGTTTACGATCGAGCAAATGAACTCACCAGCCACTCTCGATGACCCTGCAAGCCATCCAAGTCCAAAAGCTTGACGGCCACAGGCTGTGCCTTGAAACCAGGTTTAACCTTGTCATCGATGAAACCCTTGTGTACAGGTCCGAACCCTCCTTCACCGAGAAAGTTACTCGACGAGAAGTTCTGAGTAATCTCCTTCAGCTCAGATAGGGTAAACACGTGAAGATTGGACCCAGCAAGAGAAATGGAAAGATCCTCCGAGAGTTGCGAACTGGGATTGCTCAAATCAGTGAGAGAAAGCCTTTGGAACGACGTTTGTTTCGTAACCTGTTTCTGAGGTTTAGGTGATGGGTCGACTTGAGCCTTGAAACAGCTTGTAACCAAAGATCTCCACGTACTCTTCTGAACTGTCATCTTACTGATATGTGTTTTTAAAACTTGGTTTTTTTTTTCAAAAAAATCTTGTAAGCTACACAAACATTGGTATTGAAGGTGTATATAGTAAGAAGTGGGGAAGATGGCTAGGGAAGAACTATATACATCGAGGTTGGTGGAGAAGGGAGAAGAAGCCAAAGACGTCGCTAACTTCCATGTCGCAAAAGAACCATCTAAACGCGGATATGGAGAAAAGTACTTAATTAAATAATAAAGAGCTTTCGATTTTTCCTTTCCTCTTGCTATCTGCTTGACATCATTTTCTATAATTTGATATGGTAAAGGAATCATTCCCCTGTCATTCTATATGCATATGTTAAATTGATGGATTCAAGGTATAGTTTGTTATTCTTAGTAATCAAGTTGGGCAGGCGCAAGTCCACGTAGTTGGTTCAAGAGAAAATGTCCGGGCTACCCTCCTTGACTTTTTTTCTTTAATAAATTCAGTTAATGTAACTAAAAAAAAAGTTAGTAAAAGAACCGAGTCTAGATCCTCTGTCCAATATTATGGTGTCTTATTGTGTCCAATAAATCTCAGCCATTTATTTATGTGGGGTCCGCATGGAACCCGCATGAGACCCGCAAAATAAATGGCTGAGATTCTATGAAACAGAATAAGACAAAATAAAACTGGACAGAAGATCTGATTTCTACATGAACGTAGTGTTTTGTCTGTGGAAGTTTTCATGGCTAAAGAGGTTACAAGTAAGTTTCCCAAGTAATGAATTTTTTTTTTCCTGGACACTAAGCTAATAAAACTTGTGTTAGTTCAATTTGACACCTTACTCTTGAGATCTATGATGAAACTTGCTAGCAGCTAATACTGTATAATTTACCAAGGGAAATGTGGTCAAAGAGACTTTGAAACCAAAGGTTGGTATGTTCGCAATGTATATATATCGACACCAGAAGTAGTAACAATTAAGCATGATCAAGGAGCTGAGATTAGGATAATCACCACCGCGTGGTCCTCGGACTTTTTCAAATTCCGCAGATCGGATGGTCACGAATCTCAACTGGAGTTGACCTTGTAGATTAAAAAACAGAATTTTGAGACCATCGGACGATGGTTGAAAGGTCACTTCGACATGTTTATATTCCTGCTCTTAATATGAACGTTGCAATTTATGTTCCAACCACAAAGAAATTATAGACAAACAAAACAAGACTAGGATTTTTAATCCTTATAATTTAATTGGTCGGCTGTTATGTCTGAAACAACATTCAATCCTCAAAGTATGACTGGTTGGGAAGAATGAGGCTGAAGGGGTAATTTTGTTCATGAGGGAGTAGGTGAGTGGGTGCATTTGTTGTTGACCTTACATAACAAAAGTCAAATGGGCTTGTATTGTAAGAGATGGAACATATTAAATTACACCAATAAAATTTTATTTCCTCATAATTAGGTCATAGAAGGTGAAATTTGAGAGTTCAGATCCTCTGTCTAATATTACGGTGTCTTATTGTGTCCAATAAATCTCAGTCATTTATTTATGTGAGGTCCGCATGAGGCCCGCGTGAGCCACGCAAAATAAATGACTGAGATTCTATGAGACAAAATAAGATAAAGTAAAACTGGACAGAGGATCTGGTTTCGAAATTTGAAACTCTGATCATAAAGAGTCTTTTTAGACCAACGCACTTAAATTAGTTCCAACTTCCAAATATAGAACAAATATGCAAACCCCAGCTCTTGCGTGGTCCGTTGTCCCCCTAACAACCCCGTCTTTATTGGTTTCAATGCGTTATTCCGGCGGAGGCCACCAACCTCTCATTCTCTCTACTCTACTGATTTCCATAGTACCCGAGAACTCCAGCTTGTTGGCTGATTCAACTTCCAAACATAAAGCTTGTATAGATACTATAATTTGTTGCCTCAAGTGATTTTCCTGATAAACAATAAATCCGTTTCGGGCTTTCCATGAGCTCCAAACCATACAACCAAAAACATCGTTCCAATTATGTCCTAACAACGAAATTTCTCTACATTTGTGATTAACATTCAACCACTCCTTTAGTTTTGACGTGAAAAAATCTGGCTGGTGTTTAGATTCTTTTGTTCTTGTACAAGGTTCCTGGAGTTATGCTTTTGAGGTGGAGCAATATTATTTAACTCTTGCCGTGGTCTGCAATTACATTTGATTGACGAAATTATCAATATATATATTGATAAATGCAATGTTTTTAGAATTTGTTTTTATCTTATTTTAGAATATAGTTCCAGGTGATCCTTTTACGATTCATGACCACCTTATCAACTTTTTGTCCCTATTCCTTTATCTCATTAGTTCCAGTTCATTACCAACTGCGCTTACTCGAGATTTCCAGAAGCTTATGATTATAATTTCTCAACGCACTGTAGATAATTAATGGTTTTTAATGGTGGTCAAAATTGAGGATGAACAATTCAAACAAACTACAACTACCTTACCTTGCGCCATTTATGGAATCTCACCAAACAATCCAAACATATAATCATCAGTAGGCACTTTTGGAACACAACACTTGCATATAAAAACATCATTTGACTTCAAACACTTGTCCCTAATCAAAAGAGCAGATTGTTTACGTTAGCTGACTCCTCACGTACGTTTTCAATAGATTAGCTAGCAGTAAGAGAGAAATAGAAACGAGCTTAGGTATTGAGCAAGGAAAAGTCTTACGGTTACAACCAAACTCGGCTCAACGTATATCATTTATCTTATTACCTAAAGTATAGATATATATATTCCCTATTATCTATTTATAGTGACCGTCCAACTACGATAGCAATCAACTAAATAGAGATATGCATTGAATATTTCACGTGATTTATAATAAAACTTCCGCTCAACCACCAAAGACCACTTTCACCAATACTTCTAGAGCTCATTCAACAAAAAATAAAACAAAATAGAAAAACACTTGATGTTATGTATGGATGCGTGGTAGAGTTGTCTTTGTTTGTTTATAGATATTAGACAATATTGTATGATTGATAGGCGAGCAAGTGGCTAGTGTATACATAGACAACGATCTATAATGCGCGCTCTCAGACTCAGACACAAGGAAAGGAAAGCACGCAAGACTTTGTCTGTTCATCTTTTCTAAGGGGTGAGGTCAAAGTATTCTTTCGTTTGCCAATTATCTTTGTCAAGCGTTTCGTTGTGCAGTGCTGGTGTAACTCACTTCTCTCGACCTTTATCACATGGTCATCGCGTGCCGAAATTACACCTTGGACTTTTCATATTTCTGACGGAGTTGAGTGACGTATAGAAGAATCACATCAATATTGGCCTTATTACATATCTCGATTAATACGAAATGATTAAAAATAAAAGTAATATGAAATATTTAATTTCAGTTTCCTCTATAATATTATGACGCTAATTTCGAGCTCTAAACGATCACGAATCTCTCGGGACATTTATGAAATTGTTTACCGAGACACGAGCTAAGTTTTTCTATAGTTTTTTCAATACATAAATTCTCTTAACGGGTCAAAGATTCTTATGAGACCTTAACTTTTATATAACTTTCATATCGGGCTTCTCTATTACAAGGCTGATATAGGTCCGGTCTATATTAATTAAGATCTATTTTTTACCCGGACTCAACCCATTAATCTAAATCATTTATAAGATCACTTTATTATCTTTATCTGGATCAAATTAAATAACTTAGTCGATAATTTATTTAAAAACAAAAAATACAATTAATAATTGTTTAACTTTATAAGAAAGGATAAAATTATCCACCGGCATATCCAGTGATGTTTGTGCTGTCAATTACGTTCTAATGAAGTTGGACATTTCGTAAAAGTATGCAACTTAATGACTGTTAAATATTTTTGGTAAACATAATTTCAAACTAAACTTATGAACTTTTAAACCTTGGACTATAAAAATTAGTCCAATATTTAATTGGGGTTTGTTGAAAACTAAATTTATGAAACATGTTGAATTTTAAGGGATTTGAAAAAAAAAACTAGATCAGAACTAAAAGAACTCAAATATAATTAAAGATAATATATCTCAATATAAAATATTAAATAAATTACGGACTCAATCTTTGTGTATAATATCTAAGTGAATTAAATATACTTTTCTATATAATTCACTCTTTCTTTTTGTCCCTTTTTAATGTGTGATAAATTCATTTGTGAATCTTTAAAACCTTCACCTTATAAATAAGTTAATTATAAATGCATTATGTATATGTTCACATGTCTGCCTCAAAGTTATGTAAGGCAATTTATAAATTATTATTTTTTAAAATTAAATTAATAATTCTATTTATCAAAATTTGTAAATTAAATTATTAATATTAAGGTTTTAGAAATTAAAAATCATTAGTGATTATCTTTATTGAAATAAAAATATAAAGAAAATCTTTGTTTTTTTATTTATAGTAATAATGGCCACGAAATAATAGTTGCCAAACTTTTTTCAAAATTAAACTAGACTCAAATGAACATATGCAAAATTAAAATACTATATCTGAATTTAAAATCAAAAATTAAAAATTCTATTTTTATATATAATGTCAAGTATACCCAAATATAATCAGAAATAATATTTTATATTTTAAACTATAAAATAATAAATTATAAACTTTATCTTTCTATATAATTATTTTTTATGTATGTTTTGGATTGACTAACTGAATATGAATTCTCAATAATAAAGTTTGCCCTTTTGGAAAACATTTTTACCTATAAGGAACGTAGCTAGCAGGTTATTTGAATCTGGTCGGGTCGGCTGTGCTAGGCCCAAGCCATCTTCACACGTCCACCACGGCCCGTCTGGCCCATCAGGAGTTAGATCCCCATGCAAACACAAC
>JANKOE010000205.1:21127946-21138012 GCA_026284465.1 Erythroxylum citrifolium | reverse complement strand
ACCAAATTATAGCCCATGATTGATCATAAACACTAATAACAGAACATACATATATATACACATTCATCATCAACTTTTTGCACTCAATACTCAACTTAAAGTCAAAATTAGAAACTATTAAAGACATAATTTGAGTTCGATGTCTTCATGAAAAATGTAGCCTTATGTCTCTAATTTAACCAAATTAAAGACCATCTCATTTGGATAACTGCAGAACAAGTTATGGCTAAATTACAGAATCACATCCAGTGGAATTATTACAGCTAGCATATTCCGGCCACTTTAAACACCATTATCAATTTGTCTCTAAACTTTATCCAAAACCATTTTACGAATTCTCCGAGTCACTCTTATATGTGTGACCCATTAGGTTCCCAGTTATGTTAGCCACTTGGATTAACACTTAATATAAGCAAGTCTAGAGCGGTGTCTAGCAACACATCATGACCCCTAATTGACCGGAAAGTAAGTGGTTTGACGAACGAACCTATGCTCATCACGAACCATCTTACGAACCCTACCGTAGACAATTGTTGTGCAATTCATCCTTTCACCATGGTATACTGCACTTGGTTTTAAGTATAGGCAAAGAGTCAACTCTCACTAGACCGACTATGTCAAATGTAGCCCAAGTGACATTAGTTCTCATCCTGGAACTCATTACTCTATATGTCAATGAAGATATTCTTCATGACATATGTACCCTGGTCAGAGATTTCCAAGCAATGACCCCAACAAGAAGTCGTGGGTATCATCTTCTGCTATCACAAAAGTGGTGAATCCTCTATTGAATACTCGGTTACCTTTGAATACCTTAAGTTATACCCAATCACCACCCTATAAGTGACCTCCACAAGGTAACAAGGAATGGAGTCAAAGGACAGAATCAGTATCCAAGATATCCTCGAGTACCTTAAGCCTAAGGATATTTGCACCATTGCTATGATAAGATTATTACTGACATTAGAATAGAACATCCATGTGATAATCTCATGGTAGGTCATCCAATGTACTTACTACCTCTAGTAAGCATCTACATCTTAACTCTAAACATCTCATATATACAGTTTCTGAGATCCACTGCTTGATCAAATCAATGAGTTTTGAAATGTGCTAGTCTCTCTGGATTAACTATGTCCAATATCATTAATCCTATGACTAGGGACAATTTAGATATCGACATTATTGCACATGATAAGAATCTTAGTAGTATGATTACATCATGATTTCCTTCATACTAGGTTATATATCATAGACTTCATTAATTTGCTTATAGATCAATATCAATTCATAAATAATGGATACCAAATTAATGAAATATGCCTTTCTTTATTATTGAATATAAAGTTTGTACACAACTTTGTACAAAATGCGCTAAAGGCAATTGCCTTTAGGGTACTACTCTAACATAACTTACCAGGCAATTGACTCCTTCATTGCAAGTAAACAAGAAACCTAAATCTTTTTTGTGTTATGGGTACACAAGAAACCTAAATCTTTGTTTTCAAAAAGGGAACAAAATTCTTCTTTGTTGATCACATTTGCTGCTTTTATTGAATTTCTTGAATATAGTTGTACTATGAAGATTAAAAGGTTTTCCTTACTTAATTCAACTGCTAATTACTCGAAGCCTTTTTCTTTTGCAATTAATGAAGTCAGTTGGTTTAAATTCTTTCTACAATGACTTACAAAAGTGATATTTTACAGGTTGTACTGTCAGATGTTACTCTTAAATTCGGTCTTCACTTCTTTGGCTAACATATCACTAGAAGTTTTTAAACAAGAGTTTCTTATAGGTTTTGCTTATAGGTTCACTGTCAATTTCTTGGTTACAACTTTGTTTAGGTTGAACATGCTCTTTTACTTCGTTTAAAACTACTATTTCAATTTATGGAATTAGTTGATTTAAATCCTTTTGCTTGGTCACCTATAAAGAGGGAAATCTTATATAGAACATTTATGAAATACCAATGGAATTAAATCCCTTTCTTTATGAGTTAGAGAATTGATTCTAAACTGACATTGAATATTTAAACATATAAAGTTAACTACGTCAAAAATTTGCAGTTGAAGAGATATAATTTTTGGGAAGCAAAAAAGTTATAAAAAAGTAACACAATCCTACCACAACTTTACTCCAAATAGTCTTATAAGCAACTAACAAGGTCATAATCATCAAGTTGATCTGCACGTAAGAAATATTTCGTCTATTCATGATGATTAGAATATTTCTTCTATTTCACTTTTAAATCCTTCTAAATTCCTATGTATTTGCTCTTTTGGAGTAACTTCATCTCCTTGTTCAATACTTGTATCAGTTATGGCTAAGGGATAATCATCTATGTGGCACCATTAACAACTTCAACCCCAATCTGTTCAGTTGGTTGTAATGTCCCATTTCCTAATGCATCTTCTATATCATAGACATCTTTAGTGGTCACATGCTTAACAACTAACCAATCTTTATGAAATGGATGTCGAACATAATAATTTTTTTCATCTGATGCAAAAACAAATGGTTCGTCATGCACATTTGCACCTTTACGACTTAGGTGAGAAAATTTAACTAGTGTGTATCCAAACTTGTTTGTTTTCGGCCTTTATTTAAGTCAACCCAGTCACACCTAAACAAAACAATTTTATAACTGCCATGATAATTTAATTGGATGATATCAGTCAACTGGCCATTATAAACAACTTCCCCTATAATGGGATGAGTATCTCTAGTAGTTGAATAACTACTTGTCTTGGCCATCACCATCACTCCACTGTTTTGTGTTTCAACATTGTTTCGCGTGATTTTGTGTGAAACCGATATCTATTAATAATATAACCATAATACTTTCTAACATGTGGTAATGGACCCCTTGAAAGTTTCCAAATCTGATTCGTGACTAATGTACTTCCTTGCTAATCCAAAATCTCAACCTGCAAAAGTCAATTTTTATTATAATAATTCATAAAGTATTAAGAAAGTATATTATTTAAGGCTCATTTCTTTTTAAAACCATATAGCAAAGTCACGACTTTCAATTTTTTGAATATCGTAACTATTTAAATGCCTTGGACATGCTTCTCTCCTTATAACCTTTCATGCTCTCTGCATATGTATGTAATGAACACTTGGTGTTACAAGAGCCTGAAATTGTTAATGTATATTTAATTTTTAAGAGAAAAGAAGTGGTAAATGCTTACTTTAGAAATGAGGCAACCGCATCGCAATTGTATAAGACATATCTATATGCTTGTAATAATGTTTGTTCATCTAAGGCTTCCCGATAGACTCTCTTTCTTTTCTTAGCATTAGTGCCAACAACATTCTTCCTTCCTAATGGTTGACCCATATTGTACAAGTCAACCTCTTGTGAACAAAGATTCTAATCTTCATCATTTCGTCTAGTTCTGTTAAATCAAGTCTCAACATTTGATAAGTGTCTCGAACAAAAAGTCAAACATTCATTTGCAATATACCCTTTAGAAATTGATGATTCTGGATAGGTTCGGTTACGCACATATGATTTGTGTCCCTAAATACTTAACATTTGGAAAAAATAGTATATGAAAATTAAATTTAGTTTTTAATGAAGTAAATGCAAACACTAAATTTAAAATGGTGTAAAAATTGTACCTTTCCACAACATACATTGTCCAATATGAAGTCGGACTTGCTACTTTTGCTTCAGAAGCCAAATGGATTACTAAGTGAACCATGATTGTAAAAAATGATGATGGAAAGATTCTTTCAAGCTTGCAAATGGTAAGAGCGATCTTTGACTCCATATGCTCGATATCAACTTCATAAAGTTCCTTTGACCAAAGCCCTTTAAAGAAATTGCATAAATCAATTAAAACTGTGCTTACACTATCTGGGATACTTCCTTGAATTGCTATAAGAAAGAACTCTTGAATTAGAATATGGTAATCGTGACTTTTTAACCCAATTAGCTTTCTTTGGCTCAACTGTACACATCTAGAGACATTTGAAGAAAGCTCTTCAGGAGCTTTTATGTCTTTAAAACTTGTAAGCAAATGTCTCTTTCTTTTGATGTCATTTGGTAACATGCTCTAGGCAAATATTTCTAGCACGCTTCTTGGGATGAAGTTCACTTCTTAATCCAAGATCCTGGAGGTCCATTCGAGCTTTATAATTATCTTTTGACTTTTTCCCACACCAAGAGTTGTCCAAAAAATGTTGTCATAGACATTCTTTTCTGTGTGCATCAAGTCAATATTATATTATAGCAAGTGGTGCTCCCAATACAGTAAGGAGAATGGAATGCTTTTTTTCTTCCAATGCCAGTAGTGACTTGAACTTTCAATACCTTCAATACGATCCAACTCTCTAACAATCTCTGTATCTGATAAAGGTATTGGTGCAGGTCTTAGTTCTTTCTCCCCATCGAATGATTGTTTATCATATCGAAATCTGTGATTCTTGTCAAACCATTTGCAACGACATATATAACAAAATTTTCTACTATGATATAACCACTTAGATGCAGTGTAACATCCACAAATAGGGCATGCAAATTCTCCTTTTGTGCTCCAACCAGAAATGTTAGCATAAGCTGGAAAATCACTTATTGTCCATAGAATAATGGCACGCATTTTCAATGATTCTTATTTTGAAGTATCGAATGTTTAGACTCCAACTTCCTATAACTCTAGTAGCTCTTGTATTAAAGGTTGCATGTATACATCCAATCTATCCCCAGGGCTTTTAGGCCCTAGAACAAGGAGTGAAAAAATAAATTTTGGTTGTTTCATGCATAACCAAGGCGATAAATTGTAAGGAATCAACATTATTGGCCACGTACTATGTGTCACATTCGTTGTTCAAATTGGATTAAATCCATCAATAGCTAATCCCATCCACACATTACGAGGGTCAGAAGAAAAATAGGGAAACTTGGAACTAAAATGTTTCCAAGTTTTTGAATCAGTCGGTTGCCTCATTTTTCCATTTGTTTTGTGACCATTCTCATGCCATGTCATATATCTCACTGTTTTAGAACACATGAACAATCTTTGTAATCTAGGTATTAAAGGAAACCATCATAAACTCTTTGCAGGTTTCTTCCCACCTTGTTGCACTTCAAGTTTTAACCCATCCTCTTGGCCTCCTTTATCTGACAACCATCTAGAGGCCCCACACTTGAAACATACTTGTTTAGACGTGTTGTCCCTCCAAAACAACATACAATCATTATGACAAGCATGTATCTTTTCATAACCAATTCCTAATGCTGAAATTAACTTCTTAGCCTCATAGTATGACTTGAGCAGGATATTTCCCTCTGGTAGAACATCTTTCAAAAACTCTAGCAACGTGTCAAAAGATTTGTTGCTCCATCCATTTATACACTTTAGGTGATATAAATGAATCACACAAGACAATTTGGCGTGTGACCTGCAATTAGGATACAACATTTGTTTTGAATCTTCTAGTAAATCATGAAATTTACCTCTTTCTCTGGCATAGTGGACTTGTTCACGTGCAGTTGTAGTTGGTTCTTGTAGTCTCTCCTCTGATTTATGTATTAGAGGTGCATCTTGTAGTAGCTTATTTATATTGCCATCAATATATAACTCTTCTTCAACCATAGAGGTAAATGCAGCTGAGGAAGACTCTTCTCCATGGACAATCCATTTACTATACCCTTTTAAGAATCCAAAATGAGTTATGTACTAAAAGACCGCGTGTATTGGATACCAATATGACATAATACATCTTTCACATGGACATATGATTTTATCATCTTTTGCTTTTCTCTCAAATGCAAAATCCAAAAAAAATTTAGTGCCTTCTATGTACTGAGGACATGTCATGTCCTTAAGCTTAATCCAATGTTTGTCCAATAAAACATTAGCCTGCAATTACATTATAGCAAAGCAATTAAACAATAGCTTGGAAGGAAATGTGAAAACATATACCATTATGTTTATCAAAGGGAAATTGCTTTTATAGAATGTTCTGATCTAGTAGTTGCAAAGTTGTTATGTTAATAAGATGAAAACTTAATTTCTGCTTAAAGAAGGGTTGTGTTCTATACCACTACTTTTGCGTATTCTTTACCTACCATATTTTTTGATGACATTGTTTTTGCTTTCACAAATATAATTAAGAAGACACAGATTGACAAATGATCTAACTTACCTTGAAATATGGTGAAGAAAGTGTGGTGCTTAGCCAAATCAATTAGAAGGGCGGTTATTTTTGAGTGAACTAATTATAGTGCTCCGGCAATAAGATTTGAATTAGGTTTCTTGCATGAATCATCGCATGAGAGATTTTCAATGACGATGTAACAAAGTAGAAAAAGGGACGCCAATTAGAAGTGATGGAAGACTTCACATTCCTATAAAACTAAATATATAAATAACCTTTTTTTTAATGACCAAAATTTTATTTTTGTGAAAGGTATAATTAGTTTTGATTTAATTTAATCTCTTGATAGCAAATATGTGCTTTCTCTATGTTTTAATTTTAAGAAGTAATATGAAATTAATAAATAATTTAACTAGTTATATGAAATTTATAATAACATTATAACTACTTTATATTATGGTTAAATTGTTTAGCATGATATTAAAAACTGATGAATTTGGTGTTTTTTTGCCAAAAACATACCCAAACACAAGAATTAAAAATGTGTAATATCTCAGGTCTCAAATGTAGAGGCGCTATTTTTGTTTTCTTAAGATTGAAGCGCGGTTTTTGACAAGGTGTTGTTACCCTTGCAAATTAACCTTACATTAATAACAAGTAGTATATAGGAATAAGGATCGTTCCCTCAAAGATCTGATAATGGAATGCTAACTATCATCAAACATGTCAACGAAATTTCTTTCACGAAAACCAACACAAAAATAGAAATGAAAAAAAAATTTAATATCTAAAGTGCAATCTAACCTAAATGAATAAGTATCGAATGCAAACTGCTAACTAAACCAGAAAACAGAAACAGTTAACAGAAAACAGAAATTAAAAGATAATCTGGCGCGAACAAAATCAGATTTGATGCAAACAAAACCAAACAAAATCAACTAAATTGAACTTAAACCAATGCACGAAAATAAGTGATTAGGGGGGGAGGGATTTGATCTCGGTAATTCAGAATTTAAAGAAAACGAAATTAAACAAGTTCTAAATCAAAATTCGGAATAAATTAGAATTAAAAGATGAGGATAAAAACATAATTACGGAAAATTCAATTGCAAAGGATTTCACCAACGAAACCAATTAATTCATTCATCGGACTCTAGGAATTATTTATGTACTGTGTAAGCAGAATCAAGGATCACCAACATACTGATTTTATGCTTCTTAACTACTAAGTAAACATATCTTTGTAAACAATCATATGGTTCATAACTACTATTCCACCTAAGTTGTGTACGAGCATTACGTTAGTTGGTTTAATGATCTTGCCTTGAAAGCCTCGACAACTACTATCATCAGTTTAAGACAAAGTTCGAATTCTCTCAGGATAGGTTTGACAACTACTATTAACAACTGAGCTATAAATCAATTAATTTGGCAACTACTACCATTAATTAATCAAATAGCGTTAAAAATCCCTTATAAACCTTAATTCTGGATTTAAGATTTATGAGTTTAGATTAGCCATTAAAGGATCAGAATTCAAACACATGTTTGCAACACATGAACACAAGAATCGATTAAGATTAAATCCTCATAAATTAAAATTGGTTCGAAGGGTACTACCCTTTACAATTGAATTAAATGTTTAGCCACACATATCTGGTACAATTCGATTACCACCCAATTCTCCAAGCAATTTGTGTCTAAAATATAAAAGAAGAGAAAAAGGATTTCAGTTAGGATTTTAGAGGAGGACTTCAGCTAGGATATGAGAGAACTACCCAAAGGAGGTTGGCGCTAAACCTAGAGACAAAATTTGTTTTTATATCCCCTTCTCATAGTGAGGTGGCTAACTTAATATTAGCGGCAAACTAGGAAACGAATTCCCTCTCCACTTCAATTGGTAGCAGTCACAAAAACCTAATATTAGCGGCAAACTACATACCAGCCATCCCAAGTGGCATCGCTTGATGAGGTGGAAATCAAGTCATCTTTAAGTAACCAATGCAGTCGTGCCATGTCATCCAAGTGCTTTGAAAATCAACGAAAGTTTTGTTAGCTTTGAATTGCGTTTTTGACAATACACTAGGGTCAATTTTGACTATGTATAATAATCAAACGGTGATGATTCAGGACCTCAAATTTTATCATTAGATGTTTCCTTGAGTTAGCTTCAATCTGAGACTTGAATCACTGAATTCCAACATCTGAGTTAAAAGTTATGATTGAAACATCGTTGAAAGGTCATTCTAGCGATCAAGATCCTGAAGCAAACTTTGGGAATTTGTTTCTTCTGAGTTCCAGCTCAAAAAAATCTGCAATTTCTCCCAAACAATCCTTCAATGAGTCAAGAATTTAAGTATGAAATTTCAGAATTTTTGGCTAAACAAATCTCAAGATAAAAATCCCATAATGACTAGAGGTCAAGTTTGCCAAAAATCTAAAAACAGTGCAATTCGACTTACTTAAAGATGACTTGGATGACATGGCACGACTGCATTGGTTACTTAAACGACTTGGATGACATGGCATGAAGTAACCAATGCAGTCGCATTTTATATCAACGAAACCCGAATAATGCTAACACATGATAAACCAACTATAGATGAACGTAAAATGTATGTAAATGACTCTGAATTAAGTCCTAAAGATATATGAAAATATGAGTGTATTAGTCTCCAAAAAAATTTCTTCGCTTTCTTTACAACCCTAAAATATATCTATTTACTTCCTCTTCTTTGTGTTCCTAAAATCTTCACCATTTTTCTCTCCTAAAAAAACCCATGCCACTTTATTTTCTCTATTTGTAGTGGACTCAAGCAAGTAATTTTCTAGGGAATTGCAAAGGTTTTAGTCAAAGTAATGTCATCAATATCCAATTTCAACCATTTGGCTTAAATTAATTGACAATGGAAGAGATTGCTTGCTATACTTCACCAATTTATTCTTGATTAGTTCTTTCTATTTACATTTGCACGTATCTTGAATCCTATTTGATTATTTTCTATGTGTAATGTTCCTTCTATGTTTTTAATCGTTATTTCTTCTATAGAAGTTTTTAGTTTTGGTAAAGCTACTTATCTATTTTTCTATCTTATTTTGCAGAATATGGCAAAGAGTAAATTTTTTCACAAGGTGTGCACCACACCTCCTACTGTTGTCTCTACAGAATCTAACCTTGGTCACTTAGAAATTAAACTACAGCCACCAAGGCAACAGTCATTTGGATTTGAACAACAATAATTATCCCAATCCATGTTGCAATAACCACCACAAAGCCAACCCCAAGAAGAGGTAGTAGAATCGCAAATGCAATCACAAGTTCAACAACAACGAAAACAACATCATGGAGCTCCTGAAATTGGCCCAGCAGTTCTAGAACCAAGTGAGCAACCACTTCTAAGTGGTATAAAAACCAAGATGTTTCTTTAACTTTTTATTTATACCAAGATTTATAATTTTAAACCTATTTTCTACGTGATGAATTAATCCAAAAAACTAGGTGATATACTCGTGTGCTTGATGTTTGGCATATTGAAGAGGGAGAAAAGATTGTTGTTAATTTTAGCATTCCTAATAAACCAATTGGTTTTGAAGCTGGAAAGTTTAACCAGTTCTTACGTAACAAGGTTAGAAAGTCACAGCTTGCTCCTCTTCACTTCAAAAGTTGGAAAGTAATGCCATCTAGCTACAAGGAAGAAACGTGGAAAATAATAGAGGTTTTTATGTCATTTACATATGTTCATTTGTTCATTGTTTGTAATTCTTATAACATTTTTTAGTACAGGAGAAGTTCCAAATTCAACCACTTATTGAAAATGTCAAGAAAGCTATATGATTGAGCTCAAGTTTATCTTATAAATTGACTACACTTTCATGGCTGTTAATGTACTTTTTGACTCTTAATTCGTGATTTTGTGCTTAAATTAATCCCTTGCGGTGAGCTTATGTTTTATGCAA
>JANKOE010000205.1:21063650-21075134 GCA_026284465.1 Erythroxylum citrifolium | reverse complement strand
TTTTTTTCTTCTCCTATAAAGTCATTTCTTGCCTTAGACTTTTGATTTATGACTTGTGAGCTTGTTGTGGATGTGTTCTATAACTCATGTATGCTCTTTTACTGGAATATTATTAAAAGTTGAGTTAGAATGATCACTTTGATTGCAGGCACAAAGTTAGGATAATTAATTATTTAGACTAAGCAACTCTAATACCTTTTCTTTCTTAATGTTAACAAGTATTTGTATCATTTTTTATTTCATACTTTCATCTATGTTAGAAAGCGTAATACTAATTAGTTGTAATTTTTTAATTACACAGCATTGTGTTTCTTTTCCTTGACTAGCCAATCACTTGATTGACCATTTCGTTTTATTTGGATTCTAATACTTACCTCTAAGATATGTATTTTTACATTTACGATTAAGTTTTAAATTTATTATTTACGGATGAGCTAAATGATAGGAATTCAAGTGTGGTCGAAGGCATGAAGCTAGAAGATGTGATGGCCTCAATTTTCATTATTTTTTTCCTTTCAAGAAGCACGCGTTCTTTTAGTTAGGTTTTTATTCTTCTACTAACACCAAAACAAAATTTTTAGGCATTAAGTAATGGTTTATTTTTGAACATCTTATTTGTTATATATATAGTTTGGATCACATGCTTCCTTTTATGTTCAAAATTTTTAGTTATGCAAGACTAAAAGAATTTTTCTATATTTTTTAATTTTCTATAATTTCAAATTTCATGATAAAATTTTTCATCATTATTGTTCCACTAAATAGTTATTTGAAAGTGACAATTATGCTCAAAAGATGTACCGTCGTAACATCATTTATACCAATTCATAAATTTGTGTTATAAAAGGTTTCAAGTAAATAAATTTGTCGTCATTATATATAATTCACTAATTACCAACCAAAAAGACAGTGTCCCAATATGTGGTCTTTTCTCACTGTGTATTGTGCATTTGTATGAACCGTTGTAAGAAGTATATAGTGACGGTTAAGAACATGTCACTTATTTTTTATATAGCCCAACCTGAACTAATAACTAAGGAAAAAATATCAGTTACTAAAGAATAATACAAATGTCTTACCTAAGCATCCTTGTAGCTATTACTTTTTATATCGACCATTTTCAAAACTGTCACTGTTCGCAATAAAGACGGTACATATGTGACGAATAACCAAACTATTAGTAAAAGATGTAATGACAAAAAAGTTGGTTATAGGGATAGATATTTATCATTACTAAATGGCTTATTTCTTATAGTGAATGCATTATTGGTTTATGCCTTACAACTAATTGATTGGTTGTAATTTAGTGACATAGTCTTTTAAATGCATTCTTTATCTTATAAATATTTAGATTGTTATGATAAAATCCATAAGATAAATATATATTACAAATGAAATTATAAATTTATTGTAATTATGAGATTATATTGTATTTACGTATTATCCCTTAATTATTCCTAGTTAGTTATTAAGATTGGACATTAATAGAGCGTAAAAAGACTCCCATCATCATCATCATCGCACCCAGCCTAAAATCCCGCAGTGAAGCGGGGCCTGGGGAGGTCATATAGTACACAACCTTACCCCCACATAATAAAGAGGTTATTTTCGAAAGACCCGCATGCAGATATGACATGTAAAATAATGATGCAAGACATAGAAAAAAAATGAATAAGGAAAAAAAGACGAAGACATACCTGATGTATAACCTGATCTGTCAGTACTAATAATAACAAGAATAATAATAATAATAATCTTATTAATAAAATCAATAAATAAATAGCTTAATAAAAAAGTAATAATAATAACAGTGAAAATAGGAATAGTAATAAAACCAACACTTATAAGCAACTCAATACAAGGGTAATAAATACAAATATTAATGCTATTAATAATATTATTAACTTATATATATATAAGCAACTCAATACAAGGGTAATAAATACAAATATTAATGCTATTAATAATATTATTAACTTATATATATATATAACTAGCCGCCGATCTCAAAAAGCACCTTAACAACCAACGTGAAGATCAATTATCAGGGGCAATGAAATAACTAATGATGTAGATGAACCAAGTAGAAACATTGAAATAATAATAATAATAATAAGTCCAATAAGAAGACTACTAATCGACTAATAGTAATAAAATATTGACAATAAAAAAGAGAAAGTTAATAATAAAATAGCTTTTAAAAATAAAAATAACTATATCAATAATAGGAATAGATTAAATATATATATAGGCAGAATCATAGCTGGAAGGGAAATTAAAAATCAATGTCAATGCAAGGTCCGGGGACCAATTGCACATATTAATAAAAACGGTCCACATTTGGACAAAGTTTTGGTGCCAGTAAACTTCAACTAAAATAATAGCTTACTAACCAGAAAATGCCTAAAAACATCTGACACCAAATTCACACAAAAAATGAAAGAGGCCTAAAGTAAAAGTATGCACCTGGAAACTGTGCTTGAGGGCTGAGGCGGTTTCTTCGTGACTTGCATATTTTACCAAAACAATAAAAAATAAAAATACCAAAAAACTAAAAGAAATATCTGTTACCTTCACTGAAGTTGGCAGTGGCGTGGAGGGGAGGCGCATTCGACCCCGGTGGTGGAGGAGCAGCCACCTGTGGAAAGAGCTTCGAAAAAATGGACTCAACGAGAACCACAACGCCACCTTCTCATACTCATATATCCATCCCCAACGTCACCTTAGATGTCGTCGTTGATTTACTGCTGGCTCCACCACGTTCCCACACTACTGAAGAGTCGTCGAACTCAAGATTGTATTATATAAAAGAAGTTAACCTTTAGAAGAAGAGGATCCAAGCACACGCTTAGCAGTTTTTCTGTTCTTCAAGCAAAACTCAAATCTTCTCCCACTCCTCTCCGTACCGTCGACTTCAAATCTCTGATTAACAACTCTGTACTTCAATCGACGGCGGAGATACTCGATTTCTTCCTCAAACTGAAAAACCTTAAGGCTATGTCCGAAGACGACACCTACATCCTTAAAAAAACATATACAAATACATTAAACACAAAACCCACATAAAAGATTCAATCTTTATTACCTCCCGGCAACAGTAGCATCAAACGTGAAAGTAACAAGAAACTACCCAGTATTCTGCTTGTCTGCACTGTAAAAGGACGAAACTTGACGAGCTTGTGAATCAGTGGGTGTTGTTTTATGGCGATAAAGATCTGAGCTTTATGAGAGAGAGAGAGACTCTCCTTCTCTTTCCCCATCTCCTTCTCCTCCATTATCATACTATTGGTAGTACCACGATGACCCTTCAACGTAACCCGATTCCTAACCATGTGGGGACCCAAAAATGAAGGGTACATCCAGTCCCTATCAGAGAAACTATTATTGTCACTATAGTCAACAAAACTACTTCCCAAACTCGTTGGGGTTGGGGATGGAGACACAGAGATCGGACTGGAGTTGGAGAAGGGTTGATCTCATAAACTATGGTATGCAAATACTTAAACAATTATGTGGGTGCTTGTTAGAAAACAAATATACTAAACTAGCCTTATATGAGAAATTCATTTGGAACATTACTTGTATGTCTATAAAAATTCTTATTGTGAAGATTGTATAGGTGATCCTTTAACTTAGGAACACTAAAGTATCTCATATAAGGATCGCTTTATTTTGATACAACTTATGACTTAATTATAGTTAAGAGTAGCTCAGTTGATAGTCATTGGATATAACATAAACTATATAGAGATAGTTGAATCATCAATATATGATTTATCACCCTAAAGTGATTGAAGAGAATATTATGTTGTTCTTAATTAGTATTGGTTTGGAAATCCTTGATTAAGGTGGAATGACACTTTGAAATTTTTTTCAAATGACATTAAATGAATCAATTATTAACAATGGAGAACAAATATGATTAAACTTAAATAAAGTAGACGTTAATTTCATGTTTTATATCTAATCGAAACATTATATGATAAAAATGTTGATTTATACAAAAAATTATGCATAAAAAGATTAATCAAAACTACTTTGACAATTCTAAATAATTTGGTAGTCATGATATATTGCTTTTTTTGACATGTAGTCATGATATATTGCTAAATGTCAATCTTGATCTATGAATATAAATTATTTAATTAGTTAATTAAAGAAGTTTAATTTATTTAATCCTAAATATGATTTAGAGTTATAATTTATATCTATTGTCAATATATTTGAGAACCTAATGAGTCATATATAAAGAACGAGTTGACGAGAGAAAATGTTCTTTTAATCAAGATGGATTTGATTATAAAGTTTGAGAAACTATATGTTAAATATGAGATATTTAATATAAATAAGGATCAATATGGTATTGGATATTGTTTGGGAATAATTGATACTTAATAAAATTAATTACAATTCTAATTGAAATTTAATTGAAATTAAAATTTAATTTTAATTAAATTTCTAAAATACTTAAAGTCTATTGTAAATAGACTTAGGCTCTAAAGGAGCTAGCACTTTTTACCTAACCCTCTCTACAACAATTATAAAGTTATCTCTGCTCGTTTTATAAATACCGTAATAGGCCAAACATTTGTGCTATTACGGTGATTAAAATTAGCTAATTTCATAAACGGTTTGAAGAAAACGATAAAAAATGATCAAATTTTAAAATAAGGTATGAATGAATACTTATATTTTATATATTAATCATATTATATAATTAAAGTCACGTTGGCTTTTGAAAATCAAACAAAAAAATCTACTGTCTCGTAACTTAACTTAAAGATTAGAAAAACATCCCTAAAAAAATATGTTGGATATGATCTTCACTAAATATGTATAATGTGGATAAATTCAGTACGATTTTGCAAGTGAATGCATCAGGTCACAGGTTCTATCTAGTTCGTTATGGCTAACACATGACCCCATTTTACATACATACCATGTTTCCTACCTCAAATTCAAATATCCGTTATCTATGTCTACTTTTCCCGGCTCAAAAATGGGTGGTTGTTAGTTCAATTGTTGTTGTTGCACTTCAACCATTGGCTACTGGGACCGCACCCTTATCCTGGAGAATTCTGTCACTACCTGCTAATTTTACTGCTGCCGAAAGTAGCAGTAAGTTGCTCGGTCGTCCTACAGTTATATTCTTGCTCGAGATTTGTCCTCAACCCTGTATTCATTCGGTGGACAAGCACAGTAAATCGTTGCACACCGGCCATACCCCTTTTGTCGTTTTGCCAGCAGAGAGTTTTGGATATCCCAAAGGTTTAAGGGCTGTACAGGTTAAGAAAATGAGTAACTTTTTCATGTCCGGAAGATATTCCAACAGCCGTAGAAGATGGGGAATTCACAACATCCACACATTGTATCAAGGACATCTTTTCAAGTGATAAAATGTTATAGTTAGAGACTCTCGTTCGCTGTCTATCAACGTCTTCTTTTGCACTGGTTTCTCCCTTCCCATGTGCCATGGACCACATTTTGCTACTTGTTTAAATCACTCTCATGGACTCGGTTTATCTTTATCGGATTCAATGGTCTTCGATGCCAAAATATCACCTAGACTTGTTATAAATGGAGTTAAGGTTTAATTTTAAGAAATTGAGATTGCAGATGGTATGATTGATACTGTAGTTTAGATCCCTGTTCTGACTTCTGAGATAAAAATTGCAGTTTGGTTCCATGTGGAAATTCAATGGTTATTCTTTTCACAGCCAAATTACGTCAAGAAACATAACTATTTATAAATTTCTCCAATCATACACACATATAATTGAACTCTATAAGAAAGGGGGTACACTTAACTCTTTCACCATCAAACTAACCAATGATTATTGGTTCCAATAAAATAAAATTTCGAAAATTCTTTGAAGTAACCATATGCACTTTCCTTTTTTTTGAAAAGTTATACACTTCCTTTTTTATTACAAGACAAAGACAATTTCTCTGCTAGCATCACTATTGATTGAATATAATTAAACTTCAATGTTGGAAGTTCTTGATGGTTACGCCTAATGTAGAAGATAATGAGAAAAGAGTTGTTTTTCTGTGCAACAGGTGGGATAGGAAAGGCAGCCCTAATTGCAGATTCCAATCGCAACTTTGGTTTTACTAAAACCTAGATTACAAAAAGGCTTCTGGACCGAGTTATGGAGCGGGCCTCTGAAGCGAGTCTCCCCTCTCGAGCTGGGCCTCATCTCACGAGCAGATTAAGGTCTCCTTCTGGATCCTCTTCTGGATCCATTTCCAAGTCTGAGAGAAGTAGTCAGGTTCATGTCTAATCTCTCCTATATATTTTATTTTCTGCTTTATTTCCTTTTTACTTAATTTGTTGCAAAGATTCTTTTTATGTTTTTGTTTACAGAGTTTTGTTATAACAAATTATGTACCTAAGCCTATAAAAGGTTATTATCCTCTCTAATAGATTTCGATCCAAAATTCTTCCTTCATCTGTTTTTCAACATGGTATCAGAGAATCGTCTCTGGCTTCCTTTGCTTTTGTTTTATTGCTTCGTTATCTTTAGTTAATCAGCCTCCTATTTTTTTTCTCTCTTCATCACGGCCAGCCACTCCCATAGCTCTTCCTATTCCAACATCACCACAAATCAAGGGCAACACAATCAAAATGTTTTAAGACCAAAAGATCTCGCTATTAGCCCTTACTATCTACACCCAAATGCAAATCCTTCCCTAGTCCTAATCTTAACTCTCTTGATAGGAACCAACTATCATTCATGGGCAAGATCAATTTTCATGGCATTGTTATCCAAAACAAACTCAAATTTATTGATGGCACCATTCTAATGCCTCACAAGGACGATCGTCTTTTTGTTTATTGGGAAAGGTGTAATACTATGGTGCTCTCTTGGTTACTAAGATCTGTGACTGACTCAATAGCGCAAAGTGTTATTTTGTTTGATTCTGCAGTAGATTTATGGAGGGATTTGGAAGGAAGATTCTCACAAGCAGATTCACTCAGAATATTACATTTACAAGACGTAATTTACAATTTCAGACAAGGGACATTCTCTATTTCAGATTACTAGAGTCACCTAAAAATGTTGTGGGATAAGTTTTCCAATCTCAGATCTGTACGTAAGTGTAGGTGTGAACCTCAATGCTCTTATGATCTGATTACTACTATTAAAAATTATCAAGATGGTGATTGTTTGATCAGGTTTCTTAGCTGATTGAATGAGTCTTATTCTACTGTAAAGTCACACATTATGCTAATGCATTCTTTGCCTAATATCAAACAAGTTTTTTCCACGGTTGCCTAGTATGAAAGGCAATTGAAAACTACCTTGCCTAACAATCTATCTACCTTTCCTATTGAACCTCATGCTTTATATACCAAGTCAGACCCCAGAAAATTCAACCAACAATCAAAAAGACCCATTTACACTTTTTGTGGTAACAATGGACATACAGAATCCAAATGCTATCAAAAAACATGGTTTTCCCCCCAATTTCTCAACAAGCAACATAAATTCCTATTCAACCAGAGAAATGGCCAAAACAGATAAAAAACTATCAATCAAATCAAAACTAACCTAGATAGTATCCCTTCTGAGATGGATTCCTAATCAGTAAGAGAGCCTTCCCAAGAAGTCACTGGTTACAACCTCACTGCAGAGCAATATACACAGTTAATATAGCTACTACAAAGGGAAGGAGATTCAAAAGGAAAAGGAGACATTACCTCTCAGGTCAACACAATTTCCACTGGTTAAAAAGGTACACACAAACCTGTTTTATCATCTTATCCTTGGTTATTCACGTGAATTATTGATTTAGGGGCTATAGACCATATTGTTTGCTCCTTAGATCTCTTTATAACCTGCAAACAAGTGTACAACTTAATGTCAGACTACAAAATGGTCTCTTACCTTAGTAACTCATGTTGGGATCGTCCATATCTCCTCTCTCATCCTTACTGATGTTTGTTTGTACCTAATTTTTCTTTCAACTTAATCTTTATCAACAAACTCACTTGTTCTACCCAATTTCAACTAACCTTTACCTCTACATTATGTCATATTTAGGATACCAAATCAATGAGGACGATTGGTTTTGCTAGACAAACCAATGGACTATATCATTTCTCTCCATCTACCCAAGACATCAACCACCTTTCTTGCAATATCTCCACACACCAAAAAAATCTTTGGCATAAGAGACTAGGCCATTTATCCAATCAGAGACTACAAAGTCTATCAAATATTGATCCATCTGTAGTTTTTCAGTTTGTTGAACAATGTGATGTTTGACACTTTGCTAAACAAAAGAAATTACCTTTTCTTTCTAGTAAATTAGTTGCTTCTGCTTGTTTTGATATAATCCATGTTGTTATATGGGGTCCCTATCACACACCATCCTATCTTAGTTACAAATTTTGTTTAACTGTTGTAGATGACCATAGTAGAATGACCTGGATCTATATAATGAAACAGAAACTTGAAACCAGAGAACTCCTAAAGGGTTTTTAGGCCTATGTTGAAATTTGATAAGAAAATTAAACGAATTCGAAGTGACAATAGGATCGAATTTTCAATGAAAGATTTCTATCATAAGAAGGGCATTTTACATGAATCATCATGTGTGGAAACTCCACAACAACATGGGAGAGTAGAGAGGAAGCATCAACACATTTAACTATTGCAAGGGCTCTGAAAATACAAGCTAATCTACCCATAGAGTTCTGGGTAGACTATATTCTTCATGTATTTGATAAACCATGTACCTACTCCCATTTTATCCCATAAGACTCCTTATTCTATTTTGTATGGCACTAATCTTGACTTTAATTCCTTGAGAGTATTTGGTTGTCTCTACTTTGCTTCCACTAAGGAGGCAAGTAGAGGAAAGTTTGATACTAGAGCAAGGAAGTGTGTGTTTCTTGGTTTTTCTATAAGTCCTAAAGGCTACAAAGTTTTTGACCTAAACACTAAGCAACTTCTTGTACCTAGAGAAGTGATCTTTTATGAAGATCAATTTTCTTTCCTCATGTCCCCAACAAAACAAACTTTAGCTACCCCTATTTTACCTACCCTTTCTTCTCCTACCTCTGTTGATCTATCACCCTCACCTATCTTATCTATTTCTTCTCCACCTTCCTCTCCCTCACCACCTTCTCAACCTATTCGCCGCTCTATAAGATCATCAACCACCCTCTTACCTTAGAGACTATGACTACCCTACTCTTCCTCACACCTCCCCTCATATCCTTTCTTTTGTTCTCTCTTATGAGTCCTATCCCCTCAGCACCAAGCCTTTTCAGCTAGACTTGCCTCTCTTAAAGAACCTACTTCCTACAAACAGCCAATTCCACACAAGGAATGGCGAGATTTAATGGAAGTCGAATTAAAAGCACTAGAGGTCAATAATATCTACGATCTTAAGTTTCTTCCTCCAGGTAAGAAAGATATCGACTCCAAATGGGTTCAAAAATATGAGTTCAATGTAGATAGGAGTCTTCAACGTTGCAAGTGCAGAGTTATAGTGAAAGGGTTTACTCAGCAGGAAGGCTTTGACTACACTGAGACTTTCTCTCCAGTAGTCAAGCCAACCACAATTCGAGTTCTTCTGACCCTGGTTGCTTTAAAACAATGACATTTATATCAGTTAGATATAAATAATGCGCTTTTACATGGAGAATTAAATGAAGAAATGTATATGAAACCACCTGATGGTTTGGAGCTGCCACATCTTGATATGGTTTGCAACATTCAGAAAAGCCTCTATGACCTGAAACAGGTAAGTTGGCAATGGCACTGCAAGCTCACGTCGGCATTGCTCTCGACCGATTTCATCCAGTCTCAATCAGACCACTCTATGTTCACAATGAAGCTCCATGGCAATCTCATTATCTTACTCATGTATGTTGACAACGTTCTCTTGTCTAGCAACTACCTCATTCTCAAACAATCCATCAAACAGTTCCTGGATAGTGCTTTCAAGATTAAGGATCTCAGTTGTGCTAGCTTGCTCGATCTTCTTCCGAAATCAACCTCTGCCAACACAAATACATTCTTGACTTGCTTCAATACTCTGGCTTTCTGCTATCCAAGCCTTCTTCTGCACCGATGGCCGCCAACCTATGTTTAATTGACAAAGGTGAACCTCTTACGAATGTCACAAACTATAGATGTCTCATAGGAAAGTTAATTTACCTGACTACGATGTGACTGATATCTGCTTCGTTGTACAACATCTCTCATAGTTTATGTCAAATTCGATAACCTCCCATCTACAAGCTACTCACCGGGTGCTTCAATACCTAAAGGGGTCACCAGGCTAAGGTATTCTGTTTTGAACTGACTCTCTTCCAAAGCTTCGAGCTTTTTCTGACTCTGACTAGGGTAACTGTCCCAACTCCAGAAAATCAATCACCGGCTACTGCGTGTTCCTCGAAGACTTTTTGATTTCTTGGAAATCAAAGAAATAGGTGACTGTCTTCGGCAGCTCTTTTGAGGCTGAGTATCACTGTAAGGCCCCAACTTGTACGCTAGTTAGAATTTTACATGTTCATGAAAGTACATGTATGATAGGTGTTACAAATTATAAGATGATTAAGAATTGCATATGACTTGAATTTTGGTTTAATGGATCCTACTTAGTGAATTGGAATTAATTGATACTATTAGAGAATTGAGGCATTAAAATGTACATTGTGACTAGGAAAATTGTCAAGTGGAAAGATAAGTTTGTAGATGAAAATTGGAATGACTAAGCCTATGAGTTAGTGACATTTGGCATAATTGATGCATTAACAAATGGCATAGTTAATAAATTGACAAGTGGCAGCAATAAGTGTGTGACAAATGGCTTAACATATTGGTGACATTTGGCAGCTCTAATGTGGGACAAATGAAGAACATGCATAGTGACATATGTTGTTACAACTTGATGACACCTAGCAATGGATGAAGCAAGTATCTGCTGGAGTAACTGTTTTACTCATTCTTCACTATTTTGCATTCTCTCACCACCGAAACTCTCTCATTTCCTCTCAACTTCTGGATTTTTTGGGATCATTTTCTCTTGGAATCCTTGTAAGTTACTACATCAAGAAAGCTACTTTATACTACCTTTTATGTTGTTATCATCTTAGTGTTAAGATCATCTTACATTTACCTAGATTTCTGAAGAGTTATGGTTGTATGAAGGTCTGGTTTGGTTAGTTTTTTGAAGAAAGAACTTGAACTTAATTAGGTAAGGGATTACTAAAATTGATAGCATGTATTATTACAAGTTTTATGATAATTGAATTGGTTTGAAAAATGTGTTAAGATGATGATAAATGAATGCTAGAAAAATGATCTCTGTATGACAACTTCTAGTTTGGTTTTTATGTGTGGAAGATATTGATTTGTAAGTTACTTAATGAATGATTTTTTAATTAGTTTGTACATGAATTTGATGAGGTATTGAAGCATGAATAAGGTAGAATTGAAGTGAAATTGATGGACTTTGGTGAAG
>JANKOE010000205.1:21049938-21063550 GCA_026284465.1 Erythroxylum citrifolium | reverse complement strand
AGAAAATATTATTTATAAATGTATAATTAATTTAATAATATTCAAACATATTAGAGTTGTATTATTATGGATGAAAACTTATTAAGATGTTATCAACTAAAACGACAGACTAATTTGGACTAGCCCTCCTACCCCTTCTCTTGGACTAAAGCTTAGTGCCTGTTTGGTTCAATTTTTGGAGGGTCTAAAAGCACTTTTGTCTACCGCAAAAGCTATTTAAAGAAAAAGTAGGTGTTTGACTGTAAATTTCAAAAATGCTTTTAAAGTAGAAATACTTTTTTAAAAGCTCAAATACAGCTTTTTCAAAAGCTAAAATTTGGAGCTTTTCAGAAAAGCCCCAAATTTTAACTTTTTCAAAAAGCTATTTTTTCTCTTACTTTCCACCACTTATGTAAATAAAACCTCAAATACCGTCTGTTCTCCTCTTAGGTCTTACGTAAACAAAACCACTAACAGACTGTTTTGTTTCTTCTGCTCATCAATCCCTTTCATCTTCTCAAGTTAGTTCTTCTGCTTTATAGTTTTATTAGTCCTAAAAAATTATTTTTCTGCATTGAAGGCCGCAGACGAAGGTTTGCGTCAACAAGGCAGACCTTCGTCTGCGTGTTTCTGCGTAAAATGACTAATTACTTCTCAAGAATGAGCCTCGTATCTCTGTCTCCTTGCTTTCTTTTTTTAAAAGAATAAACTTGTTGGGTCACTTACGTATATGTCAAAAACTTGTTGGATGCTTTTGTGGCTTAAGGCCTGCTCTGTATATCTTCTCTTGACATATATGGGAATTTCTATTAAATAGCCTGTAATTGTGTGATAGTCCACAAACACGCATTGTAAGATCCCACATCGATTGGGAAGGAGAATGAAGCATCTCTTATAAGAGTGTGGATACCTTCCCCTTGCAGACGCGTTTTTCATGCCTTAACGCACCGGATCCCATCAGAATTTTAAAGTTAAACGTGCCAGGGCCAGAGCAGTACCAGGGTGGGTGACCTCCTGGGAAGTCCTGTGAAAAAACAAAACCGTGCGGGCGCGAGGCCCTAGAGGCCGAGGCCCAAAGCGAACAATATCTGCAAGCGGGTGGGCACGAGGCCCGAGAGGCTGAGGTCCTACAAATTGGTATCAGAGAAAGGACCCGAGCCGTTGTGCCAGCGAGGACGCTGGCCCCCTAAGGGGGGTGGATTGTAAGATCCCACATCAGTTGGGAAGGAGAACGAAGCACCCCTTATAAGGGTATGGATACCTTCCCCTTGCAGACGCATTTTTCATGCCCTAACGCACCGGATCCCATCAGAACTCCGAAGTTAAACGTGCTAGGGCCAGAGCAGTACCAGGATGGGTGACCTCCTGGGAAGTCCTGTGGAAAAGCAAAACCGTGAGGGTGCGAGGCCCTAGAGGTCGAGGCCCAAAGCAGACAATATCTGCAAGCGGGTAGACGCGAGGCCCGAGAGGCCGAGGCCCTTCGGAAGACGCGAGGCCCGAGAGGCCGAGGTCCTACAGAAACTGTCTATGTTCAAGTGAAATGATAAAATGTGATCAAATATGCAACAATGTGAGTATATGTTATATGACATGATGTGTTGCATGAATTGGGTGAACCATCGATGATGGTTCCTTACTGAGTTCGCAAACTCACCCAAAATTGGAACATATTTTTTAGGACCGAGAAGAATACCTCGTTAGGCAACGGGCGTATAACAACCTCATGTGAGTGAAAGATGAGGTCGGGATCAGTTCGCGTCTGCATTAGTGTCAAAACATTTGTATTTTCTGAATTTTTGTACAAATGATTAGTCAAATTGTAAAGTCAACGGACTGTAATAATTTGTATTTATGAAAAGGACCCCGTGGTCATTGTATTTACCAGTGATTATGTATGCTTATAATTTTTTGCATAATGTATGTTGGTGTTCTAAAAACAAAATTTATACTGAATTTTGACTGAGTGATGTAGCACGCCACCCTCGTAGGGCACAGACTCGGATATCACCATCGATGTCGGGTTTGGGTCACGCGGGAGTGGGTTGTTACATGCACGACTACTGAGAATTGTCTTTCATGTTGCAGGTTCTCTTAACACGTCAAGGTCGTATCTGCTTCTGGAGCCTCCTGACAACCAACTGTTGTCACAGGAAACAGTCAGTTACTGTTGTCCAATAGTCTGTTTGTTTTTTTTCCACTCTTCGATATATTGGTGCTTCACTATTACGCAAACCAACTTCTGCTTTAAATCCACAAGCCCCCCGTATACTTTAAACTTTTTCCTAGTTTGCTTCCTTTTCAGCTCTCTTGGGTTGTATACGTGTTACTTTCCTTTTCGCGTGCGCAAATCTGTTAGGTCGTATTCTTCTTTATTAGTATTATTATTATTTCTTTATTCTTCTTCTTCTTCTTCTTCTTCTTCTTCTTTTACTATTATTTTTATTGCTATTATTTTTGTTCTTACTATTTATTTATTTATTTCGATTAGTAATTATTTTATTTGTCAAGTTATTGGTTTATTCATGTTTTATTCATTATTATCAATATTTTTATTCTTTTTAGTAGTTTATTATTATTATTATTATTATTGTTATTATTTTACTATTATTATCCTTTTATTGAGTCTCTTATTAGTTTTAGTTTTTCTTTATGATTATTCTTATTAGTATTTATACTATTCTTCTTCTTCTTCTTCTTATTTGTGAGTAGTATTATTAGTCTTCTTTGCATTTATTTTAGCTGTATCTTGTGATTTGGATTTTTTTATTACTTATATTTTCATTTATTTTATGTTTTATGAATTGTTTTTAATCTTTTTTATATTGTCTCATTTGCATGTGAGTCCACCGAAAATAACCTCTCTATTATATAGGGGTAAAGTTACGTACTATTAGACCTCGCCAAATCTTACATTCATTATATAATTTTCTAATGATGACGATGATTTGTTTGTAAAAGTTTAGTTAAAAAGAAGACTGCTGACACAATTCTGATTACATCCTTACAGACGTAAAAATCATTACTAGAAAAAAGAAAAGAAGAAGACGAAGATATTCTCTCCCGTCCCTACATTTCTAGGCACAAAGACAATTTTTGTCTTTGCTTTGAAACGATCACGGACTCAAATGCATGACAGCTAGTGTTCTTTCGTTTTTACATACAATATCATCATCATGACCGTCGGATCCTTCTTGGGTATATACCTTTAGACAGCCATCGGTAAAATGGCCGATGCAGCTAAACATTTCCGCTTGCTCTATATATATGACACCAAATCTTCAATAGGCACGTATCTCTGCGTTTCTCTACAACTACAAGCTACCTTGCACCAACCCAATCCCGATGATGAGCACTATTCTCTTTACCTTCCTCATCTTTTCTCTACTCTCTTTATCATCATATGCTTTGGTGCAGGACTTCTGCGTTGCCGATTTGAGTTTTCCAGATACCCCAGCAGGCTACCCTTGTAAGACAAGCGTTACAGAAGCTGATTTCGTTTTTTCTGGCCTAGGCATCCCTGGAAATACTTCAAACCTTATCAAGGCCGCAGTGACACCTGCTTTTGTCAGTCAATTCCCAGGTGTAAATGGCCTTGGAATTTCCATGGCTCGTTTAGACTTAGCCGTTGGTGGAGTTGTTCCAATGCACACACACCCAGCTGCTTCAGAAGTCCTTATCGTGGTTCAGGGTTCCATCTGTGCAGGTTTCATTTCTTCAACAGCTAACCAAGTTTACTACAAGAACCTTAAAAAGGGTGATATTATGGTATTCCCACAAGGACTCTTGCATTTCCAGATAAATTCAGCCAAGGGTTTATCAGTAGCTTTTGTTAGTTTCAGTAGTCCAAATCCGGGCCTACAGATAGTGGACTTCGCTCTGTTTGCAAATGATTTGCCTTCTGAAATAATTGAGGCAGTTACATTCCTCGACGATGCTCAGGTTAAGAAGCTTAAAGGTGTTCTTGGTGGCACAAATTAAGCTCTCTCCGCATTTTATTAAATAAATGGGGGTCACGATATCAATCTTAGTTTGTGGTCCATTTTATGGTGTTCCTTGTTTCTCCTTAGTCATGAGACGGTGGTCTCTCCAGCAGGATTCTTCTAGTCGGTGATTGTTCCCCAGTATTCAATCTAGTTAGTGTTTCGAAGTTTGGTTGTTCACGTTTGAACCGAGTACTTGATCCCAAGCATTCTAACCAGAAATTCTTTCTTGAGCAAAAAGCGCAAATGGCTGACTACATGCATTCTACTTTTTTGTTGAATTTCAGAAGATAACTTCTCAAGACAATTCACTCGAAAATTTTGATAGTTGATATACGGTAGAACGATAGTTACCCCAACACATAGGAGAGCTCTTTCTTCACCGTACATTTACATAAACCAATGATCGAAAGCAGAATCATAACGTTATCATTATTTTATGGATGACGTTGCCACTTGTCAGTAGGGTCACTAATATATTAATAACTTTAATGCCTTAATAAGATAATATTATTAAAATATTCTTATATAATATTAAGTTTTGATTCATATCATAAATTAATAATTTATATATGTATATAAATACGTTTACTTCGTAAGTATGAATACGATTCTACCTTAAAAACATTTTTCATAATTTATCGAGATTTAAATTATCATCCCCCACGTTTTATTATGTTCAAATAAGTCATAAACTTTTAAAAAGCCAATCCTACTTACTCTTCGTAGATTCTTGTTCCTGATGGAGACAATAGTCTCACGCACAAATCTAGACCTTTTGGCAAGCCAATCAGTTTGAACGCCAATTCTTGGGGAACCCGTTATGATCTATATTCTTTGTTGTTGCTACGCAAATACAGCCTGGAAGAGGATTCGCATAGAAACTCTCCTCCAGGTATGGAAACTCTCCAGGTTGCCGTTGAGAAGGTGCTCCAATTCGATCCTTGTGAAGTTCTTTTACTTTGGAACTGAACTTTTTCCAAGATATCTTTCCTTCGTCCAATTCTTCTACAAGTTGCACAATGTTCCTCCTGTATCAACGTCAGTGATACTTGTTTAAGTGACGACTACAAATAAAGCTAATTTATATACAAAAAAGAACATGAAGATAGAACATTGCCTGTCTAGACTGGTAGTCGTCTTGAAGTTGTCGAATCGCCTATGACCCTGATGATTATTAAAAGAATTTAATATTAGAGAATGATTTAAAGTTGTTAAAAATGAAGTCGGTGGGAGTCTTTTGTCGAAATAGAATGACCTTCCTTTTTCTTCTTTTTACTTTTATTTATTATCTATTGTTAATAGTATCAAATTTAAATATAGTATGTCTGGACCGAATCAGCATTTTTTTTTTTGTTTTACACCCCGTAATTAAAGATAAAATTTGGAAAGTAGTAAAGATAAGATATCAAATTTTATCTATTAAAATAAAGTTATTATCTGTTAGGATTAAGCTTTTAAATTTTTGATTTGTTTGTTTAATCTTTATCTAGATATTAGTTAAGGCAATAAATTCGTTAAGACAAAATTGCTGTAGCGACCCCTGTGTTATACGAAAGTTGCTAATTAAACCCTGAAATATAAAATGTTACTCTATTAACCTTATGTTTTCAATTTTGCTGCAAAAAAAATCCTTAGTAGTGTGTTGTTAAGGGGCTGTGAGTTAATAAAATTTCAACTCAAGGTTTTTTTTGCTAATATTTATATGTCAGGGTTTTTTTAGCAACTTATGAATAACACAGGGTTATTAAGGCAATAAATTCGTTAAGTTTGTTATTTCATTCCTTATATATTTAGACCTTCAATGTCAATGTAAAGTGAACCTATTAATAAATTACCTCTTGCATTATCTATTTTCTATTCTACTCTATTTTAGTTAGTTTTTGGTTTTTTAATTCCAACATAGTATTAGAGCTTTAGATTCTTGAGAGACCTATGAGTAACTAAGTGAGATAGCAAGAAAGTGAAAAGATGGTGGAGAAAGCCTATCTAGCAAAGGCTCCATCATCGAAGAAGAAAGGAAACGTTCTCCAATGTACAAATTGCAAGAAGCCAAGTCATAAAGAGGAATGTTGTTGGCACAAAGGAAAGCTTCAATGCTATAACTGCAAAAGATTTGGTAATCTGCAAAAGTATCATAGAGATAAATGCTCTATAGAGATAAGTAATGAGAGAAGTGCTCATGTTGAAGAATAGAGAGAAGTGCTCCAATGAAAAGAATTGAGGAGAAATGTACTCCAATTATTGAAGGGTGATGGGAAGTACATCATTAAATTCAAAAAATCTTACAACTTTGAATCTAAGACAGAATGTTGGAGAATGATTCAAAGTTGTTAAAAATGAAATCTTTGTTTAAAGATAAAAATTGAAAAGTAATAAAAATAAGATATGATATTTGTTAAAAGATATAATTTTATCAATTAAGATAAAGTTATTATCTGTTTTATTAAGATAAAGTTAATATTAAGATAAAGTTATTATCAAGTGACCTTTTTTCTGTACCATTTATTTCTTTCTCAATCCAATGGCTGACTTGATAGCGCAACTTTCGCAGCTCTGCATCTTCTTTTGCTGTTAAATTATGATTGCAGCCTGTAAATGCAAGCATATCTTTCTCATTGAAGCCTGTAAATGTATTACTTGGGTTGGATATCGATGTAGTATATTGTAACTTCAAGATGGAGTTTAACAATCAAATATATACATGAATCCTAATACTTGAGTAAGCGTAAGAGAATTACAGTCAGTACTTGCTTCAAGTGCAGAGCAAGATAGGAACTTCCAACTTCTCTCATTCTAGCCACCAAGGTGTTTCCAAGTTTTTCTATGGGGTGCTGAATGCCTTAATGCTTCATAATTAACTTTGCATCTAAGCTTTTGTATGGAGTCAGGGACATTATTGTTTGCAAGGCGAAAATTAGTTCGATTGAAGTTGATTACTTTGTGATGTTTCATCATGGGTAGGACTGTTTTCTGGTAGTAGCTAGGATGAAAATTTTGGATAAAAAACTGACTATTATATTTAGGAACAGAATGGGAAGAGTAAAAGAGAGTGAGTGAGAAATGAACCTTAGCCGCATACGTAGGGCTGAGGATGAGAGGTTCAGTTCCTGCATAGGTGGGTGGCAATTTCTCAACAATGATGATGTCGTCTTTCAGGGTATCAACGAAGTGCTGCCAGTTGAATAGATCCTTAAAGCCACTAAAGAAAACATTGAGTTTTGTCATGGTGGATTAAGAAAAACCATAATATGGACAAATCATGCAAGAACTTTAGCTATATGTCCACGAGCAGTATATGAATGCAACAACTTAATTAGAGGTTTTACTGTTGGAAAAGTGATGATACTTGCTGTTCATTTACCAGCGATTCTGTACTGTCTAATAAACTTTCATACAGTTGTTTTTATATAATTTAATAGAAAAAGTGTTTTTTTAAAACGAAATGCATTATTAGATTGAAGGAACAGGTTTGGGAAGCACTCTGGGGACCCTTTCTTTTTCCTAGGAGGGGAAGGCTCTGGTTGATCAGCAGCAGAATAAGGAGCATATAATATACGAACCTCCTATCAACCCAATAGGAAGCATGGTCAAGAGAAGGGAGGACCAGAGTTGCATTCATAATTTTAGCTACAGCCAGGGGCGGATCCAGAATATGATTATCAGTTTTATCTCTGTCACTCTTTAATTAATGCCAATATATTTATTAAGAACTTACAAGTGTAATTGAGCTAAATAGTCATGTTTCGACCAAGTTTATCTGGGGACAAATGTATATTGTACATTATTTATTCAATAACCAATGATTTAAAAAAGAGGAGTTTGGACGCAAGCACATTATATATGAAAAGTGTTGCCTATGAATTTAATTTAATTCAAACTTTAATCTATTGTTATATATTTTTAATTTATACTTATTTCTTAAAAATGCCTTCTTTTGTTAATACAAACATATTTTCTCTATTTTTAAATCAATATGTTTTTCACTATCTAATATACAATTTTATTTCAAAATTTTCAAGACTACATTAAGGAAAAACTAAAAATAATTAGAATGTAAATTTTTATCTAAACATTGGATTTATAGTAAGCTTAAAAGCTCCTTCCCCTACTAAATATTAACCATGGAAGAGAAGAATATTCCTGAACCCATACACGCATACAACTGTTAGCCTGGTTGATGGCAGCTCTTTAAGGGTAGACACAAACCACCCATTAGCACAAATCTTGAGAACACCCAGAAACAAGCATGTCCCACAAAGTACGGAGAGCATCCAGCGCCAATGATATTCCCTCCCTCTCAAGTCAAGTTCAATTGCACCAATATTACCCCACCCTTCAGTGAGAAAATGACGAGAGAGTAGAATGGTACGAAGGATGTATGAGAGCAGGAAGGTGACAAATGATAAAACAACAACTCTACTCATTCAATCATCTGGAGGAAATAAATACAAATCGTTGTAACAAACTATTACCTGTCAAAGGGCAATTGTACAGATTACAAGACAATAGCACAAGCTGTCTAAACAAATTTTGGTTATTCCTCTCCTCACAATCGTCTACTACTTGTCTTGAATTCATTGGTCTTGAATTTACTGTTTCTCTAACATTCCCCTCAAATTGAACTTCCTCTTAAGTTTCAGTTTGTCTCTCGGATATTGGAATTGCTAAGAAGAGATAGCCTTCGTAAACACATCTGCTGGTTGTTCAGATGAAGGTATATATTCAACATAAATTTCTTCATTGTTAACCATGTGACGAATGAAGTAAACATCAACTTCAACGTATTTAGATTTACCATGCAAGATTGGATTATGGGAGAGAGATATAACACTCTTGTTATCACACCACAGAGTTGCAGTCATTTAAGTGTTGATTTTTAATTCCTACATGAATGATCTAATTGCAAATCCTTAGGCAAGTGTTCGATATTCACTTTCAGTGATAGATCGTGATACATGATAGTTGTGCATTAGTATGTTTTTTTTATAAGTATTGGGCATTTGTTTCTAGCATGATAGGTTAGTATTATTGTGTTTTAAGACATGTTTTGTGTGTTTTTGTTTAGTTTGATCTTCATAGTTATTCTTTTGTATTTGATATTGGTTTAGAGTAGGAATTAATCATTTTGGTGTAGGAATGGAGGGTGAACATTTTTGTGATTGTGCTAGGGACCAAGAGAAGTGGAGCTACTAAAAAACAAGAACCCACGATCGTGAAAAAGGGTAACGACCGTGGGAAATCTATGGAGAACCTTTCTGTCAAGATAACCCACAATCATGGGAAGCACAAGTATAATTCCCACGATCGTGGGAACTGGAAGTCAAAGAGACACACAAGTTTCTTGTATTTCTTTTAGATTTTCGTGACTTTATAAGAAGTAGAATCCTGAAAGCCATCAGAGGGTCGTGGAACATGCTTCCTGGAGCTAAAAGATAGATTGAGACTCTAGAAATAGGGGGAGATTAAAGGTTTCATTCCAAATTGGGCAAAGAGCACCTTGTCATCTAGATTTTCTAGATTCGGGCAAAGAAGAGGAGGAGTTGCCCCGTCCAATCTTATTTCAATTTCTTTCTTATTTATCATGGATTAATTGATTGTTGGGGGGTGTTATGGATATTAGATTGGCTAAAACAATATCTAGGGTTTGTTGTTTAAATCATTTGTGAACTTTTGGTTATCAATTTAATGATATACATGTTTGTGATATTTATTGTGCTTAAAACTTGCAATAAATCGAGAGAGCGAGCTTGGTAATCTGTGTTAACTGTACAACGAGAGTTGACAATTAATAGAACTATAAATAACAAGTTATTGATTTATTAGGAAAAGATTTCAATAGATCAATACACTGTCTATAGGATAGCTTCATATATAGTTAAATGCTTAGGAATCGCTTTGCACATCGAGAGATCCCAAAGTTATTTCTAATTTATTTAACCAGTGACATTTAGTTATACTTTGAGAGAGGATAGTTACAATTTTAGGAAATCTTAGGCTAAGCATAAATTGAATCAATTAATCAGAGGGGAACAAATAGGGATAATGACAAGTTCTAATGTTTAATCTTGATTTTCTCCAAGTCTGAGTTTACGATTTTGGTTTGGGTTGTGTTGTTTCTTGTTACTTTTAGTTTTTCTTTATTTTACTTATCTTTTTAAATTCGATTGAAATGATTTCTTAAACAAAGAATAACATGAATTAAGTGATGCCTAAGCACAATCCTTGTGGGATCGATATTCGCTTTCAACTATAAATACGACCCATATACTTTCAGTTTTGAGCTTAAAACTAGTAGTATGTTTTGCATTCAATAAGTTTTTAGCGTCATTGCCGAGGATTATTTTTTTAGCATCTTGTTTAGTTTAGGTTACTTTGATTTAAGAGTTTTTGATACTTTTCCTTGTGTCTTTGCTGTGCATGAACACAAGGAACACCCGAAGGAATATTGAATTTCGTGACGAAGAGTTAGAAGATATCACAAGGCATGAACGACAGTTGAGAAGAGCAAAGTGCCAAGATATTATACACCCCAATATATGGGAAGAAGGGCCCGAAAGGACACTGGTGGACTTTATGAGGCTAGGATTCAGTCCTTAAGGAGTTGCAAGGCCGACGATTCAACTTAACAATTTCGAGATTAAGCCGGCACTCCTCAACATTCTTTAGAGTAGTGTGTAGTTCTATGAGTTGTGTAGTGAAGATCCCAATGCCTATCTCGTCAACTTTTTGGAGATATGCGACACTTTCCAATTTAATGGGATGTCTGACGATGCTGTGAGGTACAATTCACTCAGCTCAGGTTATATCACTACTTGGGAATAGCTGGCCCAGGCATTTCTCACTAAATACTTCCTATTAACCAAGACAACAAGGATCATTAAGGGAATCACAAATTTTCAACAAAGTGATAGGGAGTCTTTATATAAAGCTTGGGAGACGTTTAAAGAACTACAAAGAAGTTGTCCTCACCATAACCTTCCAAGGGAGTTCCTCATGCAAACATTCTATAATAGTGTAAATCAGAGCACAAGAGGGACCATAGATGTAGCTACTAGAGGACCTTTAATGAGGAAAAGTATCGATGTAGCTCATGATCTTTTGGAAGAATTGGCGAGCAACAGTTGTATGTGGTCAAGTGAGAGGAGTAGACAGGGGCAAAAGAAGCAAAAAGGTATGACCCCAATTGACTATGTTACCGCTTTACAGGCACAAATCACAGCCCTCACCAAGTAGTTGAGCAATATGCAAAGGGCATCTTCATCTACATCCAAACATATGCAATCACAGTGTGAGTTATGCGGGCAGGACAACCATTGCATAACATAATGCTTTTTGTTGGGAGCTAGTAGCACTAAACAGGTAAGTTACTTGGGCCAACCACAGCGAAGTAACAATCTGTACTCGAATACTTATAATCTGGGGTTGAAAAACTACCCAAAGTTTTCTTGGAGTACTAACAATGTATGCGGTCAAGCAAGACCCCCAGGATTTCAGCAAGATAGACTTGGATCTTTAGAGAACAAAATAGACAAGTTGATGGATGTTTTGGGGTCCAAATTAGAAAATTAAGGAGAGAACCAAAAGAGGATATTTCCAAGCCAGGAGGAAAGTCAAAAGAGGATGGAGGCAAAGTTTGATCATATTGTGAAGAACCATGCCTCATCCATCCACAACTTGGAGGTACAGGTAGGTCAACTTGCTAATGCTATGTCTTCTAGAAGTGCGGGTAGATTACCAAGAAATATCTTGGCCAACCTAAGGGAACAATTGAAGGTTATCACACTTCGAAGTGGCAAGCAGATGGAGGAACTAAGTGTGAGAAAGGAATGTCAAGAAAAAAGAAAAGGTAAGGAGATTCGAGAAGAGAAAGAACAAGAGAGGCCTTATGTACCACCATCACCCTACAAGCTTAAATTCCATATCCACAAAGGGTGAGACAACATCAGGTGGACACTCAATTTTTCAAGTTTTTGGAGAAACTAAAGAAGCTGCAAATTAACTTATCATTGGTGGAAGCTTTGGAGTTCATGCCCATGTATGTGAAGTTTCTAAAGGACATACTGACACACAAACGTACTTGGGAGGACGATCAGACGGTCACTTTGACAGAAAATTGTAGTTTGATTATCTTATGCACAATGCCTTCAAAACTACAAGATCCAGGGAGGTTTACGATTCCATATGTTATTGGTGACTTTGATTTTTCTAAATGCTTATGTGATTTAGGTGCAAGCATTAACTTGATCTGTTTTTAGGAAATTAGGATTAGGAGAGGTCAAGCCAACATCCATACTGATTCAATTTACGGATCAATCTATCAAAAGACATATGGAGTCGTAGAAGATGTGTTGGTAAAAGTAGACAAATTTATTATTCCTATTGATTTTGTGGTATTGGATTTTAAAGCTGATAAAAATTGTCCATTGATTTTGGGTAGGCCCTTTATGAATACTGGTAAGGCATTAGTTGATGTTCAAGTGCTACACGACCGTGACTTTATGGAAGAACAACCATTGCATTTTGAATTAATTAATAAAATTATGCTACTAATGTAATGTTAACATCAAATGTAATAATTGAAATTAAGAAATAAATGTAAAAAAGAGTGTATATTAGCGATAACTTTTTATATTTATTTATTTATGTATTAACGAATTAAAATGAAAATTGCCAAATTACAAAAATACAATATTAATATATTCATTACAAATAAGAGTACCATAATGATGATTATTGTAAATGATAATTATGTGTCATTTCCAATGCAATCTTTAACTAAGATTCCCTGCCCATTAACTTTGTTGTCACATATGGTGGAGTAAAGAAGTAGAAGATCACACCAGGGGCAGAAAGATAATATTTTGACAAATTTCAAGTATCTTCTCACGTAAGTTTTGTTTGTTTTTTCATCTGTAGATTTTCTTACTTGCTTTTTATTATCATTCCCTCTCTCTTAATCTCTATCACTAAGCAATTCTTAAGCTTACTTGTTTTTAATTATCATTCCCTCTCTCTGTATCTCTAAGCAATTCTTGAGGAATCACTACAAGAAAAGGAGGCCTTTTGCGTCGTTTTTTAAACATCGCTAAAGGCAATTTTTCGTCGTCGAAAACTATCTTCGACGTCTATTCAAACATCGCAAACAACGTCGTGGATGGTAGGGTAGGCATTAGTGATCTACGACGTCTGTTGGCAAACGTCGTTGAAGGCCCAGGTATTCTTTGACGTTTTTAAAGACGTCAGGAAAGGTTCACACAGTTTGCGACGTCTGAAGTAAACGTCACAGATTGAAAAGTTTTAACGACGTATTAAGGACGTCGTGGAAAACTAGCATTTTACGACGTGTATGAAGACGTTTGTAAATGTGAGTATATGTTACGACGTTATAAGGAAACGTCGATAAAGGGTTGTTATGCCGACATTTGGAAGACGTCGTAAAAAAGACCCTTTCTACTACGTCTTCTTGTATAGACGTCGTAAATTGTTAAATAATTAATAATTAACTGAAAATAAATTAATTTAAACTATTTTTGCAAAATTAATGATTAATCAATTTGAATTAATAATTTTGTGAATTTCAATTTCCAAATAAAAATTGAATTTAATAAATATGAATTATAATTAATTTTTTAATTTACATTTGTTTTATA
>JANKOE010000205.1:21033207-21044081 GCA_026284465.1 Erythroxylum citrifolium | reverse complement strand
CCATCATTATCTCGAACCAATTAGATTTTGAGCAAGAAGAGAAAGTGGTGGAGACCATTAGGAAGAGGATGAGAGCTATGGGGTGGTAAATTTTTGATATTAGGGGGATTAGCCCTAATGTGGTGATGCATACGATTAACCTAGAAAAAGGTTGTAAAACTATAAGGGAGCAACAAAGAAGGTTAAATCCAAACATACAAAAGGTTACGAAGAAGGAGGTAGTAAAGCTGTTGGATGTAGGGATTATTTATCCCATTTTAGATAGCGAGTGGGTAAGTCCGGTACAGTGTGTGCCTAAAGAAGGAAGGCATAACAATGATGGAAAATGAAAAAGGTGAAAAGATTTCCACTAGGACTATCACAGGTTAAAGGGTATGTATTGATTACTGGAAGCTCAATTTGGCCACTAAGAAAGATCATTTCCCTTTACCTTTTGTGGACCAAATGATTGAGAGGATGGCTAGCCATGCATTTTATTGTTTTCTTAATGGATACTCAGGCTACAATCAAGTGGTTATATACCCACAGAATCAGGAGAAGATCACTTTCACTTGTCCTTACGGGACCTTTGCTTATCAGAGGATGTCATTTTGTTTATGCAATGCACCTACCACATTTGCTTATCAGGAGAAGATCTATCATCGCTAGACCTTTAACTCATTTACTAGTTAAAGATGTGCCTTTTGTTTTTGATGATGCTTTTTGGGATGCTTTTAACAGGATGAAGAATGCACTTATATCAACAGTCATTCTAACGTTGCCGGATTGGTCTCCTCCTTTTGAGATTATGTGTGATGCAAGCGATCATGCCATTGGTGGTGTCCTTGGTCAGCAGAAGGAAAAGAGGTTGCATGCCATCTACTACGCAAGCAAAACCTTGACGAGAGCATAACTGAATTACTCAACTACGGAAAAGGAGTTGCTTGTTGTGGTATTTAAGTGTGAGAAATTTCATTCTTATCTATTAGGCTCACATGTCATTGTTTTAACAAATCTTGTAGCATTGCGATATCTTTTGCCGAAGAAGGGTGCCAAGGCTAGGCATATCCAATGGGTACTTCTACTCCAAGAATTCGACATTGAGATTAAAGACAAGTACGGAGCAAAAAATATTATAGCTGACCACCTCTCAAGACTTAAAGGAGGGCACCATAAAGAAGAAGAAGAAATCGAGGAGAGCTTTCCTGAAAAGGCTTTAATGATGGTAGATAACCCTTTTAGTCCTTGGTTTGTAGATATTGCAAACTACCCCTTAGGTAGTATTATTTCTTCCGATGTTTCTTATAAATAAAGGAAGTAGTTTGTATTTCAATATTCTCGATATATTTAGGATGAACCTATACTGTATAAGATATGTTTTGACAATGTGATTCACAGGTGTATCCCTGAAGATTAAATGCGTGAGATTCTGATGCAAGGTCAAAGTTCATCTTATGCAGGGCATTATGGAGCTCACAAGATTGCAGCTTAGATCTTGGAGTACGGATTCTATTGGCTAACCTTGTTCAGGGATGCTCAAGATTTTGTGCTAAAGTGTGATAGGTGTCAAATAGTAGGTAACATATCGAAGAAGGATGAGATGTCGCTTTCAAACATCATGGAAGTGGAGATATTCGATATGTGGGGATTGGACTTCATGGGACCAGTCTCATCCTCTTCAGGTAACACTTACATAGTAGTTGGAATTGACTATGTGTCCAAGTAGGTTAAGGTTGTAGCTACTCCAACTAATGATGGCAAGGTGGTTCAAAAGTTCATCAAGAAGATATTTATGAGATTTAGGGTGCCCAGAGCGATTATAAATGATGGAGGGAGCCATTTTTGCAGCAAACTATTTGAGGCTCTTCTGAATGGATATAATGTTCATTATATAGTGGAGACTCCTAATCACCCCAAACTAGTGGTAAAGTGAAGGTGGTGAACAGAGAGCTAAAGAATATTTTAGAGAAGGTAGTAAGCACCTCAAGAAAGGATTGGGCATTAAAGCTAGATGACACCCTATGGGCTTACAAGATAGCTTTCAAGACACCCATAGGAACTACTCCATATAAACTTATGTATGACAAGGCGTGCCATTTACCTTTGTAGTTGGAGCATTAGGAAGTTGAACAAGGATTGGAAGCTTGCGCGTGAGAAAAGATTGCTACAACTTGACGAATTAGAAGAATTGAGGTTTGGCGCTTATGAAAATGCCAAGTTGTACAAGGAAAGAAAAAAGAAGTGGCATGATGCTCACATCAAGAAGAAGGAGTTCAAGAGTGGGGACTTGGTGCTTTTTTTTTAATTTAAGACTTTGATTATTTCCTGGAAAGCTCAAGTCAAGATGGAGTGGACCCTTCAAGGTTATTCAAGTGTTTCCCCATGGAGCTTTGGAGTTAGAAAATGACAAGGGTGAAGCATTCAAGGTCAATGGGCATAGTTGCAAGCCATATTATGGAGGGTCATAGTCACAAGAAAGGGAAGTCATCTCTTTCCTTTCTTCCACTTATTCATGAAAGAATGTGAAATGGTTTAGTTAATGACCATAAATTTGCATGTTTACCATTCTTTTGCTTGCTTTTGTGTACCTATGTGTTTGATTTGTTGGGTTTTGATTATGGAAATGGATGTAGCAGTGGCTTGCTAGAAACCCGAAGTTTTTACTTGATCCAGGATGTGTGATGTATATGCCATATCGTAGTGATCTATTAATCTGCTAATAAATCTAGTTTGAACTTTTGTAAAGTTTGAACTTGTGTTCTTTTCAAATTTCTTGTTGGATAGTTGAATTTGATGTGTTGGTAAGTTGATTGAATGTTAGGAATGCATGTTAAGCTTAGAAGAAGAATAAGAAGTTGGAAAAAAAAACTGGATAATCCACGATCGTGGGAATTGGGTTGATTCCCACGAACGTGGGAAAGCTTTCTAGAAACTTTCTGGAGCCTTAACCCATAATCATAGAAATACATCCATTTTCCACGCACGTGGGCAGGCTCTCAAGAAACTTTTTATAGCCTTAACCCACGATCGTGGAAATCATAGGGATTCCCACGATCGTGGGATCCTTTAACAAATTTTTTTTAAAAAACCCTCTTTTCTTCTTCTTTCTTCACTTTCCCTTACTTTCTCTCTATACAGTCGACTCTCTCACTAACCCTAGCTTTGAAAAGCTCTCACTAACTCGATCTTTGAAAATCTTTCATTTTTCTCCCAAACTTTGGTATTTTCTTAGTCTTTTCCATCATTAATCGCTTCTTTTACACTTATTTCACACTACACCATCAAGAATATACGGATTTGGTGGGTTCTTATTTCCTTCTCTCTCTAAATTGTGCTCACTCTCTCTTTTGCTTGTTTTTGCAGATTTTTCTTCTTCAATGGCTCCAAAGAAGCTTGTTGCTTAAAAACCCATCGACCAATTATGTCAACAAGCCTCCGGTGAAGGTAAAACCGATATAGTGGCAAATTTTTGTGCCCTATTCCTAATTTTTTTGAAAGACAAAGGTATGTAATTTTAGGATTTTAAAGATAGAGAATTACTGCCTCCAAGAAACTCTAGGTTTGAGATGTAATATTGAATGATTAGCTATGAATATTGGTTGGGGTTGTACTGATATAGCCCATGATGACTGTTGAATTTTTTACCATTGTGCATTATAATCCTAAAATGGATACATTTTCGTTTAGAATAGGTGGTCATGTTTATAGGCTTGATTATATAGTCATTCGTGCACTTTTTGACTTGTCAAACACTAAAATTTTACATAATCATGATGACTTCTATGTGGATGACTATTAGAAAAGCCTTACGATTGAAAACACGTTTAATTATAGGAATGCATTGAACACCTTAATTTGTAGCATTGAGAACTTATTGCTTCACAAATTTATGTGCTTAATTGTCTTTAATAAAACTAAAAGCAATAAGTGTTTTGCTAAAGAACTTTTCTTTCTTTGGTGTATGGATAGCAAAGTTAAAACAAATACCTCATATCACATTTCTAGGTTTATTATGAGTTGCGTTAATAAGAAAAGGTCATATTTTGGTATGGCTTATATTGTCACTGCTTTGGCTTCATTTTATCATCTTGATATGGATACTGTGCGTACTATTAACTATAATGTCTATGATGTATCATATTTAAGACGCTCTAAAATCCTCAGACGCATACTGTAGTTAAGAACAAGAAGGGCAAGAATGCAGCCATGTCTCAACCATCCACCTCTCAGGTGCCACTGGAACCTTAAGAAGAAGCTGTCGAAAAGGAACCAATAGTAGCAGCAAATGTTGATCAGTTTCAACATATTTTTGACCAGATGGCCGCAAGTCAATAATAAATGATGTTGTAGATCAATGAACTAGGAAACCAAATGCGACAAGTACACAAGGAGCAACAGTAAATGAAGAAGTTCCTCAATTTCATCCAAACAAAGAACATTAAAGTCCCCTCTCCTACGCCTTCACCACCTCAATCCTTATAAGCCTTCTTACCCTTCATTTTTAATATTGTTTTATTTACTTTGTTAGATGTATTATTTGTTTGTTTGGTTGATGTTTTGATTTCATTCTGTGGTTACCTTGCCATATTGAGGACAATATGTTGTCCAAGTGTGGAGAAGTGACATTTTCCTTGTCAATTGCATCATTTAAATTTGTTTTATTTACTGGTTAGGACGTAAGTTTTAGGCATATTAGGTTATTGTTTGATGTTGTGTCGTGTTAAGCAATGGAACCACACTTAAATCATTTTTTATGTATTTTTCCATGAGATTTTATCATGCTAGTTGGAATGAGATTGAATTCATGCTTGAACTTTGATTAGGTTACTTGAGTAGAAGGTGAACCACGTTGAATGATTAAAGTAGTTGTTTGCATAAGCTTACTCAAAATGTGACATTTGAGCAATGAGGTAGTGTAGAGATGCATAGTGAATTTTCATTTGAACCAATGTGAGGTTTGAGCTTATATGACTCCATTTATAGTCATCTTATTTCTTTGAGTGTGTGATGCCCCTTTAGGTTACTACCTTCAGAACTTTCTTTGAATCGGTTTGAGCCTACTGGATGTATGCTTAATAGAAATGATTAAGGGCCTTTTGTGATAACCCTTGGCTTAAGTGACCTACCCTTGTTATTATCCCTTGTTAGCCCCGTTGAGCATTAACCCTTTTGTTTCTTGAAAACACCTCATATTTCAAAACCCGAAACCTCATTAGCTACCCATTCACAAGTTTAGTAAAGTATTAAGTGATGTGCTAGTTTGGATTTTTGGTACAAATTTTTTCTTTCCAAGATGAGTTGAGTTATACTCCTACTTGAGCATTAACCTTTTTGTTTTTTAAAACACCTCATATTTCAAAACTCGAAACCTCATTAGCCTACCCATTCACAAGTTTAGTAAAGTATTAAGTGATGTGTTAGTTTAGGATTTTTGGTACAAATTTTTTCTTTCCAAGATGAGTTGAGTTATACTCCTACTTGACCATTAACCCTCTTGTTTCCTGAAAACACCTCATATTTCAAAACCTGAAATCTCATTAGCCTACCCATTCATAAGTTTAGTAAAGTATTAAGTGATGTGCTAGTTTGGGATTTTTGGTACAAATTGTTTCTTTCCAAGATGAGTAGAGTTATACTCCTACTCTTCGAACACTTTGTATTTAGTTGCTATTTTGTTTATTGTTTCTTCAATTATATATAAAAAATAAAAGAGAAAAAGAAAAAGAAAAGAAAAAGGAAGAATGTTTTGGTAGCATCAATAAGTGCAGAGTAGTAGTATATTTACATTTGTATATCTCATAATATGTTTTGTATCCCTTTGTTCACTTATTACTTTATGTATGCTTGTGACCCTTTATCTCTTTTGACCCACTTTAACCTTTACCACATTACAACTCGAAACAAGCCCTTTTCATCTATTTATGCATGTAATCATTGTAAAGGAGAATTGATGCATTAGCAAGCCTATGATAGTGTAGTTTCCTATAAGGAGTTTGAGAGAAACACTAATCATCAAACAATTGAGAGAAATGAGTGAAACTGTGAGGAAGATTCATTATGGGTTTATACTTATCTTTGAGTGATGGTGCCATAAATTGAGTTAGCTTATGTACACTAATGAAAAGTAGTCATGATATGTGTAATAACTTGATACTTAAGTTAGCTAAACTTTGAGGGATTGCATGCTTTGATCTTTATGAAAATGAAGCAATGGAATTGATTGGTTGTGTTTGATTTTGCTTGAGGACAAGCAAGGATTTAAGTGTGGGGAAGTATCCTTATGAATACCATCTAGTAACGTAGACCATTTTCCTATTCCAATTCTAGCTTCCATTGCCTCTATTTACTTCTCAATGTGTGTCATTATTAATGCTATCTTTCAAGAGTTTGATTTCTTCCTTCACCTTAGACAACCTCTTTATAAATATAAATTATTTGCATCCCTTCTCTTTGGTCTCCAAACCCTTTCCCACTGCTAATAGGAATAAATCATTTTTAGCTATATAGTTATTGAATCTAAAGGAGAAGGATCTTCTTTTTTTCATAAGAAAATCTTTTACATTGTTTTCACAAGAAAATCTTTTATAATTATAAGAGAGGGATTTGAAAATCATGGGTTTAGATATCTAGCATAACTCTATGAAAATGATTCCATCCAAACTTTGTTCATTAGGGCCCTGTCTAGCTTTTTCCTGATTATCCATTGAGCCTCTTGTTTATTGCAATATGTATGGAGTAGTCCTTGTGCTTTTATAATTGATCTTTATATTTTCTAAGTAGCACTTGAATATATGGCAACCTTCACCTGGCTTAAGTTGCTTAGATCTTTGTCTTCTCCTTTACAAAACTAATTTTTGAGTGAACAAATTGTGAACTCGAGTCTAACACCTTAACCTCTGCCTAAGTAGAGTAAAAAACTAAGACAAATTTTCCATAATGTTGGTTTCATGATAAGGATCCATCTTCTATTTGGACTTGGGAATTGGAGCTTCATCATCTTCTCCTTATCTAGTTTATTTTCCAAAAGGCCAACCACTTATGGCAGGTTGTCCAAAAAGAACCCTTTGAGGGCTTGAAGTTTCCTAGGGAAGATGATGCCCCTTACATTCTAAGGGTAGGAATATGAGGAGGATGAGTCCCTATCCTTCCATGACTTCCTCCTCCTCCTAGATTTTCTTCTAGTATCCATTTTGACCCTCATTGTGTGAGCTTTTCCCATCATCCTCTTTAGAATTTGTCCTATCATTTCCCTCCATTTCTATCATCTCTTTTCTTTTATCATCTTGTGATGTGTCTAGTAAGGTTGCTGAGCTAGAGTTAGTTTCCTCCACTAGGTATATTAACCTCTCATCATAATTTTTGCCCCCTAAAACTTTATTCTAGGAGGAACTAGCTATCATCTTATTATTGGAGCTTGTAGTTCCCTTTCAAGTTTGATGTTCCTTCAAGTTTGTATCAGCCTTAAGTTCCATTCTTGATATGGCTTTACTAGGTGTTATATCTTCCTTATTAAGCCCTATCAACTCAATACGATCTCTTCTGTTAAACTTTCTATCCCTTAATATTTATAATAAATGTTTTTTAAGATTAGGCTTCCACTAGTAAGTTATACGAACGAAATTTTCCATCATTTTATTATCCTTCCCTAATCTCATAATAAGGATAAAATATGGAAGCTATTTGTCTGATTCCATACTAACATAAAGCCTGACAAATCTAACTCTTCTCTTATGAGCAATCATATCATCTATAAATAGAGGTTTTCATAAATAGCTTGCTGTTGAACTAAACCCTTTTATAGACCAATATTCTAGCGAAACACTAAGGAAGTTAACTCATAGAGGGACATACTCTTGTTTGACATTTTCTAGTGTTATCTTGTGTTTTTAAGGGAGGTGGAATATTGAGATGTTTTGCAGATGCTAAGGTCAAGCTTTAAAACTTCCTTTGCTTCCTGACCTATCTAGAATCTAGAGAGGAACAGGTTCTCTTTTATCAGTAAAACCTCTATTATTCCATTGCTTTTCTATATTTTTTTACTCTAATTTTTCACTGCAAGGTAGGTGGTTCTTTTCCCTTAAAAGAAGCTAACAAGTGTGGAACTTCAAGCTTTAGCTCCATATTATATAATGGCCACATTTAGGGCTACTATTTTCCCCCCTCTAACTTAATGGGAGGGATGCATTGCAGAGAAAGTTCTTTAGTTTCACCCACCAACTTTTTCTTGCTTTACCTTAGATTGATATAGGAGGGATTAAAGGGAAAGTGTCAGGGGGATTCTGGTGGACGTTAGGGGTTTGATTTAAGGTATTTGGGTCTAGTTGTCATTTTTTGTGTAAAGTAAGGGAGTGGTAGGGAGAGGCTTGAGGTAGGGGTGGAAATGTCATTATGTCAAAGTCAGAACAGTTGGTAGGGTTTGACATTCCATAATAAGGACATGTTCAGCTAGATTGTTAGGTAAAAGGAATAAAAAAAGTTACTAAACAAGGAATTAATGACAAGGGGGAAAGAAAGTAATGGGTAAGAGAGCAAGAGACCTTTAGCACCATCCTAATAAAAAAACTATTGAAAAGGAGGTATTTTTGTCACCATACTTGATCTATAAATCTCGATCTCTCTATTTCTATATAGAATGATTGTAATTTACTCTTTGTGTAGAGCTCAATAAAGCTACCTTCCCTTCATTAGTAAGGAAACTATCATAGGGTGATTGATAGATAAAGATTGTTCCTTTGCATCAAAGATTACCTGCTTTTCTAATGAGTGCTTTTAGCTCCTCCTTTATCTTACTAATTTTCCTTATCCATATAAAGAGCTTATGCCTACTGACATCTGGTTAATTCCTTTAACATGGTATCTTCAAAGCCTTCAATTTGAGCTAGAATGTTGTTAAACCTTAATGGAAAGTTGATTCTCGAAGTGTCTAGCAAGTTCTAGTTTATAGATGGGATATGATCAGACACTATTAGGTTATGGAAAAATGCAATGATATTTGGGAAGATTGAAAACCAATGTTCATTCCCTAATGCTCTATCTATCTTCTTTCTTAAGTACCAGTTGCCCTTTTGTCTGTTGGACCAAGTATAGAAGTCTCCCACCATCTTGGTGTCAAAAACTTGGATTGAGTTTGTATATTATCTAAAATCATACAAACTTTTATTGGCCAAAATTTACTCTTAACTTCATTAGGGTTTAATATATTGTTAAATTCACCAAGTATGATCCATTGCACGGATATTTTAACTCCCAAATCTCTAAATTTGCTCTATAGACTTGTTCTTTGAAAGAAGTATTTATAGGTATATATGAATGTAATATGGAAAGCTACCTTCTCCTATATCAGATTGACTTCAAGATGTATAAATTGTTCCTCTAATATTGAGTTTAGGACCTCAATCCTCTCTTCAGTAATATTTGTTGTTAATCATAAAAAAATAAAAAATAAAAAATAAAGAAATGGTTTACATACCTGCAACTGTCTTTATGAGTTCCTTTTTATAGTGTTAAATATATATATGTATATGTATATATAGACGACAATTATTAGTTTAGATTTTAAACCATCTAAATTTTGATTTGCTTGCAATCTTTTGTACTTGGCATTTTTATATCTACTTATTATGGGCCCATTTTGGAATTTTATATCAATCCTTGTTTCCTTTATGGAGTAATCTTTAAGTCATTTAAGGACTTGTTTGGCTTACCTTTATAGTTTGTGTTGGACATTAGGATAAGTGGTGGCTTTAAGTTCTAATGATAGAGTAAAGGCTAATCCTTTGGTGAGATTTGGGTATATAAGAAGAGAAGACGTTTATAGGTTACGGATAGGTTTTTGGAATATTGAGACCCTTAAAGGAAAGTCATTGGAATTACTGGAGATTTTAGGTAAATATAAGATTCATATAACGTGCATCCAAGAGAAAATTTGGATGGCGGATAAAGTAAAACAGATTAATACGTTCAAACTTTAGTATTCAGGGTGTTTGAGGCAATAAAATGGGGTAGGAATCTTAGTTTTGAAGGAACTCATACATCATGTTGTGGGGGTAAAGAGGACTAATGATAGGATTTTGTCTTTAAAGATTATGGTGAAAGGTGTTATTTTCAATGTGGTGTGTGCTTATGTACCCCAAGTATGGTTGGATGAACAACTTAAGCGTCAATTCTAGGAAGAGCTAGATAAGGTGATTCAGTAGATTTCCCTCTAACAAGAGAGTTATTCTAGCAGGAGACTTTAGTGTTCATGTAAAGGTAACCTCAAATGGATATATATGGACTCATGGAGGTTTCAAATACATTGATAAGAATGATAGTGGGATTATTTTGTTAGATTTGATATAGTTAACTCATTTTTTTAAGAAAAACGAGGAGCACCAAGTGACTTTTAAGAGCAAAACCACAAAAACTCAAATTGACTACTTCCTTATAAGATGAAGCAATCAATCTAGTTGTAATGGTTGTAAGGTGGTACCCAACGTGTTTTTTTCAACTCAATGTAGATTGTTGGTTATAGATCTTATAATTAAAGTTGGAGGAAGAAGAGAAATATTTAGAGGTGTATCAAAGTCAGATCATGGATGTTGGGCCCCGATTCGTAGTTCTCATGATTTAGTTATTTTGAGATTAATTAATCCTTTTTGTTAGAATAATTGGGATTTGAGTGCGTAAGTTTAGGTTTCTCGAATTACTATTCACTGGACATTTTGGGCTGAACCCTCGGATCGATTTTTAGCCCCTTTTGAGCGGGAATCAAAATTTCTGTCCTTCATGAAAGATGTAGAGGGTATTGTTATCTTTAAAATGAGGTATGATATGTCCTCGGAGTTAGGAGTAAAAAGTTATGAGAGTCGGAAGTTGGTAAAAGTACTATTCATTTGGTCAAAAAAATCACTATT
>JANKOE010000205.1:20952006-20967408 GCA_026284465.1 Erythroxylum citrifolium | reverse complement strand
CATTTCATTTAAATTTCAAGAATTCTCAATTTCTTTACTCATGAATAATCATCGAAAATCCTCATTTAATAGCCTTATCTTATAAAAAGATTTGAGGTCTAACATCACTCTTATCAGGTGATTTGTAATTGGAAAATGGAGATGAAATCATAATAATATTTGATATGAAAAGGTACATAAATGTAGACTTGTGTAGTTCTACTTATGTTATATGCTATATTATTATACTAAATTATTTGATTTTTATTTTGTGACTTGTGTATCTAGGGGTTAATAAGAGATGTTAAGGAGATGCTTTTAAATGCATGTCACAAAATGCACGCTAAGCATATTTACTACATTTTACATATACAATAGAGTGGTAAAGATTTAAAGAGAATTCTAAATATGTGCATGGTCTATATACATCAAAGACTTTAATGAGTAACTAAGAAATTGGACAAATTAGATCTCATTGTGTTCCTACAATGTTTGAATATTCACATGACATTTGCGTTAGGTCATACTAATTAATTAAGTCAAAATGGTCAACCATTAATAATAATATAAGCAAGACTTTTAACAAATGTATCTTACTAGCAAAAGACCGAGTAGTGATTAGTATACTAGAATCCATTAGGACAATGGTGACAAAGAGATATGTTAAAAAGAGGGAACATGCATGGAAATCAAATGTTGCACTTGCAGTTGTGAAGAAGTTTTAAAAAATAAGATGGAAACAATGTATAGGGGATTGTGAAGAATGGCAATATAGCATATGAGGTTAATAGAGGGGATGGAAGTATATTATGAGGTTAGGAGTGGAACATTGTTATAACTGTCAAGCGTGAGACCTATATGGTTACCTATGCAAACATGTTATTAATGCTATCAATCACTAAAAAAAATCAGAGGCATTTATGTGACTGTTATAAGAAGAGAACTTTTTAAAGAGTGTATATTGAAGTTCTATAACCTATTAAGGGAATAATCTTTTGGTCATTGAATGGTTATGAGCTAATACGTCCATCAACCAAGAGGGCGATGTCATTAAGGCCAAAAAAGGTAAGAAGAAGGCATAAAAATGAACCAAAGAAAGTACAAGTAAGGTGCCGCAAAAGCGTCAAGTGCAAAAATGTAGGAATTATGGTGCTTTTGAGTAGAAACTATAGTGTAACAAGACCTAATGAGCAAGTTATCAGTGTAAGTAGTTACTACTTTACCATTTATTTTAATTTTAATCAAATTATTGATGTTAACATTATGCACACTATTTTGTAGATCGAAACAACTTCTACTGAGGGGCCAATAGTGTAACATCCCACCCTCGACGGGAAGGGTAGAAAAAGTTGCAATTTAATATTAATGTTTTATTATTGTGATGCCATGTGGAGTATAGTAGTGTTTGTTCGTAGTTCTCTCTTATCGTAGGATACGTACCGGAATGACCTGCAGGCATCCCGGTGGGTACTCTACGGTAAGGGGGCGCTATAAAATAACCGATCAACTATTGATTCAATATTTCTACGAGGTCCTTTTGATTTCAGATAGAAATATGATTGAGGCTGCAAGCGGTGGTGCCTTAGTTGAAAAAACATCAATAGTAAGGGACTTGATCGCGATCATGGCTTTCAATATCCAACAATTCGGAATACGTACGGGACATGAAACAAAAACCGTGAATGTGAACACTTTGGAGAAAAGATTGTATGACCTTACTTCTTTGGTGCGACAAATTGCAGTTACAAAGAAAGAAGAAGCAAAGGTAGCCAGAATATGTTCATTATTAGGACATTCTACTGATGCATGTCCGATTTTGTAGGAAGAAAACGCAGGACATGTGAATGTTGTGGGAGGTTTTGCTGGACCGAATCAAAGGAAGTACGACCCATTTTCCAAAACCTAAATCACCTGAATTTGCATTATGGAAATCCTCAAAGGCAGAAAGCAACCACAAATTTCCAACATTATAGACAACCATATGTGTATCGACAACATCAAAACATAACATCCAATTCCGAAGGTAAGCCCTCTTTGGAAGATATAGTTTAATCTTTATCCACTAACGCTTATGTTTCAGCGGAATACTGAAGCAAGTATCCGAAATATTGAAAATCAAATCAACTAAATGGCAACTACCGTAAATTGATTGGAGGCACAAAATTCTGGGAATTTTCCAACACAACCGGAGATCAATCCCAAACAAAGTGCGAAGGCTATCACATTGCGAAGTGGTAAGGATTTGCAGGAACCACTTCCGAAAAATTCCAGAAGAGAGTAGAAGAAGAAGCAACGCAAAAGACACCTTCACAACCAGAAATGACGCAAAATAATCTGCAAAATATGGTGGTTCCGCCCCCTTTTTTTAGTCGATTTGCCAAAGAAAAGAAAGAAGAGCAAGAGAAGGAAATATGGGAGACTTTCTGAAAGGTTTAGGTAAATATTCCTCTCTTTGGCACAATTAAACAGATTCCACGGTTTGCACAATTCCTTAAGGAACTTTACACTTCAAAGAGGAGGTTAAAATTTGATGAGAAAGTGTAATTGGGGGAGAATGTTTTAGCTATTTTGAAAAAGAAAAAGCTTCCACCCAAATGTCAAGACCTAAGTATGTTTACTATCCCATGTAAAATTAGTGATTTGCAAATTGAAAGAGCTATGTTAGATTTAGGTGCGTTCATAAATGTCATGCCATATGATGTTTATAAATCTTTAAATGTTGGACCTCTCAAAGAAACTGAAGCAGTGATTCAATTAGCGGATCACTCAAATGCTTATTCGAAGGGTGCGTTAGAAGACATTTTGGTTCAAGCAAGGAATATGCTTTTTTGGGTTGATTTTTATATTTTGCAAATGGGCACTGATTATACATCTTCTTCCATTTCGATTTTATTCGGAAGGTTGTTCTTGAAAACTACTAGAACGAAAATTGATGTTCATGATGGATCTTTAATAATGGAATTTGATGGTGAATTAATTAAGTTCAATATAGATAATATCATGAAAATTTCGGATGATGAACAACCTATTGTTTCTATGGATTTTATTGACACATGGGTGCAGGAAAATTTGATTTTGAAGGATAAAGATAAACTTGAAATAATCTTGGAAGTGGACAATACATCACGATGGCAAGGAATCAATGAATCGGTATTGTCCAGCAATCAAGTGGAGACGTTAATGTGCAAAACAGAGGACATCGAAACATTGCTTCAGCAGCTACCATACATGGAAATGTCCAGAAGTAATGACAAATTGTTGTCGTCGTTAGTCCAGCCACCAAAGTTGGAGTTGAAGAGCTTGCCTAGTCATTTGAAGTACATCTTTTTAGGTGAGCAAGATACATTGCCTCTTATTATCTCTAATCAACTTACGATTTTGTAGGAAAGCTAGCTGATTAACGTGTTAAAGGAGAATAAGGAATCTTTCGGTTGGATAGTGGTTGATTTGAAGGGTATTAGTCCCACTATTTGTATACACCAAATTTTGATGGAAGATGAAGCAATGTCGTCTAAATCAACCCATGATGGAAGTGGTGAAGAAAGAAATTTTGAAGCTTCTTGATGCTGACATTATTTATCTAATTTCAGATAGCAATTGGGTAAGTTTGGTCCAAGTATTTCCGAAGGAAACTAGTGTAACTATGATTGAAAATAGCGATGGTGAATTAATTCCAACTCGTGTTCAAAATGGTTGGGGAGTCTACATAGATTATAGGAAGCTTAATTCAGTTACTAAAAAATATCATTTTTCGCTTCTATTTATTGATCAAATGCTTGAAATACTTGCAGTTAAATCTCACTATTGTTGTTTAGATGGTTATTCAAGATACCACCAGATTTTGGTAGCACCCAAGGATCAAGAGAAAACAACCTTCACATGACCATTCGGTACCTTTGCTTACCGAAGAATGCCATTTAGATTGTGTAACGCACCCACAACGTTTCAAAGGTGTATGTTAAGTATTTTCTCTAATCTTGTGGAAAATTGCATGGAAATTTTTATGGATGATTTCACGGTCTATGGAGAATCTTTTGAAACATGCATTGTCAACCTTGAAAAAGTGCTAAAACGTTCCATTGAAACTAATTTGGTTTTAAATTATGAAAAGTGTCATTTCATGGTTAATCAAGGCATAATTTTGGGTCATAATGTCTCTGCTAAGGGAATTGACGTCGATAGGGCTAAGATAGATATTATTCAATCTTTATCTTACCCCATGACTGTACGAGAAGTTCGTTCTTTTTTTGGTCACACAGGATTTTATCGACAATTTATCAAGGACTTCTCTAAAATTGTGTAACCCATGTGTAGACTACTCCAAAAAGATGTGAAGTTTGATTTCAACAAGCCATGCAAAATTGCTTTTGATGAACTCAAGGAAAAACTCACTACAACGCTGATTATTCAGCCACCGAAATGGGACATGCCATTCGAGCTGATGTGCGATGCTTCGGATTATGCAGTTGGCGTCGTGCTGGGCCAAAAAGTGGACAAGGTACCTCATGTTATTTATTATGTGTCCATGACACTAAATGATGCCTAGAAAAAATATTCTATGACAGAGAAGGAGTTTTTAGCGGTAGTCTTTGGCTTGGAGAAGTTTTGGTCATACCTGTTAGGGACGAACGTGATCATCTATTCAGACCATGCAGCTCTAAAATATTTGGTGAATAAGAAAGAAACCAAGCTGAGATTGATTCGATGGATTTTACTTCTTTAAGAATTCGATTTGGAAATCCGCGACAAGAAAGGAGCTGAAAATTTAGTGGCTGATCACCTAAGCAGGATCACTCCAAGTACCACATCTGATGTTGTTCATGACAAATTTCTGGATGAGAATCTCTTTGCAATTCAACAAGTAATTCCATGGTATGCGGACATAGTAAACTTTTTGGTGACTAAGTCTTTACCTAGTGATTTATCTAGACCTGAAAGAAATAAAATTAAGCGAGAGGCTAAATATTACATTTGGAATGAGCCTCACCTTTGGAAATTTTATTCTGATTAGATTGTTAGGAGATTTGTCATAGATGATGAAATTCCTTCTATTTTACATTTTTGTCATTCATCTATGTGTGGGAGAAACTTTGGTCCCAAAAGAACCGCTCAAAAAATTCTTGAATATGGATTGTTTTGCCCTAAGTTGTTTTATAACTCTTACATATTTTTCAAGTCTTACGATTGTTGTCAAAAAACAGGTAACTTGGGATCGAGAAATTAAATGTCACTCACGAACATCCTGGTATGTGAGATTTTTTATGTGTGGGAATAGACTTTATGGGTTCTTTTCCTTCTTCCTTTAGTAAGAACTACTTTTTTTAGTTGAGGATTATAATGGCAAAGGATTTGGGCTTAGAAGGCTAACCTTAAAAATTGATAGTTACCGAATAATGCAATTAGTAGTTAGCTAAAATAACAAGTTAGCTTTATTAAGATTTGATCGCACAAGAAACACAGATAGATGCACATATTTTCACCAAGTTGAGCCATGTACATGTGCACGTATCTAACAATGAGGTGGCACATAACATGACAAGGCAATTAAGATTTATTTGGGAGCCTAAAGTTAGAGTTGGAAATTGGAATCATATTTAGGCTCTTAATGATGTAAAAGGGTAATATCCTATTATATAATGATTATCTTTTTAATTAACTGTTTGTTTCTATTTATATTTTTAGTTTTCTTTTTTTAATTTAGTAGAAAAACATATTTGTTTGAGTTTTTAGTTTTTATTTATGTTTTTGGCTTCTTTTAATTTTTAAAATTTATGAAAACCACAAAAAGTGGATTTTATCTTTTGTTTTTATTTTTTATAATTTTTTACTATCAACCAAATATATATTATTTAACGATTTAATAAATTAATCATTAATAAGAATTATGAATTATGAATAATTTAATATTATAGTATATTTATTTAATTGAAATTAATTATTAATAAAATTTACGAATAAATTAATTTTATCAATAATTTATTTAATTTTGTAATAAAATTAATTTAATAATTATTACTATATATAATTTAGTTTAATAACTAAAATATATTTAAAATAAATATTAATTTATATGTAAAATTTAATCTTTAATAAATATTACATAAGAAATTAAAATAAATTTAACTATTTAAAAGAATTTAGCTTTAAATTTTATATAATATTTAATTATCACCAGTAATACATTGACATTATCAATCAAACATACTTTTGTTTTTATATAAAAAAAGTAAAAAAATTAAAATTAAAATTAAAATTAAAAACTGAAAACTAAAAATCATATAATTTTTATTAAAAATGATTGCTTTTCACTTTTTACGAGAAAAAGTCTTACATTATCGAACATATATAATAATATACAAATTACATAGTCTAAATTATTTAACGAACTAACGAAAAAAAATTAAATGATAAAGTTAACCTAAATAATTATTTGAATAACTAAATTCAAAGGATTTAATATTTTATTAAAAATCTAATATTTAAAAACTCTTTAAAATATTTCTTAAACTGTACTTAAAAAGGTTATTAAATTAGAATTATTCAATCATAAGTGTATATTTTTACTTATAAAAACTGAAAAGACAAGGCATTAATAAATTTTGAAGTAATGGATGTTATGGAATAAAAGATGTATATTACATGATTAAATGTTTTAATAGATGATAACTTTTATGCATAAGTAAATAAAGAAATGATATTTTACTTAACATCATTTCTTCTAAATCTCAATGTAATTGTTGGAATGGACTACTATCTAGAAAGGCCCAATGGATAGAAAACTGAAGATCATACCTCATACAGCAATGGCGGGAAACACCAAGCAGTGTGTAACTGTAAACTAAGTAACCAAAACTCTATTCTCTCTCTCCCCGATCACCGATGGTTGTTCTCCGATCTCGCGAACCGTCGACGTCTCCTGGGAAATCCTCTGCCCTCCCCGAGCCGGACTCTCCCGATACTCTCCTCGCTATTAATGGACTTCTATTGCTTGCCTGTGGTTCGGTGGAAGCAGAATCTGTGGAGAATTTAGTTGAACCCGATATTGGTGGTAGAGAAGAGAAAGGGAAGAAAGTTGAAGAAGTTCTTTTTAGTCAACACAGTTCAGAGGATCAGAAATGGAATAGCTTTGAAGAGGGAGATGTTGCACTCATCACTCGAGGGATTCCGGAGGTACGGACAAGTCCCATTAACATTGACGATAAATGGAGTGGAAAGCATATTGATACTGATAGCTGGGAATATCGGTATAGAAGGAAACAATTTCGAGATTTAGCAAGGCCATCTGCTGATTATAGTCATCAAGATCCAATGAAGAATAACGATGGTGGAACGCCACCTCCTGAAGAGGAGCCCAAGATTGAAGGTAGATCAGATCCTTTCTCTGCTGCTATAAAGTTCATCAGGGATAGAACTAAAAAGGGTGTACCTATATTGTGGACTCCAAACAACAATCGGGGTTCTAAGTCGTTCAAAGAATCTATTCCTTCACTGGTAGAAATTTGCTTGGGAAATCTTGCCAAGTATGCCGATGCTATCACTTCACTTGAAAATATCCCCGATGAATTGAGGCATCGACTCTGCCTATTGCTCTGTGATTCCCGGAGAATGGACAGTCGCTTTTTGGATCTCCTTATCCGTGGATCCCCTTCGGAAATACGCATTGCAGACTGTTCGTGGTTGACTGAGGAGAAGTTTACAAAATGCTTTCTTGGGTGTGACACTAGTAATTTGATGGTATGGTTTGTATGGCTAAATCTTGTGTTGTACGTGCAGTGTTTTCTTACTCATATGCCTGAAACGGAGTTCTTGGAATGAACAAGTTTCCTGAAATTTTAGAGGATTGAAATTGCAGACTAACATTTATTGTTCTATGAAGGTACTGCAACTTGATCTATGTGCTAGCTGCTTGACAGATTATACACTGCGTTCTACCTTAGTCCGTTCACCTTTTAGCTTTCCTGTGCTCAGTACGTTATCCTTGACTGGTTCCCGACTTTCAGATGCTGGGCTTCAATCACTTATCTCTTCTGCCCCTGCTTTACAATCTATAAACTTGTGCCGATGCTTTCTTCTTACATCTGCTAGCATTAACACTTTGGCAAACTCACTAAGGTCAGTTCTGAAGGAACTGTACCTTGATGATTGCCCAGGGATTGATGCCCCGACTATATTGCCAGCACTCAAGAAGGTGGAACGTCTGGAAGTACTGTCATTGGCTAGAATCGGAGATGTTTCTGATAAGTTTGTTCGGGTATTGATTGCTGCCAGGGGTCATATTATGAAAGAATTTATTCTGACTGATTGCATGTAATGCCCTTTAAAGTTCAAACTATTTATTAATACATGTCTGTTCATTGTACTGGGCCTTTATGGAGGCTCGTCCCGTTTTCAATTCCAGACACTTGCCCAATGCACTTATGCTCGTTCATTTCTCCTGGATGTTTCCATTTGATGCAGCAATTTGACTGATTCTTCCCTGAAAGTAATATCTGCATCCTGCCCTGGATTGCGTGCTCTTGACCTCGTCAATTTGCAGAATTTAACTGATTCTTCTCTGGGGTACCTTGCCAATGGTTGTCCACAACTTCAAAGATTGAAACTCTATCGCAATGCGTTCAGGTTTATAATGGGTTTTAGTTATGCGTTATGTGCAATGCATTTCAATTAATGCATTCTTCTACTCGTTTACATGTGTAATTTTAAAAATGTGACATTTTGTTGATTATCCTAATATCTTAATGCTTGTCTGGTTGGTTTTAGCACATAAAGTTCTCTCGCTTGTCTATTTTTGCCCTGTTTCGCATTATCTTCTTTACTGTGTTTCTCACTATATCCATCTCTCTCTCTCATACAGTGATGAAGCTATTGCTGCATACTTGGAAACTTCCGGAGAGCTTCTGACAGAACTTGCATTCAATAAAGTTGTGAAGGTTGTCGATTTATCTCCTTACCTTTCCAAAAGCGAAATTTTAGTTCTAAAATTTTCTTTTTCCACGTCGAAAATTATGAACCAGTTTCGTTAATGGTGGATGATGCACGAACGCATCCTTGCATGAATCTCCATATTGGTTACCAATCTTTAGACCTTTGCTTTGCTTTTAGGGTTTCTGATATGGACTTGGAGCTAGGTGAATTCAGTTTCTTAATTACGCCTGTTGAAGATGTTTCAAGCATTCTAATCACATTTGTAATCTAATCTAGGTTGGAAATAATACAGCACTATCTCTTGCTAGCCGTGCAAGGAACTTAATAAATCTGGATCTATCTTGGTGCCGGAACTTGACAGATGAGAGCCTGGGCATAATTGTGGATAATTGTTTATCATTGAGGGTGCTTAAACTTTTTGGATGTAGTCAGGTATGTCTATGGAGCTAGAATATAATGATTTAATGAGTATTCACTACTTGCAACAATGATGCCTAAAGCTGATAATAAGTTCTCAATGGAAGACTAATGTTTAAACATTGAAAATTCTTGACATCTTAGGTTTATGTTCCACAGATAACAGATGCTTTTGTAGATGGTCACTCAAATCCAAGAGTAAAGATGATTGGTTTGAATTTGTCTCCATTGCTGGAACATCTAAGAGGACCATACTTTTAAGAGTTTCGGTTGCGTTCAAGACGGCATCATCTTGTGTTTGAATGGAGCTTTGTTGCTGTAGGAATGGTCTCCGAATGAGCTTTGGTGGCTACTAAGGGTGAATTTTGATACTTGATGCACAAACATTTGTATTTTGTAGTGGTTGAATTTCGCTACACGACTAGGAAAAGCAGGGGAATATGGGTATTGGATAGTGTCTAGCTTTTGTTTTTCTCCGGTCATCATAGTGAATCGCATTCTTTCAATGTGCCAGTGAATATGGAAAAAGTGAAGAAGTATCTCATAGACTCCTGCACTTTTATGCCATTATTCATGGAGAAATAGACTACAGGGCTGGAAAGTTGTTTGCGGCATTTATTCATGTGTTATAATCGCAACATTCATCCGATAGTAATAGCGATCTAAATTGGTGGCCACGACGATAACTAGAATCATATCTGAAAATCAGCTTCGACAAGTGAACATGTACAACCTTTTTAGGTACATGTTTCTGTAACCTAATTCAATCAACAATCCGAAAAATTTTATGATCACCTGCGAAGTGAGAAACATAACTGATTTTATTACAAAAGAAGTTGAATCACTGGTTGTGGTTTTTGATACACCCATATTGCAGGGATTCGTACCGCAACTCTATTACTTGCTTACAGGCCTTTTTATAACCTTTTTTATTTTTATTTTTATGTAGGGCATAGGTCATGTTTCTAATATGCATTGGTAATCACCTCTAATGGGGAATTTAGACGGCAAAGGCCGTGTATTCAACAGATAATTAGTCTCATAGTTGCAAATTATAAAAAATATGACGTAGAATATCTTATTCTGAGACTTTATGAGATTTCAACGAGAAGTACGAACAAAACGAAACTCAAAAAATTCATGCCATAATATGTTTCAAGGGGAAGAATCAAGATCAGAAAGTCTATAAATAACTATCTGTGGGAAACAAGAAATTTGTAGCTATCTCTGGGATAAGAGTTTTCTGCAAATAATGTTTACAACAAAGGCTTGCAATGAGCAAATATGGCTAAACGTTATGCTCACGAGCTGTGAGCCTCTTTCGGCTCCTGTTAATCTCACAGTTTACTACAACGGTTTTGTACAATGCTTTCTACATTTCCAGGAAGAAATTGGACTAGGAAATTTTCACACGATATGACACAGTAAGTAAGTCTGATCTTCAAACAGTTGAGAGTTTGCCACTTCAACAATCTGATGTAAAATGTAAAACCCACATCAGCCTTTCCATAAGATATCTGCAAGCAAATAAAGTAGCTGCAATAATCTTACCTCAAAACCCATTTTTTGATACAGTTGCTGTGCAGGTCTGTTGTTTTTATGTACGTGTACGTATACATTCTCTACCCCTGCCACCCAAAAAGTATGTTTAGAGTGAAATCTACAGTGAGTGCTCACAACCTGAATTAGTCCTGGTGATTCTTGAATAAAAAAGTATGAACTACCTACCAGTAGACTTGGCTGATTCAATAGCAAAATCTAGCATGTTGGCTGCAATTCCATGCCGACGTGCTGATTTAGCAACACACAAGTTTGCAACATAACCATATCTATTTGGACCTTTACTATTGATGCTGCAGAAGAGAGGAGCGTTCACGCGTTCCTGTGAGAAGAATCAATTGAATACCATTATATGATTAGGTCAGATAGATGAAGTGATTGACTAAAGCATGCTAAAATAAAACACATCCATCATACCCCAGGAAAGGTCTCTCCATGTAGTAAGCAACGGATGCTTAAATCAAGAGTCCCCACTACACTTTTAAGCACTGTGCGTTTCACGGTTCTGTCTTCCTTTCTGACCTGATAATGAATTCAAGTCATTAATGAACTATCACAACAACATATATGCACAGAGAGACACCACGGGACAAGCAATTTCTCAGTTAAAACAATGTTAAACATTTCTACTGCCTTTTTCCTTTTTCAGATCTTGAACATTGAGGCAAGTATAACTAATCTAAGATCTTGCAAAGTGATCATACCGTGACAATGCACCTGCATTTTTGACCATGCTGACCTGTTTGTCGCCGTTTTATGGCATGGAATTCCTGCACAAGAAGAACAATAACTGAACAATTATAAAAGTAGATAAGCAATTTTATGAGATCAACATTTGCGGCCTCCTACCTGATCAGCAAATTTCCTTTTGTGGTTATCAACATATCTGTGTTAATCAGGGATAGGTAAGATCAGTAAAGTTTTTGGCTTTCACTCATGCATTTACAGACATTCTAACTCCCAAATCCCATTTTTATAGGCAGGTTTCTTCATAAGATAAAATAACAATATTCCCAACAAAGCTCAGAGTAAATTCATAGGCGAATAAGGAAGTACATATATCAACACTACGTTTCAAATCATTCACCGGTGTAAACATGATCCTTTTTGGTCCATCAGTTTAACCATTTTCCAAATGAAATAGGCTTTCTGGCCATGTTATTGAACAGTAAAACGAAGATCACTAAATTCAAAATTTTAATCAGGCAACAATCATAAGATTCTAGAGTCAGGTTTTAAACCTGATAGATCTTTTTTAATGTTTTTGGGGAAAAAAAAAAGACGGACCTGTCATGCGTTCGATCTTCCCAATGACTTTCAGCTCTCAGCCAGGCCGCTGTCTACAACAAAAAGGAGAAAGTATCCAACACCACAAAATTATGCATAAAAACAAAAAAAATTGACACTAAATGACAGAATCACTAGAAACCACAGAAAAGGAAAAGAAAATATCTTCCTTTGTGATGCTGTATTGGGATGACATAAAGACAACAGGACATAGAATACCAAAAACCCAATTAAACAAAACCCAAAGTTTCCACGACCCACCAATCCTCAGATGCCTCACATCATAACAAACAACAAAACATAAAATGAAGAAATAACGAAGTCAACAAAAAACCCATATAGAACAATTGATACAAAGAAGCCAAATGGGCCAAATTAAATTCCAATGATCAATTACCTACCCAAAACTCTTCATCCACCACAGCTTCTCTTGCCACAAAGTGCCCAAATTCCAACTTGTTCTCATGAACCAGCTCCTTTTCTGGTACCTGAAGACGATTAAATTGGAGATCAAGCAATCTCGGAGACTCTATCTGAGGACTAGATTGCGCTGGTCTTGACGTCAACTGTATCGAAAGCTCTTCCCTTTTCCTTGTCTGGGACGAATCCATGCTCCTGCCAAACGTTGTTCAAAGATGAAAACCAAAAGATCAAATCTTCGTTTCCTCTGAAGAAGCAAAACGCAAACATAAGTTGAAATAGGAGTCTATTTTACATTGCCCAACAACCAGCGGTTTTCTGGAATTTACGACGGTATCGGAACCCATTATCGAAATGGGCAAATTTAAGGAATTGAGGTCTGTGAATGGAAATAGTCGTCGACATCAGAGGCCCAGCTCCTCGTACTCGACCACCACCGCCACCACTTCCTCCGCCAGCTTAAGGGTTGAGTTAGAGCTCGTGGAAACGAAAGAGAAAGGAAAGGGAAAGAGAAAATTCTGGGAATTCGGAAGAACAGTAGATTTGGTACACAAATGGATATGCATGGATATATATATATATATAGACATACATATATGTCTATTCGAAGTATGAAAGCAATCATAGGGCGACGGCCACCTGTTTGGTCCAAACAGTCAAAGTAATGGTTATCTGTCTCCAAGTGGTGGTGGCCCGTAAATGGAGTGGATAAGGCAAGTCAGGTTTTTTAGTTGGTTTTTTTTTTTTGGGTAAGATTTTTAGTTGGTTTTTAAGAAAAAAGAATTCTAATTATTGGATATCTCTGTATGATTGGTTACATTATAGACTGCTAGTCAATATTTATTTAAGGAAAAAAAGTTTTTTTATCAGATTATGTAATTATGTCTATTAATAATTAAATTAATTATTAAGTTATTTATTGACCTAACTAGTTTTCTCTAAACTATAATTACGGTCATAAAATTTATATTACAGTGCAGACTATTATAATAATTACGGTTGATATTATGAATACTAACGTCCCTTGATGGTAATATTATGAACGCAATTGCTGCCAACATTTTTAATGTCGAAATAGTTAAAAGGAAAAACTAAAATTAAAGTCATATTAAATTTCATATTTTTTAGTAAGTGTTGAGTAAGCTCTAGAACTTGGATTTGTTGGCGTGTGCTTATAGTTAATCGATTGGTTATGTATTTATAACATATTTATTTAAAATATTTTTATTTTATATTTGTTTGTTTAATTAACTAAATTATAAGATAAAATCTATTAGATAATTATATTTTACAAATAAAATTATAATGAGATAATAATTATGAGATTTTTATTATATTTATGTATAGCTCATAATTATTATTGTATCAAAATAGAAATAAATATAGCAAAAAGATTATCGCGCGTTATATTTTTATTAAAAAGTTTAAGTATTCATAGTTCATATTGTTACCTTTCGTCGTCGTCGTAAGAATAAACTAAATTTATATTTATGGTTAGACTTATTGAGTAAATTTTAGATCATTTTAGTTTGAATATATTTAATCTTGTAACTATAGGTCTTAATTAACTAACAAACTCATGATCATATAAATTTAGAGGCACGGTTGGAAATAACATACAAGTTATTTATTGACAAAGAGATTGTCACCTAAACCCATCCAGGAGTCACATAAAATATGATTAATAATGATATTATTTACCTAATTTAAATTTAGGTAGTTGATTTATCGAAATTGTGAGGGTAGTTGCTCATTTATAACTATAAGGTCACAAGTTCAAGTTACGGAAACAACCTCTTTGTAAAAATATAAAAAGAATGTTGTGTACATCATAATCCTCCCCAAACTCAGCAAAGCGGGGAGTCTTATGCATTGGGTACGTTAACTTTTGATCTATCGAAATTGCAAATGCTTAAAGTTAATTGTAGTAAGTATATAAAATTGAAGTAATTTCATAGCATCAATCCTACAAAACCCTATGTCCCTTTAATTATTAATCCTAGTTAAATGATAAAATGAAAGACCATATTTAATAATAGATAAGTGATTCACTAAACTAACTAAAACAATGCAAATAAACTAGATAAAGGATATCAATAACTTAAATGTTAGGTTTTCAAAGTTCATTTATCTAAAATTCCAATTATCATATAAATTTGATTATCTAGGTTGAAATAACAATTAATATAAAGTATTTATCCCCTCTCTCGAGGTACACAAGTATATCCAATTAGGCAACTACTGCCTCTCAATATGTAATTCAACCTAATAAAATTCATTAAGAATAATTATTTGTTTGATTATCATTTAAGTCTTAGATATTTCCATTCTCTTAGTGCTAAAGAGTTTATTCTCTTAATACACATATTATATTTTAACTCTCAATCCTTCATACAATTCTTGTGATTTAATTAATAATGGTCATAGACAAATTGAACAATTAAGAATAAAAGAGAATAAATTCAATCAATTAATAATCAAATCATGTATTCATAATTAAAAGATCATGTACAAGTTACATTCTTAATCCTAATTAGGTTTCTAGCCACTAAACACACTAAAAATAAAACTCAAACAATTAAATCTCAATATATAGAAAAGAGTAAAAGAAAAGATAAAGAACGTTGCCACTAGCTCCTCCAATCTTACTTCAAATTCTTCATCAATGTTGAAAATAACTAGATAAGTTAAACCTAATACAATTATTTATAGTTAAAGTTACAAAGATAAAGTCATAATGTTAGCCCCAGAATTTTTTTTTATGATTATTAAGCATGATTAGTGAATTTAAAGCATTAATACACTTGATTAATG
>JANKOE010000205.1:20916596-20933715 GCA_026284465.1 Erythroxylum citrifolium | reverse complement strand
TGTGTAGTGCGTCATGAATATGGACCTACCCAAACCATTATGATGTGCTTATGTGTTTATGATTTGTGAACAAGTTGGAAAATCCATAAATTGTGTTGTTGTGATTTTGATTACTTGACAAAACAAGAATTTTGAAAAATATGTGTTTTATGACTTAATAAGAATTTTCTATGACAATGAAGTTTTGAATGGTTTTGCTTGTTATTTATTATAAACTTGTTACCCACGAGCTTTTTAAGCTCACCCCCACTTCCTTCCCATCTTCAGGTGTTGACTAAGAAACAGAGTAAGAACCAAGGAATTACTCCGGATTTTTCATGTTTTTGTGTTGTTTTGGAATAATTGATGTAAAACAAGACTTCGTATGTATTTTGAGCATTATTGGGTTTGAATACTTTGTATTTTGGATTCTGTTATGGATGATTTATTGCGGCATGAAATGCCAACAAAGTTTGTAAAACACTTATTTTATGATATTAATGAAATATGGATTTGTATATGGATTATGAAATATGAATTATGTATGGATGATGTGAGTTAACATTAGATATAATTGAAGAAGCTATCCACTTGAGTTGATGAATCTTGAAATGAGCTATTGTTATATATATAAGCTAGGCACTATGGAAAAGAAAGATAAAAATGTTATGAATGATGAGATGTGGTCAAATATAAAGAGTAAAATGATTTGAAGTTAAGGGTTTGATGAATTCGAATTGGAAGTTGAATGGATAAGAATGATGTTGCAATAGTTAAGGAAGTGAATTTGAGACAATTTCAAGTCTTCACAAGGATAAGACGTATGCTGATTTCCAAGGGAAAACTATATCGATCTAAGTAGAATTAGCCAAAGTTGCCTTCATGAAAGTTGTAGTTCGTCTTTATAGCTTTCCAACACTATAAAGTATGCAATTTTTGGACATCGGAATAGAAAGATATGAATGTTACAAGTTATAATGTTGCATAGGATTTGAGTATGATGATAACTATCGTAAATGATAGGAAATTGTGGTTTTGATGAACCAAATGGATTGAGATTTGAGAGTTTTATGAGATAATTTTGGTGTTTGAGTTGTTATGAAGTGATTTTTCACTAGAAGAGTTTAATTTGGGATGATTATGAGTGAATATGATATTATGTTGGATGTAGGAAGCATTGGAGAGAGTTTGGAGGGGTTTGGGAAACCCCCATGTCCGTTTAACAGACTTTAGGTCCGTTTAATGGACCTTTACGGGTCAAAAAGGACCCCTAGCATCGCCCATGTCCATTCAACGGACTTTACGTCTGTTTAACGGATCTTCTTACGTGAGAAAGTGCACTTTGGCCCGACAATGTCCATTAAACGGACATTCACTAGATGTCTTTATGAAATCATGATTTTTGACCCTTTTAGAAACAAAATCTGACTTTGTAGTCTTCATGCAAGTTTTCGATCTCGAAGTCTTCTTTTAAATGGTCTAAAAACGAAATCAATCCGACATTTGGAGGAAAAGTTATGACAATCGCGCCAAGACATGTTACTGCATGATTGAGGACTTAAACATGTTTGATTCTTTTGATCATAACTTCCTCATCCGACCTCCAAATGAGGTGATTCTTAAAGTAATAGATTGCTAAACATGTATCTATCTCTCCATGAAAATTTGGATCTTTTAGAGTTGATTTGAAAAAGTTTGATGGAAATAAAATGAGGGATTGGTTGGGAGAGCATGATTAGGGTATGATCACCCTTTAGCTTTTTAAGCATATCTTGATTTATAGAGCTCCGATTAAGATGGTCCTTAATCCAAAACAAACTTGAGACTTAGAGATATGATTTCTTTGAAGAAGTCAAATTGAAACTCTTGTTTAAAGATTTCCAAATTCTATTCACGAATAGGAAAAATGAGTTCAAGCATGGTGACTGATTTGTAAGAGCACGCCATTGAACATATTATGAGGAAAATTTTTAGGATGTTATGAAAATGAAGATGAACCGATGATGGTTAAAGAGATTACAAGGAACCACGCTAAAGTATTATGGTATTTGTAAGAGTTGGATTCCGGAATCAAGCGGGTTCTAACAGATGTATGAGTCCGCAAGAGTTGGGTTCCGGAATCAGGATCCAACAGGTTCAGCTTCATGAGAGAATAAAATAGCATTAAAGTCCCCAACTACAATCCACGGTTGATTTCCAACATTGAGTTTGGTATTTGAAAGGGTAGACCAAAGATCTTTCCTGTGATTATAATTATTCGATCCATAAATATAGGTAACAAAAAAGACAGAATCCTAATTCATAGGGGTCACCTCTAAATGAATCAATTGGTCAGTAGTAATAAGAGGAGAACACCATAATCGATCTGGGTTCCGAGCTACCACTAACCTGGCACATGAAGCATGATCTAAATTACTACAATAATGCCATCTAGGAAACATTGTAGGCCATATATTATTCAAAAGGAAATGAGACTTGATCCTAGACTCTATCAAATACACAAAAGAAACCGACAACATCTTAAGGAAAGATTTCACAGCTAGCTTTTTTTTTTGGTTGTTTAGACCTCTAATATTCCAAAAACCTAAATCCATAACATTATACAAAAGAAAAAAAAACTACTGCTTTTTTTCTTCTAGATTTTCTACTTTTCCTAATGGTAAAATCTGCCTCTGCCCCTTCCATCAAACCCGACTTTGAGAATCACTAGAGCTATTTGGAACCACATCAGATTTAGGAGAGGCAATAGAATTACCTGCTTTTCGCACACCAGGACAGTTAGCATCTTCAAGGCATCCATTAGAGTCATCTTGCTTCTGTTGAATTTCATTGCCATTTCTTTGCTTATTGAGGGGTTCAGCATATCTACTCTCCTTAAGACTGACTTGTTCCTTCACTGGACTTTGCTCCTGACCACATTCCTTTTTGTTGGTTTACACCTATAGGTAGTGAAATATTCTCCTTTTCCAACTCTTGTTGTGTCCAAATCTCAAACTTATGACCTGTAGGTTTCCATTCCTTCTTCTGTGTATTCTTCTTATGCTTCCATCATATTCTATCTCAATCTCCTTGAAAGTCACTTGTCCCTCATCATTATAAGTAGCCAACTGAAAAGCTAGAGGCCAACTCCTCTCCAAATCTAATTCTACACAACATTCTGGCATATAAGATTTTGGACATCCTAACTGCGCGGGAATCTATAAGCAGAGGTTGTCCCACTGCACTAGCAATTCTACCTAACCCCTCATTGTTCCAATATTCATAGGGAATATTATGAAACCTTATCCAGACAGGGGCATACCTAATATCCTCCTGTTCCTCTGCATTCAAGCTCCATTTCCGTAAGAACAAAGGCTTCCCTTGCATATGCCAAGGGCCCTTCTCTAGAACCTCATTCATACCACATTCCGAATCAAACTTGAACAAAAACTTATTTGAACTAGTTACCAAAATTTCTGTTAAACCGCTTGCTAGCCAAGATTTAGAAAGGCTCTCTGAACCACTTGAAAGGTAGGACGCTTACCAATGAAGAAGCCTATCAAAGCGTGTCAAAATTTTACTGCTCCTCTCTGCGCTAGTTCTGGTGACGGGATGACAAAAATTTGGTTGCCCTTAATCTTTGGGAGGTAGTAGGCCAACTCCTTAACATTCGAGGGTTCCTCCATTAGGTTGGATACAACAGATTTCCAAGTTTGTGTTAGGGGTTTCACCGATGCTCTAAGGTCTTAAGAGTTTAAGGAAATCTCTAGACCAGTTGGCTCATATATCATTTTAGACTGGTTTCCTGTGGCTATCTTAATAGGGGAAGGGATTGAACGATTTGGGTCAATGTTTTGGGAATTAGGGTTTGAGGGTGGGGTCGAAAGGGGGTGTCTTGATGATGGAACAGAGATTTGGACTACGGGGACACGAGGTGGTGATGGGGAAGAGAAAAAGTAGTCATAGTTTAGGAGGGGTCAAAGCACATCGATGATCTACAAAGTAATTGACACTCTGCTATCAAATGAATGTGTCTTGATTGTTGATTCCGGACAATGAAGGTCCGATGATTGTGTTGTTTGATTTGGATATTAAAGTGCTACTTGTATGTGAATGAGATGAAATAAGTGTACATAATATGATTGTTAAATGTCGGACCACGGCCCGATGATATATGTGTTTTGAATGTGCATTTGCATATGAATGAAAGTGTGATTCTCAACTTTAATGTTGAATGTCGGACTAAGGTCCGATGATATATGAATGTGAGTGAATGAGAATATGCAATTATAATTGATGCATTCTATTTCATGAATGCATGAAGCATAATGGCAGTTGTGACCAGAGGAGCCACCAATAAGAGCTTAAAGCTCAAAGTATGAAACAGAGCCTCGAGCTCAAAAGTGATTAAGAGCCTAAGGCTCACTATGTATAATGAGCCCTGTATACCCATAGGATAAGGGACAGTTAGTAATGAGCCCAGTATCCAATCAATATGGGACAGTTTAGGCACTCAGTCACAACAAAGTAACAAATGAAAAGTGAGTCTCATGTGCACTGCATATGCATAATATGAATGATTAAACTGTATTAAATGTGAAATGTGAAATGATGTGAATGTGAATTATGTGCTGTGTGATTGGGTGAGCCATCGATAATGGTCTCTCATTGAGTTCGCAAAGCTCACCCAAAATTTGCAAATATTTTTCAAGATTAGAAGACCTGTTAGGCAAATGGGAGTATCCCTATAGTATACAAGTAAGGGATGGAGGTCGGAATCAGTTCGTGTCTACATTATATTTCTTTAGTTTTTTTGTGCTGAATTGTATATTCAACAACTTTTGTACCAATTTATGTATTTCGAAAGTTTTGTAAAATGTGTATATGATTTATGTTGTAATGTAAAGACATTATGACTAAGTGTTATGTATTTGTGAAAGGGCCCAAATGGCTATTGAAAATTCTATTAATTGTATCATTATGATTGAAAAAGTTTATGAATAAAGTGGGCCTAAATTGATTATCGATTTCCGCATATTATGTTTGTGGTTTCAAAAAAAATTGTACAGAGTTTTGACTGATTTAGTGCTCTAGCATGCCACCCTCGCGGGGCACAGACTCAGATATCACTCATATATGTCGGGTACGTGCCTTGCGAGAGTGGGGTGTTAAAAATACCTTGTGAGAGTGGGGTGTTAAAAATATTATTTTTTCAAAAAAAAATTATGAAAATTGACGATGTTGCTTCCAAATTTTTAAGAGGATTTAGCTTTCAAGTCATTCTTCACTCGCTGCTTTCATCAAAGACATCGTCTTTAATTTCTGCAATTTTAGTAGCATTTGTTATGAATTCTTCTTGCACTCTCAAATGTAATACGTAACGGTACCTTAGTTACGTATCTCAGATCGAACGTGAAAGGCCAAGAAATGAAAAAATGCAGAAAATACATGATTTCGATTTTCATAACTTCAAACGAGCTTTCTGAAGCTGAAACGAGCGCGAATCGTGGAAACACCTTGATCATATGCTCTACTATATGGCCACCAAATACTTAATGTAACTATCGCAAATTACATTCATAAATTAATAAGCCAAGGAGTTACCTGATGGTCACAGTCTTTCCTTCTAGGCCTTATACTGCTGGCTTCTTTATGTCATGCAGATCTTTACCAGCACTGGTTTGACCAACATCAGCATGTGGAGAAGATTTCAATTTTTTACTTTAGAACTTAGCGGGCTTCATCTTTGCCTTCCCTTTAGTTGCTTCGAGGGCTGTAGGAGTAGCAAACTTGAGTTTCTCTCCTCAGCAATGCAATGGGCTATCAAAATGTTGAAGTCTCATTCCTCATCCAGCGAGTAATATGTCATCACTAGATTACTAAACTTTAAAGGGAGTGTATTCAGAGTTTGGTGAACTATAAAGACATTAGGAAGATGAATGTTTAATATCTTCAATCTACTGTGAAGATGGATCATTCTTAATATGTACTTCATTACTCCCCTTTCTCTCGTATACCTTATGAAGAATAATTCTTTCATCAAGGCACTTATCTCAACATTAGGTGAGACTATAAACCTCTAGGAGACATTTCCAAGAAATTCCTTCGCTATGTCTATGTCCGGAAGTCCACTAAGCAAATGGCCAGTTATGGATCTCTTAATGGTCATCAGACGTAATCTGTTAGACCGATCTCAGGCTTCATAGGCTACTTTATGAACTCTTGAGCTCATGGATGTAGGTGGAGATGGCATATCCGTTCGTATAGTCATATCAACCTCAGTTATCTCCATAGAATTCAATACATCCTCCGTCCACTTCTTTATATTGAAACCGGTCAGGGTTTCAATGGTGACACTAATTTTGTTGACAAAAAAGGTGACTTCAAAATGATAATGTTTAAATCAATACAAATGTAGGACAACAGCAATACTCAAAGCCATTAAATAGTATCTTTACTGAAAATTTGGTCACACATATTATGAAACACCTGTGGGCTGAATACATAATATATGCAACTAGACCTCCACATAAATGTGATTTGAGTACAAACCATTAACTCTCATGGCACTACCACCCGTGGGCGAATAGATCATTCAAGCAATGACTTTCCTCTATCCGATGCCTTTATGCACATCTCAAAATCTCATGTAAGGCCAATAATTGTGAGCAGAAAAACCAAATATGAGACCAGAAACATCGCCTAATGTGTAAGCAGAACATTTCAAAAAACTGACTCGAAAGGCCATTATGGTGACTACATCCTCATCAACACTCAAAAAGTCCACAAACACAAGAGATGCATCTTTATGTTATCCTCACATTTTTATGGGCATATGATATGTGACAATGTAACATCAATAAATGCAAAAAATCGAATGCACAGTCTCATTGTCACACACTCGTGCTGAAGACATTCTTTGAAAACTTCATTTGAGACTTTTGCAAAAGAAAAATCTTAGTAGAGCGAGTATCGTGCATCACTAAACACTAAACTAATCACTCGAGACACGAGAATCTCATGTATCTCCCTTATGGCAACTTCGTTGCACGAAAATTCACTCAAAAATGGCTTTAAAATATCCTAAAACCTTTTCCGAGGAACTATCATGCGAGCCTGAACACTAAACATGAGACCCGAGATGCGAAAACTTGAAATATCTCCCTCTTGTGATGTTTGAAGTATGAAAATTCACTTGAAATCGGATTCAGAATGCCTTAATTCCTTTTCCTATAGTTAAACTTTAATTTATTACTATTGTAGTAAATCCAAAAAAATAGAAATTTTCACTTTATGAATTTCCTGGACCCAAAGACCCAGAAACTGGCCTAAAACACCTTGGGGCACCCTTACGGGAACTCTGAAAATTTTGCTTTTTTTACTGTAGCAACCACCGATGTTGGCGCATGTGTTGCACAAGCCAGACATGCGACCAATCAGTATCACGCAATGTGTCTAGCATGTATGACACACGCACCCGATAGTGAGGAGCTCCTTTGCCAGAAAATGGAAATTTCGGGTCAATTTTTTGCAATACCAGGCTGGTTTTCACCCTGTTTCTTAAGGCTAAACACATGTATACTACTTTCATGTAATAAAAAGCAAGAAAAAATCGAGAAACTAAAGTTAAATCCAAAAATCTTATAGAGAGAAAACTGAAAAATCTTCGTTTTTAACCACCTGATCATGTCACAGCTCTGATACTACGTGTAATACATAACTGTACCTTAGTTATGTATCCAAGATCAAATGTGAAAGGGCAAGAAACAAAGAAATGCGAAAAATACCTGATTTTGGTCTCTATAACTTCAAACGAGCTTTCCGAAGTTGAAAATAGCACGAATCCACTGTCACCTTCATGAGAACTGCTCTCCGGGACGCGTGTAAGGTCTTTATATAGTTTTCTCAAAGTGTATGATCTCTTAACAAGCCAAAGAATCCTTATGCTTACGATTGATATGAGCAACTGCAGGAGACCTTAACTTTTATTTATAGCTTCCATATCGGGCTTCCCTATTACAGGCCCAATATAGGCCTGGTTTACACTGATCGGGATCTATTTTTCACACGGACTTCGACCCATTGATTTAGATCACTTATTGGGCCACTTTATTATCTTTATTTAGATCAAATTACGTAACTTAACCGATAAGTTATTAAAAAACCAAAAAATGCAATTAATAGTTGCCCAACTTTATGAGAAACGACAAAATTGTCCAACATCGAAACTACTTACTTTTGTTTGAAAACTAACCGTGATATAATTATGGAATATAGTGCAAAAATAAAAATATTAAGATTTCTGATTAAATCTTAATAAATTGAATAATTTGAAAAACATGAATTATAAAATAATTTAATCATACCTGATTTGAATTCTTGCTGAAACTTTTTTATAAGTAGTCAACTACGAGTTATCTAAGCCTTCGGCCTCTAATTGTATATATAGATTAGAGAAAAAGAATTCAACATTTGGGAGAAATAAAGAGGAGAACTACTTCTCTTAAGCTTATTTTTTATTTATAAAAAAGCATTAGAAATTTTTATTTCTTATTAAAATTAACTATCCTAATTATAACTAAATTCAAAATCTAATTATAATTATAATTATAATTATAATAAAATCAATTATCTCATATTTGACTTTCAAACTTCATAATTAAGTCCAACTTAATTAAAATTAATTTTCTTAAATGCTTTTCATGTGTGACCTATCATATTCCGAGCATATTGGATAATGATTATAAATTATAATTAAAATTAGGTAAGTTAAAACTCCTTTTAATTTGTTTTCAATTCTCTCATTAAATAATTTATAAATATAAATCAAGATTAATGTTTAACAAATTATATCAGAAATATCAAAGTAGTTTGTCTCAACCAGTCCACATATGGTTATGATATATGATTTAATCTTTTCATCATTCATTGTTCCAATTGAACAAAAAGTATGGATTTAATATCTACTCGTTTAAATTCAATCATATTTGTTCCTGTTAATTAGTAATTAATTTATAATTGATATTTCAAACATTTTTCAAATGATAATTTACTGTAACTAAAGAATTCCTTAAATCAATACTAATCAAGAATATAAAATATTATCTCTATTTACTTTAGAGTAAAGAATCATTTATTGACTTATTTAACCATTTCCACATAGCTCATATTATGTAAAGTACTACCAACTAAGTTACCTATCTTGAATAGGTCAATAAGTAACATCAAAATACAATAATTCTCACATGAGATACTTTGATAATTTCAAGTTTAAAGACCAATTATACAACCATTATAATAGAAAATCTACACATATATAAGTAGTATTCTATTTTGGATTCTCATAATCTGATTAGTTCAGTTAACTTATTCTCAAATAAGCATTTATACATTTGTTTAAGTATAACCACATTTTAATTTATAAAATCAATTACTTTATTCTTAAGAAGAAAAACATAATGTGTATCAGTTTTACTGTTTTATTAATATCTTATCTTCATAAAACTATAATTAAGAATAATTTAATAATATATAAATATAAATTGAATAATATGATCGATCCATAATTTTAATTACACAGTAATTATTTCAAAAATTTTAACTTTAATGTTAAAACATCGAAAATAATTAACAAAATACATAAAAATAAAAATAAAAATATTATACATAAAATTAAATCTTTATAACTAATAACTTTCTTCGTAGTCACCTCTCGGCGTCCAATTCCTCGTACTCTCTCAACCAGATATCGCCATTAATACTCCACAGTCCACACTCAATCTTACCAAAGCTTAGCTTCCCTTGGGTCTCCAGGCGACTTGAACATTGCAAGACTTGATATTTCTTTTGTAAACAAGGCCAATTTACTGCGAGGAGAAGGGAAATGTGGGTTATGGAACAGAAGTTTGTGATCTGAGAGTAGAAGCTCACAAATGAATAGAAAAGCGAAATGCCAGAGATCACGAGGATCTCCACACTCAGTGAAGTTGGTGGCGATTTAAGCAGAATTATGAGTGCAACAGAGGCTGAGCAAAGTACGAATAGAGTAAAGCCAAGCAGGAAAGAAGAAGACTTGGGAATGAGCATGAGCTTCTGAGCTTGGAAGAGGCCATTTCTTTGGAATTGGAATTCAGAGGTTGAGTTTTAGCAGAAAAGTTCAGTAGTATTATTATAGCAGGTGGAATTTGGCCGACGGTGTCTAAAAAGCTGACTGCAAATGTCTTCCATTATCGCTGAGATTATGTTAAACAAGGATCAATTGTACTATGCTGACAATGTAAAGCTAAGAGTCATTCAAATCTAATTTACTTTGCCTACTTCCTTAAAGGTATGGAGAAAAGATTCACAATTTGCCCTGTAACCTCTGGAAGAATATAAAAACGAAAGTTTCATACAAACCAAGTGTTTTCGTACGAAACATTTGGTACTGAAATCTTCTTTCAAAGAATGCATGTATCCTGCTGTACACTCTTTCTTCTCAGGGGATCAAAGCTTCAGAACCTTCAATTATGACAGTTCAAACAGATTTTCGCTGAAACTACATGTGCCTTTTAGAAATATCAGTATACAGCATGATAAAAATTCATCTGGAATACCAGATCGTGTACACGACACTAAGTTTATGTGCCATGTACTCTTTTATTTTCATACACTAGTGTATTTTCCTTTTAGAGGAAACATTGGATTTGGATGTTCCATCAATCTGTACGTAGCTAAACTTGGGCAACATTGGCTATACTCGGAAAGGAAAAGAGTCGAGTCCTGAAATTTATATATTTTTTGTTTTCAATTAAACCTAACTACTTTTCAGTTTTGTAAAACAACTTTTAGTGAGTATTAGTGATTCATAGAAGGAAGGTTGGTGGAGACTGATATTGGACACCTGATAAGGTAAAATTCCAGGTACACCGACAAAATCCGTGTGATATGGTCTTGACAGAGTAAGTGGAATCTCAGTAGACACTTGAAAGGAAAAAGAATTATATGCAATAATGGTTGGTCAATGATTGTAGACATAGGACTAGGAGTTCATTTTGTTCTATTTCGTAAACCACGTAGCAGCCATGCAGTTAATAAGCCAATTAATGCAAGTACCAAAGAGATGTTTGCCCACAATGTCGTCTGGACACACATTATCTACAATTTCGTGTAAGAAAACTTAAGCACTTGAAGTCAGTTGGTGAGAAAGAATCAGGGATTTTCATTTAAGAGATAACAATAAGACATTAAATTGAGATGTAGATTCACATAGGTAATATATATGGCCAAAAAATGGTAAAAGAGCTTCAACAGCTACAAAACCAACTGTGGGGGAACATTTTGTGATGTTTATTCAATTATAAATTCTGAACAACACCCTCGAGTTGTATGTTAGGACGGAAATGGTGTTGAAAAACTTGGCATTACTCGCAGAGAAGGGACTGGAGGCCTGGGACGCTTGGACACATACTTTCTAGCCCACACATGCTTCCCATTGATAGTAAACTTTACTTTGTCCAGACCTTTGAGGACCTTGTCAATTGTGTTGGATGATCGGAAGATAATACGAGCGAACAGCGCCTGCTGATTAGACCCTGCTTCTTGCATCAAAAGTGACTCAATACAATCACCATAACCTCTAGTAAGGAACTCTCTCACCTCCCATTCTCGCACAGGGTAGCCCTTAGAGAATGTAACGAATAAGGTCCTGGCATCAGGTGGTACCTCGGTATCCAGGGTCCAACCCCTGACATCATTTGTAGGGACAGCTCCAGTTTGAGGAAGTTGAGGTTGAGGCGGGGGTTGTTGGCAAGATTGCAGCATGGTTTGGCTGTCAATCACGCGCTGAGTAGCATTTATCTGAACAGCTTGTCTCATGATATCACTTAATGCTCTTACACATACCTCGTTGAGAATTTTGTTCACCCCCCGCATTGCTGTGAGCCTGTACTCATGGAAAAACTGGAGAGAAATTTCCTTCTCCATCAGACTTTGCAGCAGAGGTATGTCGTTCTCAGACGAAGAAGGAAATTGATCACTGCTTACGCAGTTGAGGCAGATAATAGCTTCATCTGCGAGTTCATTTATGAGAATGTTAGGCAAGGACAGTATTTTCATCACCGCATTGTAGTAACCCATCCGTTCCAACCACAACCACAAGGCCATGATTTGCATTGTCTCCACAGGCTCCCTCCATAGCTGCATCACAAGGATGGTGTAAAGGCGGCGATCAATTGTATGAAATGTCTTAAAATACTCATCTGAAACTAATGGGATCTGAGAAGATGCTGATGAAGCCATTGTACGGCAGATTGGTATGCAGCCTTAAAAACAGTAATAAACCTAAGACCCTGCAGAATAACAGTGCTTAATCACCACGTTATTCAAATCTAAGGGAAGCAAAGGAGTAAAGAAACTTGGTCACATACAGCGGTAGTTTCAATCACAAGTTCAAGCACTGAAATTACAATCCAAAGTAAATGAAAAGTACAAAGATCCATGAAAAAAGACTCAAGCCAGCAGATGGAAAGTGCTACCCATAGCAGCTCTTTACATTCTGACAATATGAGCAAATTCATAGGACACAAATGCAAATGGTTTCAGCACGTAGAAGAAACCTGAGGAGATGCTGGATAAACCTGCTGCTTGCTATGAAAATATCACCTGTAAACAATGTTATAAGAATGTAAGGGCTTATCTAGTCACACTGTTCTCAAACCCCAGTCAAAAACAGATTTATAGACACTGCCAGAACTCAAAACAGAAACTTAAAAGTGATATTGGATATAGTCATAATGTTGTTCCTATAATGAATTTATTGAATACACTTTTATATTGAGAAAGACATTGATTATGGGAAGGTATAATTAATGCAAAATCTTTGCTTGGCAAGCATAGCTGGATACATATATAACTTTCCACTTTCAAGAATCAAATATCTGGCCATAAGAAAATCTAGCAAATATCCAACAAGGATAAAAGCCTTAGTCATAACTAGCTCTTTAAAGGTTTTACGATAAATACCGAACCTCTTTAATAATCGATGTGGTGGTTGACTTTCATAGTTCATTAGATACATTTCCTTGTTCATTTTAAGTTGATCCAAGTTTGTTGAGGCTGCAATCAATTGCATGATTACAAGCACGGAGGTTTTGCTACAAGTATAGCAGTTAGGCCTCCAATCTTCATGGATTCTAACAGTCTCTGCTTCAATACAAACTAGATATTGAGAGGAAAATTTTTTTTACATCTGGTGCTGTTCTGCAACAAGCCGTAATTTCACAACCACAGACAAAATGTTAGATTCAGGCAGTGATTCCATCATCTGAAAGACCTAAAGCACTATGCCTTCTAGAATTGGGAAACTCCGTAAATAAAGTGTAAGAAAGACTACTATTCTAATTTATTGTAATGATATCCAATTGCTCATGATGCATCTTATTGAGGGTAAATTTATAACAGAAGAGATCAATTCCATATTTGAATGCCACATGGGATCAAAGAAGTGCTTGGATTTCTTTCTTTGCTCTTTACAATCAATGATAATCTATTTAAAGTCCAGAAAAACAGGGTCAGACTTCTTAGCACCAAAAGCAGTATGAGGATATATCAAGCAAATATACCCATGTAACATAATTTATGATGTCCATGTTACTTATAAAAGAACATGTCTACTATAGGCACAATACTCTGAAGTTTATATCACTGCATACGCAAAAAGAATACCAAGTGACGAAGTAGAGACAGCACAGAACTAATTGATTGTTTTGATGCAAACACTTACTTCAGATGAGATAGCATCTCTTCACAGAATACCAGGTTCTCAACCTTCAACTCTGAATTTAGCCACTGTATATCTACCCGGGATGTGGCTTCGAATTCATGTAATTTTAACTTGGAATCTAAATTGGTTGAAACGGGAAATGGTCATAAACAAAAAGGATAAACTTTAGAAAACATACTGTACATACCTGCATCTGCATTTTTATGAGATCTCTTTGAATTCTCAAAATACCTGAGCTAGGTAGATCCAAATCCCCAATAAGAATCCATATATGGTTATTTTCCAAACACCGATATGAAACTTGCACCGTATAATTCTAGGATTCGATATAAGGTCCCTATTGTTCCTTCTGCAGCAACCGAAAAGTCATTTTGCATACTTCCATTGCAACAAGAACAGCCTTCTTTAGTATAATCAACATTTAAGCTTAAAAAAATATCAGATTCTCCAAGTGCCTTCATTTTGAAGAAGTGATAACTTTCCTACAAAGTAGTTTGGATGACAGGTAGGTTTCTGGCTTGAGGCATAGAAGGTAGCAAAAAAGATAATTTTATGATCCCAGAGAGGAACTTTCTGCTTCCAGACAACCAGTTAATAATGTGCCAATGTTAGCATATTCCATTTCATGTTATATGTTATAGCATGAGTTGTTTCCGTAAAACAGATTTTTGTTCCCGTACAATTATGTGTACCCCGTTCTTCTGAAGAAACTTAGTGGCAATATCAATATCTTTCAGAAACTAGAATTCTATGGAATGTGGTGATGATAAAGACGTGTAGTGGACTAGGAACATGTTAGTTATCAATCTGAAGGAACATCCATTAGCCATGTGCAATCGTTCAAACTACCATCCCTCGACCTGCATTCAGACAGAAAATTTGACAAGAAATAAAAGTAATAAAAGAGGTAACAAGGAGCTTATAGAGAGTGATGTATTACTTCTGGTGGTAAATAGTCACATCTTACAACTTATAAGACGGTTATGCACAGCAACTAAAGGCAAAAGGCAGAAATTTTGAGTGAAGATACAGTTAGAACTTTTATGATTCAATGAAGTGATCTGGTCATTTAGAGGCACAACAGGTATAATACAACAAATAGTACAGCTGCAAAGGCATTGTTACAATTACCAGAAATGCTAACCTAAAGATGTAACAAAAATGAGGAGTGATCAGCCATCACATCAAAACAGGAATAACAGGCAGTAGCTATAGGCACCATGACTTCTATCCAATTTGCAGATACAAGGAGTTGCGTGGCACTAAATTTAAATGTCAGATTGGTATCTTTGCCACAAATCCCCAAATTAGTTATTGGTAGCTGTAGCAGCTGCACACTGTATATCAGAGAGAGAAAAGGATCGACAAGGATAGTTTCGTTGCGGAGGTGTCAAAGATGATTCATTGCTTGGTGGTCTTTTACCATGTCGATGTAAGGGTGGAAGACAACTCGAAGGTGATGACGGAAATGCGTAAGAGTGTTGACCATCGTTACAGTTCTCATAACATCTAATACTAGAGCCCATAGGGAATGTGCTTCGACTGAAGTTTGCAGATCTCTTCAATAAGCTACTTCCGTTATCGGTGGGAGGGTGACCCCGATTCTTATGCATCAAATTACTCTGAGCTAATAAGTTCTTGCGTTTTCTAGTATAACAGTTTTCTGGTTTCGCCAAGTCTTTAACAGAAGCAATAGAGGAGACATCTGCTAGACTGGTGAACGACTTCGATCTTCCATTATAAAACTTCGATATGCCTTTCCTGAAATTTTGCGAAAAGAGGGAAAGCACAAGTTTTTAGTACGCAACCATGGCTGAGAAAATAACAACTTTGGAGCACAGCATAGATTTTATTTTCCATTGAGCTACCAAGACTGCTTGCTCACAATAATCTGTCTTCAAAGTTCAAAATCTTTTACAACGTAATTGATCACTTCGATTGCTTTATCTCAAAGACAAGAACCAACAAACGAAAGACACAAAACAAGACCCATTTGAAACACCGGCTAACTAGAAAAAGGAAATACTTACTTGATAGGCAAACCTTCCTCCAAAGCATCCATGTTATCCAATGGTCCTTTATACGAGCTCTGAACCTCGGACTCCTCACAATCCTCCTCGCCACCGGACAAGTCACTGTTTTTACCAATAGATTCCGAGCTATCAGAATCCACCAAACCATCCTCTTCCCTCCTCCTCTCCACCACCGGGAACCTCTGTTCTCCAACAAAGATTGCCCTGCACTGCCGCATGTTGCCAACAAACCCAGAAACCTGAATCGAATTAGCACCCGCAGCAGCACGCCTCTCCAAAGCAATCGACATGACGAAATTAAATAGATAAAGTAGCAGCAGGCAACAGAAACAGAAGTCGCAGAAGATTCACAAGCATTAATAGCTTAGCCACTGAAACAGCACATGGGTCGGCCACGAATACGCCATTTATGAGATCACACATATCTATATATTGAGTGAACGAGACGTGAAATGTTGGATGGGATAAGAAGGAAAGAGGAAAAAGAAAAAGAAAAAGATGGGAATCAATGAAAACCTTATCCAGAAATAAAGAAAAGAAGATTATCCGCGTCTCTGTTGCCTTTGTGAGCGTGTATGTGTATGTACTTGTTCTTCCATCCGTCTATCTCTCTGGACTCTGGAGTATGGACAGGAGATATTTTGGTATTTTATTGTTTGTTATTTTGGGTCTTTGGAATAATATGGTAGTGTACCCACGGCGTCTCAAGTATGTTACAGGTAATTCGGTTAGTTTGGAGTCACCGACTCTTGACGTGTACTGCTTTGATTTTGTGTCAAATCACGTGCTCGTGTGATCTTGTGCACACTAAACGGGTTCAAATCTTCTTTCCCTTTTTACCTAATACCCTCTGTCTCAAGAACATCCTAACCATACAATAATTAAGAGAGAGGAAATTTAAATAGTTAGGATGTTGTTGGGACATAAGGTACTGGGCAAAATGGGAGGGAGGATCTCATGTCACACTAAACCGGCCTCAAATCCTCTGTCCTCATTCTCCTGGCACTATTCTGTCCCCCTCCCATCTGAACTATCCATTCATAATTCGGTTAGTTTGGAGTCACCGACTCTTGACATGGACGACTTTGATTTTGTGTCAAATCACGCGCTCGTGTGATCTTGTGCACACTAAACGGGTTCAAATCTTCTTTCCCTTTTTACCTAATACCCTCTGTCCCAAGAACATCCTAACCATACAATAATTAAGAGAGGGAAAATTTAAATGGCTAGGATGTTGTTGGGATAGAGGGTACTGGGCAAAATGGGAGAGAGGATCTCATGTCACACTAAACCGGCCCCAAATCCTCTGTCCCCCTTCCCTTGGTCCTATTCTGTCCCCCTCCCATCTGAGCTATCCATTCATGTG
>JANKOE010000205.1:20869623-20901281 GCA_026284465.1 Erythroxylum citrifolium | reverse complement strand
AAACCACTTTACCCGGAAAATGCCATGAATGCATGCCAAAATACTTCTGCACAATTAAGCACATATGAAATAATTTCTGTTAATCTGCTAACCCCTAATTTGGGGCGTTACAGCAGCACATGACTCGTACCATTTGTGCACAATTGACCACAAAAAGGGATTAATGTAAGTCGCAAGGTCTCATCTTACATTGTGTGAGACCCTTGAGGTTTAGAAGAACCTGATCATATATCCTTATGATTCTTGTCTCATTCTTGAGAATTGAATTTAAGATTTGCTACTTTAGGTTATTACCAAAAGATCACGCAAGATGCGATCCTATAGAATAATTCTAGGAAAGCAAATTAAATTTAATTCAAAAGAGAATTGAGAACAGAGGAAGATCATTTAATTTAGATCATTGACTCGCATGAAAAGTATTCATAGATTGTCATCGTCTCTTTAGTAGAGAAATTGAATACAGTCATGACTCAAGAAACTAAATGAGATCAAAGGAAAAATGCAAATGCGATATATATCCTAGGGTATATCATATAATGTCTACTCAAGGACTCATAATTCCCTGGATCAATTTGTTAAATCGAGATGTCATATACTCCTAACAAATATATGACAATGTGCTCTCGTCGTATGTTGGTCACACCGATTATTGAACTAGTATAAGCACTGTAGAGTTGTTTTTAAAATTAAAATAAAACCCATCATGTGTGAGTGGGAGATAATAACTTATTATACACCCACGAGGGGTTTTTAAGTCATTATTATTCATATAACTACCAAAAAGAGTTACAGTTTTGTTTAACTGTAAAAGAATCGAAGAATGAAACAAATAACTAAAGCAATTTGTGTTTCTTCAAAAAAAATGTGTGATGGTCTTTTACACAAAGAACAAGTAAAAGAAGGAAAAGTTCTTTGCAGTAAAAAGTTGAAAGCAAACTTCTTTAGCCGATGGAATCATAACACGAATCTAACTATGTGATTCTTTGTTTTATATGCATATGATCAGATCCTACTTAACATAATCTATGTGGCTATGTTTCAATATGTTAATTTCCAACCGTTTCTAGGTTTTAATTCACTAAAACAACTTTCAATGTCCAACAAGCATAGTGACATTCAGATTTTATTCATGTTGAAGCTAAATAAGAAAATTTGAAACACAGTTACACAAAGGTATCGCATCATCAATTTGGTGTTTCGTTTAATCCCTTTTTACATATCTAATCTATTTGTCCAATTTGTTCTTTTGTAAGTCATGGTAAGTCATGAAAGATTTAAGAATTTGTTTGTTTTTAATTTTATGTTTTTATTTATTTATTTCCAAATTTAATAAAAACATATGTTCTTTTTAATTTTAATTTAATTTCTTTTCTGATCCTTGTTTTGTCTAATTTTTATATCCTATGAAAATCATAAAAGTAGTGTTTCTTTTGTTAAATAATTTGATTAGTATCAAATAAATATATATTATTTAATATTAGTTACTAATAATAATTATAAATAATTTAATCTAAGATTATATATTTAATTATTTAGAATTATGAATGATTAAATTTAATAATTAATGTAAATATTAATTTTTAAAATATAAAATTTTATTTATTAATATAATTTAAAATTTAAAATGTATAAAATTTAATTTAATAATTCATAATTAAAATTAATTTTATAAATAAAATATTTAATTTTTTATTTATCTTTAAATTTTATTTTATATAACTGTTATCAGTAATAAAAATATAATTATATTTATATTAGCATCTAAGCATGTTTTTTTTATTTTATTTAAAAATAAATAAAAAACAGAACAAAAACAGAGAAGTGTGGAGACAAAAACAGTTGGGATAGAAATTAAATTTTATTTTTCAAAATTCAAAAGAAAAACATAAATCAATTCCTATTATCTGAGTCCCAAAAATAACAACTTGCAGGAATGGATGATTTCATGCAATGAAACTCAATCAAGATAAGTATTTTAATTGATAAATTCATACTTCTAAAACAATTATTTTAATTTCAAATTGATAGATAAAACTCATATTAATATATCGCTAATACTTAGACAAAATTATCTACACTCCTTCTTCAAAAGCTAAATTATTTTTATTTTTTCTCATTTAAAACAAAAGAAACAAACTCTTTATATACCGTAAGATTAAATTATTTCAACTGTTTAATATTTGATATTATCACTGATCATGGATTTATTTTCCCTTCCATTTATGCTTAAGACAAATTTGAATTAGTCGAGCATATGATGCGATGTCGTATTTTGGGAGGCACTTATTATTGCCTTTTAATAACAAAAATTTTGAATTTTCAGATCAAAATTTTTATTACATGGGTAAACGAAGAGTGAAGAAGAAGATCGACAAACAAACAGCTGCTTCGTCGCCGGTTCCCGATGTCGACGCAGCCTACGACCCTCAAGTCGTCGATGGAGAAGTCCCAATCATCGGTCAGGAAGGTAATAAGTGTCTCCAGTTCAATTTTTTTTCTCTCTTTTATCTCTTACACCTAGATAATTGAGTTTGCGATTTGGATCTTCCAGACCTCTTCATGCTATGTTTTTGCAAGATTAGTTTTTTTAAGTTTGTTTTCTGAAAAGTTTCAGTTTTTGGGCTGTTTGTCCTTTTAGCTGAGCGCCAATGTGCCGCAATTAGAGCCATACGTGATGTGGAGATTGAGCATTTGCGAACTAGGATACGTTTACTTCGCTCCTATTTTAGTGAAGAACACCTGCAAACCCCTGCTCTTCAGTTTTTCAAAGAGAACCTTCCCAATGTTTCGGTGGTTAAAGTTGACGATAGTGGACTATTTGAGCTGCAGTGGAATGACAAAGACCATAGTTTGTCTATGAACAATGTTGCTGATGGAACAGATTTACATGCTTCTCTTTATCGTCGGCTGTCTATGGCTTATCCTGGTTACTCCGCTATGCCACCATCTTTTGGTGGCTATTGTAATGGTAATTTCCAGATTTTGTAGTTCTATTGGCTTCTGAAATTGGCTGTATCTAAATTGGGTTACTTGATTGGTGACAGGGCAGTCAGGTCTCTTTGAAGCTGATAATTTACCAATAAGGGACTCTGTAAGTATTATAGTTCTGCAGTTTCTGAAAATTTGGCGGAGAGGGAAAGGGTTTTCTTTGCTTTCACATCTTGAGAACTGTGTAGGGTTATGGATGAGAGTTGCATTAGTAAAGCAATGTTTGACATTTGTTTCTATCTTGTTTTCCAATTATTTTGAAACTCTACAGGTTTTAGAGGGGCTATCTGATGCTCAGATGCTGGGAATGCCAGAATGTCTCCAAACTCCTGGGGTTGGTGGCTCGTAGAGCACTTTACCTTCTTTTTCTGGTGTTTTAAAAGCATACCACATTTTGAAATAGGATAAGCACCCCTCATAAGCGTTATATAAATCAGCAAGGTGTTTTAAGGACCTGATGGAATTGAAAGGTTAATTTTATGGGCTTGAAAAGAACTATGATTTAAAGAATCTTTTCCATCATTTTTAATGGCTTATAATCTTATCAGTGGGAAGAGCAGAAATGTTTGTTTCTGTTCGTCCAGAAGAGAACTTCTTTCTCTGGGTTTGACAATTTTGAGTTATTACAACAGTATCCTTTTTCTTCTTTGGGCACAGGTGAGCAGTCAGAGGCTGTCAATTGGGATGACACCCAAAACTCTGAGGCTGCCTAAACCTGGGGAGATGCTTCTCTCAGTTCATGGCTCACCCCTTGGTGTCTACAAGGAAGATAACATGGAAGCCATACATGGTATGACTTACTGACAGTAGACTAGAGTAGCTTTTTGTTCCATAGAAAATATTGAGGTTTAATCACATTCAAGATGCAATTGCTCGTTGATTAATGCTCTATATTTTCTTCAGGAAGTTCAATATGTTTACATTGTTTATTTTTCTTCCTTTTTCTGTCTCTTGTCTACTAGTTTGTGCTGATGTATAAATTGTCGTTGCAGAATCAGAAGAGGGTTAGCTGGCTGCATGTCATTCAGCTGCTTAACATTTGAAGAAAGTAAAACATTTTCTAATTCACAATTGATTTTAGATGTACCTACATCATTGTACAAATTATAAGAGTAGCACAACAACCTATTCTAGATATCTATGTTCTTTTAGTGTCAATCATATTTGTAATCTTTTGTAGCAGTCTTGCAGTTAAAAGGGTGCTATGAACTTCGTCATCTTTATCGTTCTATATGGGGAAGTTGACTTGAACTCCCTCAAATCTCTATCATTTTCCGTGTTACTAAACTAAGAATCCTTAGTTTTAAATCTGTCCTCCCAATAAATCTCGGAATCTTTCAGTGATAATTAGAGGTATTAGGAAGTTAAGTGAGACATATACAATTAAAATTTTCAACATGCTGAATCTCAGGGAGATACCTGATTGTTCGTGGTACGCAGCGTCTGGACTTCAGAGTCCCCTTTCAGCTATCAAAGATCGAGCAAGCCTTAGCTCTGACTGCAATTGATTCATCTGTAACATGAATAGTATGTTTTATAAGAGAAAGGCCTTGTAATGATCCTTCGGTGGACTTTGTATTGTAACCAACATAAGTTGAGGTTTCTCAAGGAACCAGTAAGCGAGCACTTTGTCACAATCAGGGAACGCACTACCAAGAGATGTCTGAGGAAACCATAATCCTCAAGGCACAATGTTCACTGTCGTCACCTGTATAATATGAGAACTGTGATTATCAACATAAAAATCCCTCATGTAAACGCCAGTATGCCCATGAGGAAGATCCAAATATCAAACAAAAAGCTCCTCCTTTTTCTGCTTAATAAAGTGCCTTTCAGCCACTTGTCACAAGAAAGTTGTCCCCAACTCCCTTGGTTATACCCACCCAGGGGTGATGGAATGTGCTTGATGAAATATGCTCCTTAGACGGGAGCGATGAACTCATGACCTTCTCTATCTGCTCAAATACGCCTCTAATTATCCTTCATATCAGCACAATTATAACATGCCCCTCCCTTTTAACTATATCACTTGCTTCATATTTAACCAAGATCTGTTCACAGTCTGTAGAGAAAGAAACAAGTTACTAACCATTTATCCGCAAACCATTACAATCAAAGTAGCAGAAAACTATTGCTAAAGCCAGGGAAAGGCAAATTGTATCAAGATAGCATATTTTAACTCTTTAACCTGTCATCATCAAACACGATATCTCCACCTTAATTGGTCAGGAGATGGCTCAAACAAAAACTGTATTTGCTCTAAGCTACTAAACTAAGGGTCATAATGTTGTCATTATCAAGTATCACCTCAGGAGTAACCGATCGTAATCAGGGGCAGATCTAGAAATTTTTTTGAGTGGGACAAATTTTATTGTATTGAATAAAAAAATTAAAATAATAATATTTTTATATAAATTTTTCTGAAAAATTTGGCCCCCACTTGCCCCCAATGTACATCCGCCCCTGATCGTAGTTCCTGTTCATGAGCTGCTAACATGTGGCAAGATCAACCCGATATGACCATATCATCGATTACTCACTCCTCTGATTTGACTTCACTTTAATTTCGGACTCTGTTGTTATCTGTGGAAAATTAGACACCAATAGCTATTTACAGTAAAAGAGTACAAGAAAGCTCTTTAAGGACAGAAATTGAAAGGAAAACAAAATTTATAGAGGAATAAGTTTCCTACATAATTTAAAACTACAAATAAGGAGGGGTAGTTCGTCACAAAACTTTGATATCTAAATTTGACGTAATTGGAAGAAAAATGAATCACTTTGATCGTATTACAGTGCTATGCTATTATACTGTGTTACGTTGTTATTCATGGAAAGTTCATTTACACTGATTGCTACAATTTCTCCTGTATAGGTGCTAACTTGATCTGTTGCTGTTGACCGAGAGATGATTAAGAGGTATGATGATCTCTCTGATCCCTTACTATATTCTGACACTCCCCCTTAAGTTGAGTAGTGGGATCTCCAATACTTAACTTGCCCAGAATACTTTCAAAAATTCTTTCATTAACTGCTTTTGTCAAGAAGTCAGCCAGCTGGTCTTCAGATCGGACAAAAGGTAACTCCACTATTCCTGCTTTCAGTTTCTCTTTGATGAAGTGCCTATCCACCTCAACATGTTTGGTTCTATCATGTTGAACTGGATTCTCTGAAATACTGATCGCAACCTTATTGTCACAAAAAATCTTACAGGCTCCGGACGGAGGAAAACCAATCTCAGTTAACAATTTCCGTAGCCAAAGTATTTCAGCTAAGCCTCGAGCCACTCCTCGAAATTCTACTTCTGCACTATATAGGGCTACCACATTCTGCTTCTTACTCCTCCAAGTGACTAGATTTCCACCCACAAGAGTGCAATATCCAGATGTGGACCTTCTATCTATAGGGTTACCTGCCCAATCTGCATCTGTGTATCCTTGTATCTCCAAGTGCCCATTTCTTTTGAACAATACCCCTTGACTTGGTGTGCCCTTCAGATACCTCACAATTCTAAGTGCAACTTCCAAGTGATCTGTCTGGGGTCGATGCATAAACTGACTCACAATCCCAACTACATATGCTATATCAGGTCGAGTGTGAGACAGATAAATTAGTTTCCCTACCAGACGTTGATACCTTTCCCGATCTGCCAACTCGGCTCCTTCAACATTTTGAAGTCCATGATTCACCACAATGGGCGTGTCAGCTGGTCTACAGTCAATCATCCCTGTCTCTGCCAACAGATCCAGAATATACTTCTTCTGGTAAATGTATATTCCCTTTCCTGACCTGAGTACTTCTATCCCAAAGAAGTATTTTAGTGCCCCAAGTCTTTCATCTCTAACTCAGTAAACAAGTTCCTTCTCAATCTTGCCATTTCTTCTATATCATTCCCTATAATGATCATATCATCGACATAAATAATCAAACAAGTCACCAAATTACCTCGTCGTTTAAGGAACAACGTGTGGTATGAATTACTCTGCCTGAACCTATAGCCCTTCATTGCAACAGTGAATCTCCCAAATCACGCTCTCGGAGACTATTGAAGGCCGTATAGTGACTTCTTCAGCCGACATACTTCTCCAGTTTCAAAAACATTAGTGAACCCGGGTGGTGCCTCCATATACACTTCTTCTTTTAGATCTCTGTGTAAAAAGGCATTCTTCACATCGAACTGATGAAGAGGCCATCCCTTGTTTGCTCCTATCGAGAACAACACCCTGATCGTATCCATCTTAGCCACAGGGGAAAAAGTTTCTGAGTAGTTTATCTCGTATGTCTGTGTATATCCTTTTGCCACCAGCCGTGCCTTGTACCTCTCAACTGACCCATCAGGTTTGTGCTTGATAGTGAAGACCCAGCGACACCCTACTGATTTCTTCCCTTTTGGCAATCGACACTTCTCCCAAGTGTTGTTTTTAGTTAATGCTTCCATCTCATCTTTCATTGCATTTGTCCAGTTATTTGACTTCAGGGCAACTTCCACAGTGCTGGGAACCTCTTCTGTATATAAGTCCATCACAAAGGCTCGGGCTGTTTCTGATAAACTCCCCCTTACTATATTTTCTACTAGATATCTGGATTCTCGCACTCCTTTCTCCGGAGCATACCTTTTTGGTGGGATCTCCTTGTTACTCATCGGTGGTAAAACATATCTCCCCGCATCCTCTTCTTGTTCTTCTGTGATCTCAGCATTATCAATGTTAGAGGATTCAATAATGAGAGTCTCAATAATTTCAGAATCTCTTACCTCAGGTATCAAGGGAATAGGAGGTGTTTCTTCTGAGGCAGAGAGTTCCATGGATTGTATGGAAGTTTCAAAGGTTGGCCTGGTAGTACTGTTAACTGATTCTGTTAGAACCGCTTCCGGACTTGGCAACCAACTTAGTGTGTCTAAAATTTCACTCTTCCCCTGACCACTAGGTTGGTCATTATAGAAATATTTAGTTTCAAGAAAGTCATAGTTCATTGTAGTAAACATATGATAGGTTTTTGGATCATAACAACTATACCCCTTTTGGTTTACTCCGTATCCCACAAAGACACACTTTACAGCACATGGGTCAAATTTGGTTCTTTCGTTTTAGGTATATGGACAAAGGCTGAAAACCCAAAGATTCTAGGCTGAAGGGTAAGGCTCGGGGGTATGTTGGTAAAGTTGGCAAGGGTGTGAATCAGAGTTTTGAGATTTAGGATTTTGGTTGGAAGTCTGTTTAGGAGGTAGGTGGCTGTGGCTACAGCTTCAGGCCAAAATGATTTAGGAACCTGAGATTTAAGAAGTAAAGCACGAGTCATTTCAAGAAGGATACGGTTTTTCCTTTCGGCAACATCGTTTTGTTTTGGGGTATGCGGACAGGTGGTCTGATGGATTAACCCTTTTTCTTGAAAAAAACTTTTCATAGTTGAATTTACAAACTCTCCCCCATTATCGGAACGTAAAATCTGGATGGTTTTTTTAAATTGGTTTTTGATCATGGCATAAAAGAGGATAAACTTGTCAACAACTTCGGATTTATGTTTCAAAAAATATACCCATGTCATACGAGTGCAATCATCAACAAATATCAAGAAATATCTAAATCCTTGACCCCCCAAAACAGGTGCTGGGCCCCAAACATCAGAATGAATTAATGAAAACACTGAATCAGTACGGCTATTACTGGGTTTAAAAGTTTGTCTATGGCTTTTTTCCAAGACACACGTTTCACAATTGAACACATTATTAGACTAGAATAACTTAGGAAATAAAAGCTTTAAATAACTCGTGGATAGATGTCCCAGTCGACGGTGCCAAAGCCAAGCTTCCCAGTCTGCAGTTCCGTGAGCCAGCATCGCAGTACCGTTTTGGGCTATCTCATCCACGTAGTACAATCCATGGTACTCAGTACCACGTCCAATAATCTCCCCCGTCCTGATATCCTGTAAAAGACAGAAATTAGGGTTCATTAGTACCATACAATTTAATTCCTTAGTCACGTGACTAATGGATAACAGCTTATGTGATAACGAAGGGACATAAAGACAATTTGAAATTTTCAAAGTGGGTGATATTTCAATGGACCCCGCCCCTGCTACTGATGCAATTCCTCCATTAGCTGTTCTAACATGTGTCTTAGTTGGCTTCGAGGGAACAACTATATCTGAGACATCAAAGGTCATGGAGTCGGTGGCCCCACAGTCAAAAATCCAACAACTATTCTTATCCTCCTGATTTTGGACAACATATGCAATTGCCACATTTTCTGGGGTTTGACCGAAATTCTCAAACAATGCAATACTCAAATTTAACAAATCCAAAACATCTAGACTAAAAAATCTAGGGTTAGAGATAGAAGGGTTTGGTAATAAATTCCCAAACCCTATACCTATATATCCTCCATCTTTATTCCCAAACCCTATACCTATATATCCTCCATCTTTTTTTTCCTTCCGCAACCCTAGCCGCCGCCACCATTCCATATCTGCCTGCTTCTCCACTGCTCCCATGGTCGCCGCCGCTGTTACTGGTGGTTTCGTTGCTGCCCACAGCGGCTGCAGCCTTGCTGGTGGCTCCGGTGACTACTGTTGCTTTGTTCCTGTGATTTTCTGTCCACCACTCCAGATATCCCACAATCTGAAAGCATTGCTCCTTGGTATGTTTACTTATACCGCATTGGGAACATCGAAGCTTCGATTTGTCTGACCGGGATGATGCTCCTCCTAATTTGGGGTCTGACTGGCGCTGTCTACGGGAAACAAGCCCTGTCGCCTCTGTTGTTTGGCCGAAATTGGTCTTCCCTGTGACAGCTAAGCCACCCCTAATTCCCTGTGATGTCGGCTCTCCGGTAGATACCCCCAGAATATTTAGTCTTGCCGTCTCCTTCCTTACTGCAGCATACGTTGCCTCCGTCGAGGGAAGTGGCTCAATTCTCATAATTTCTCTTTTGATTTGATCATACTTGTGGTCGATAGCATTTAGAAACTGGAACAGCTTTTGTTCTTGCCTGATCGTGTTGTACATTGCTATGTCCACTGCCGATTTCATCGGATTTGGCTCCCTCCGATCTATCTCGCCCCATACTCCTTGCAGTACTAGCAAAAATCCTCCAATATGTCCATTCCTTGTTTCATGCCATTAACCTTGGCGTGAAGGTTGAATACTTGCAGTTTATCCCGGCCACTGCTATATGTGACCACCAGTGCGTTCCACAATTCCCTTACAGTAGGGTACTCTGTAAGGTTATTTGCTATCTGTGGCTCAATGTTTTGAATGAGCCACAAGAATACCACCAGGTCATCTTGTTCCCACTTCTCGTACTCTGGATCTCCGATCTGGGATGGCTCTGGAACCCCTATGATATGATTCAATAAAGCCTTGGATTTGCCTCCTATGGCCACTTTCATCATGCGTGACCATAAGGCGTAATTCTAGTTGTTCAGTTTTACGTTGAGGGATAGATTGTCTGGTATTGTATGTTTCTGGCTTTTGGTGTCAAGGCCGTTTTTCAGGAGGTTGGCTATTCTGATGGTCAGGTCATCATTTGTGATGCCTGATGTGGTTTCATCGTCGGACATAATTTCTGGTTGGCTTTCTGGCTGGTTTTCTGAGGTAAGTCTGGTAGATGATGATGCATAATGACTAATTGGCCTAGAACCGGTCACACTGCTCTGATACCATCATAACTTAGACGTAATTGGAAGAAAATTGAATCTCATTAATCGTATCGTATTACAGTGCTATGCTATTATACTGTGTTACATTGTTATTCATGGAAAGCCATTTACACTGATTGGTACAATTTCTCCTGTACAGGTACTAACTTGATATGTTACTGTTGACCGAGAGATGATTAAGGGATATGATGATCTCTCTAATCCCTTACCATATTCTGACACCGTATACCTAGGACTGTTACAACCATTAACCATTCTCGACAGGAGCTGGAGGGAACTTACTCCGAACTTCATCAAGGGCCTCCCCACATTTAAGGGAAATTCTGTAATCTTGGTAGTGATCGACCGGTTCACCAAATACCCTCTTTTCATTCCAGTTAAACACCTCTATTCATCTGTAGATATTACTTAATTATTAATTGATCACGTCTTTTAAGTTGCGTGGAATGCCCGATCTTATTTTCTCCCCCTCCTCTCTTTTCTCTCTCTAGTTGTTGCGATTCTTTCCTTTGTGTGCATTCTTCTTCCTCCCCTCCTCGATTCATTTCCTTAGTAAAACACAACGTGGTAAAATTCAACTTTTGGACATTTTTCCATTAGGACCCTGATACATGGATTTCTGTGGTTGGTACAAAGGGTTTGTCTATGGTATGAGTCAAGAGAGCAGTTGTCTTAAATCTACCTTGAGATTTCTGAGACTCTCATATTCCAATTACTTGATGGTTTTATCTGTCTAAGTTAACATTCATTCTAATGGGTGAATATTGATTAAAAAGAAATAGCTTTGTTTGGGTGGTCTCTGTCTCCTAATGCAAAACAAAAGTTTGCCCTTTCTGGTTTATGTTTCACTCGTTTTTTTGTTTTAAGACAAAAGGAAAAAGTAGGAATAGTAGGATAACCGATACAACACCATTTAATCATTCTTGTTCCTAAGATCTGCCCATGATGCAATCAAGAACCCATTACCACCCAGTTTCGGATGGTACATATATGTACATCAACAAATAGATGTAAGCAACCAAAATCCACACTGTTCAAAGACAAACCGAAAAACAGTAAGAACTTATCATCACTCGTTCTGATACTCAGGATTGAATGCAAGAGCCTCACGATAGATCAGCTCCTTCATTTGTTCCTCAGACAGTGCATGCTGCTCAAAGTCAAAGCTGAAGGGCGTCATGCACACTGGCTCATCACTTACGTCATGTAGCGATGTTAAGTAAGGATGGGCAAGAGCTTCCTCCACTGTAACAAATTATCATTTTTATCCCATGTCATCATAGATGGAAAAAAGAAAAATTGTTGACTCTAACAAAGAAATACTATAGACAAAGAAGAGAAAACATTGCACAGTATCATTAGACGACTTGCAACATTATAAAGATAACAGATAATCAGCGTTGTAATCGAGTATAAGTCAGAACAGTATACTGAACTTTCCTGCTAGATGTAACAAAATCATTGAGATTCTCTTGAAGCAATAGCAGGAAACAAATTGAATAATTGGTAATGCAAGACCGGGACACTGAGGAATTACATCATGCCAATTATGACATTCGGATGTAAACAAAATCATTGAAATTCTGCTGACCTGAGATCCTTAGTCTGGGATCAAATGTTAACATCTTCTCAACAAGATCAATAGCAACTGGGTGGACAGTTGGAAACTTCTCAGTGAACGACTGACGACGATAAAGAGGAAGTTGTCGGATGTATCTCTTGGCATTTTCATTCAAAAACCCCAATTCAGCTTCTGCTGGAGTGCCAATCAACTGCAAGATTCAGTATCAGTTAGCTTTATGTCATTAAGTTGCACAACTTACCCACTAAACTCAAGCAGATGACATCCTGAAGTTTGTCATGAAATAGGAAGAAAGAGGTTAAAATTACCTCCATAAGCAAATGTAGCTGATTCACCTGATCTCTACCAGGGAACAGGGGCTTTCTATCCATCAGTTCCATGAAAATACAACCCACTGACCATACATCGATAGCAGCAGTATAATCTGAGGAATTCAACAGCAACTCTGGTGCCCGATACCATCTTGTAACAACATATTCTGTCATGAAATCAGTTTCTGATGTAACCCGAGCAAGACCAAAATCACATATCTTTAGGTCACAATTGGCATTCAAGAGAAGATTGCTAGGTTTTAAATCTCGGTGTAGAACATTTGCAGAATGTATGTACTTTAATCCTCGGAGAATCTGATAGAGGAAGTACTGCATAAAAAATGAATACATATATAAAAGCAGGATATATATGATAATGATCATTAACTAACAAGAAGAACATTGTGCGAGTTGAACTCACCAAAACCATAAGCTGTATCAGTTTTTAATTTGATGCACGCAACATCAAGTTTGAATTTCATGCTGTTATTTTATCAGTTGCAGGCTGTCTACTGCTCCAGTTATACATTTTATGTTAAAGGGTAATGGTGTTTTGATTTGAAAGAAGTGAAAAAGAATTTCACTTCGGGCCAAACATGTCTAGAACCACATAGTTAGAGCCAATTTTTAAGATCCAAACAGAAGTTGCAAAATGTTAAAGGTTATCCAGAAAATAGTCAGTGAGAAATGTAGAGCATTAAATGTCTCAATGTTATCCTGTTCAAGCCCCCTATTCAGTCAACCATTTTCTGTACAAGTAAAATCCTAATGAACTTTATATATGATCACAGGGAAAGATGTAACAGTTTGTAATATGTGAAATTCCATAGCAATCTCAAATTGGGAAGTACTTGTCGAAGTTTCATACAGCACTTGGTAATAAAATTTCAAACAATTGTTAATCTACCTGAGAAAATGACAACCCATCTAATACTCACATATTCACAGTGGACATTCAGCTGTTCATTGTGAGAGAGGAGTGCCAAATACATGTTAATATTAGGATCTTATCAAAGACATTTATGTTCTGGGTCTCCTAAATTAAACAATTGTTAATTTTTTCAGCCACAACAGCATCCATAACTGGTGCTGAAAGCTTATCAGAGGAGTAAGGTCATAAAGCAGGCAGTTATTATCAAAATGGAACATTCAAAACTTAAGACTGAAGAAATTTAGCAAAAATTCCTTCATCCCTCAGTCTGCCTCATAAAAAGATAAGAAAGGAGGTACCTATCTGTAATACAAGCATAGGTTTTTCAATTTCAGACAAATCATTTAAAATAAAGTCAAAAGGAATTAAGCACAAATTTCTCTTCTCTATACTCAGAAGGCTTTAATGCCAATCCAACATAGCTGTATTTGGCTATCCCACCTTAGTTCAGGTCTGACACAACATTTAAGTAGTTTTCAAACACTGTTGATTATGTAACTGCTATTCTTAAACCATTTAGTCTTTCTATTCTTATTTTCGAATTTTTTGGTAGCTTTCCTTTTGTATTTTAAATGGGAATGTGATTCATCTCTACAATAAATAGTCTTAGTTCAATTTTCAACTTCTATAGTGATCCTTCTAACAGGATACTATGATACGAAAATTTCTTTTTATCCAAATATTTATAGAACCACATGAGGTAGGTCTGTAATTGATTCAAGATTAATAAGAAGGCAGTATATGCAATTATAGCTTCACAAAATCTACATTTAAAAGGCTTAAATATCCTAGAAGAATATTCTTTTGCCATGACCACAAACATAATATCATCTAACATTGCACTAGCCCCAACAACAACATAACAGCCAGACCAAGGAACAACGTCACTTGATTCATTTGAAGGCTTATCATCAAGTTACAGGTGAATGGTGTAAATGAACAAGCACAAAAGAAAAAGGTCTCCATATCAGTTACTCATGGATGAACCATTGATTTCTACTGACTACAAATAGCAACATCAAAAGCTTTGCTTACACAAGACATGTGGAGTGCTTACAAGAAGACTCAAGTTGATCTACAGCTAAATAGTCGAAGTGCACGAGACTTCTGATAGCAGAGAATGTATTACCAATTAATATTACAACAAAACATGAAATATCAATGCCAACCTGACAATGTTCCTCGGACAATGCCTGATTAGAACGAATTATCTGATGCAGGTCAGTATCCATTAGCTCATAGGCGATATAAACATCATTAAATGATTCTCTTTGGGGTGGGGGTATTATATCCCTGATTGCAACAACCTGAACCACAAACAAATTTTCCATTAATAAAAGATTTTTCTAGAAAAATTATGCAATTCATTTCAGTTGTACCAATCTCTATAAACTCTTAAAATTAAAAAAATCTAACACACACATGCACAAGTAAATTGAAATTCTAAGAAAAACAATCCAAAAATTGTCATCAGCTTATACTAGACTTCAAAACAAGGCAAATTAGCCGGTGCAAACAAGACTATCACAGCTATCGACTATGCCAACAAATTTCAATTTTGAAAGTATGAGAGCCATAGTTCAGTGGCAATATTCCTTTGATCATCTACTCCAATATCAGTACAGAAACTTTAATGCAAAGTCCAGAACTACCATCAAGCCAACAACTCCATGAACGTGATATTTTGGGAAAATGATCCAGTATATTATTGAGAATATCTTCCATTTGCACCTTTAATTTCATAAAGTGCCATGTGCTGAGAGAAGCTCTAGTAATGACTCACAGATGAAACAATAATTGACCAGTTGAACCTTATAAACGTGTTCTTTTATTCGTACACAAAACATCAACTTCATGAAACAACTTTCCAGATGGATAAGGCATATATACTTGTCTCCCACTGGTAACATGCAACAATTGCTTTCTCATTCAAAAGTGGCAAGATAAGACAAAGTTCCTGAAATGACTTTACAAAACTTTACATAGAAAGTACTGCTAGCTGCCAATTATTTCCATCCACCAAAGATGGCCATCAGTGAACACTTTTTCCTATTGAAAAGAGAATCCCGATTGGTTTTAGGATGTAGCTTGCTGTTTGTGTCATTTCTTGCACAAAAACGAAAATGAATTGAATCAATAACGGATGAAGCATTTTTGACCTTTTGTTTAATAGCTTATCCAATGCAGACAATTCACATAAAATTAAAAAAAAATTAAAATTCAATCATATTCCTAACAAAAAAATGTACAAGAACCCGTAATTAATCACTCACTGACGTTTTCATGATCCATGTGCCGAACTAACTTTATCTCACGGAGAGTCCTCTTGGCATCAATCTTGTTATCAAATGCATTAGTTATCTTCTTTATTGCCACATGCTCACCAGTCTCAGAGTTCAATGCCGAGCTACACATAAGAAAGCAAAACAACACAAAATCATCAGAACTTTCTACACCAAATATTGAAGTGCTTGCATTCATCTCAACCATACTAGTCCAAATTTATCATGAAGCAAACTTTGTAACAACTGCACAAGAAAAGAAAGTATACAAAAAAAACCACCAACCAGAGAAAATTTAGAAGTCTTCAAAGTAACATTTCCAAGTAAGAAAAGAAGCTCCAAAAGATAACATTAGAAATGGAAACACTTTACGCACTTATAGAAAAGAAAAAAAAGTAAGTAAACATAAACAGTGTGTGTACCAGACGATGCCGTAAGCGCCTTTGCCGATGGGCATAATAGGAGGCTTATACTTAGCAGTGACCTCAAAAATATTACCGAATATGTTATACTGTATAAACCTCCCGCCGTGGCTGAGATTCGCCGGAATATTATCGATCCCAGAGGGTATAGGGTGCGGCTGCTGCTGTTGCTGAGGCGGCTCCGCCGCCGCTCCCTCCACCATCTCGGTGTCAGGCTGCTGCCCCGTTCTGTCCATTCGATAACTTCGCTGGAGGACTCTGTTGGTGGGTCGGATTGGTTCTCCGAGTACTTTCCCGTCAACAGATCTAAACCTCTCCTCTACCTGTGCTTGTGAGAGAGAGTCTCTCAGTCACTGTTATTTGTTTCTTTTTTGTGCTGGCGTCTTTCTCTGCTTTGTAGTTTTGTTTTGGTGAATTGGGTTGTTGACACGTGGCAAGTGGAATTGTGCTTTCCTTTTTGTCTATTGAAAACATGGTAAATTTATAAGCTTGTAGGTGTGGAAATGTGGACTTGATTTCCACTTTTTGGTAGGATTGGAAAAATACAAGAAGAGATTGTCTGATTGGAACAAATCACAATCTTTTCGTGTGGAAAGGGAAGATTTGAAACAAAAAGTTGCAGTCAAATAAGCAAGACTTGTTGATGGTTGTAAGTCTTTGTTGGTTGTAAGTATGGAGTTTCCATCATTTACTCGGAACTCCTAACAAGTTTTAAGGTCGGTAGGTACATGGCATCATTACTATGGCCTTCCTTGAAGGAAAGGGTGATATGACTCTATTGAATTTAGAGCATAAAAGAGGGAGACTGTGGCCTATGTTGAAACTAATTCTCTTTATGTTATGAATGGCCTTCCACATTCCAACAAAAAAGGATGATGAGCCAGCCAAGGCATTGCTGTGAACCAAACTTTGTTTTTTCTTCGCATTTTCCTTCTTTCTCAACATTCTCAAAAACGAGTAAAGCACTAAAATGCATTTTGTTTGCTAAACAATTACATACATTAAGACTTTAGTTTTACTTTTAAACAAACGGGTTCACTTGCTTGCAAAGGTATCCCAAGATATTGATTCTCATTTACAACAAGTACATATGGTCCTCTTTGCCATAATGGAATCAGAAACTAATTAAGCTAGCTTCCATTGTTAAGCTCTTGAAGAACATTTCAGGAGGAATAGAGGAAACAAACAGACAAGCTTGCCAAAGAATGAGCTGGGGAAGTGCAAAATGATGGATTTATTGGAGTTGCATATATGTATGAATTCCACTTCTCCTGGGAATTTAAAAGGCAGGATTAAACAACTACAGGTACTGAATTATGAAGTTATTGCTTTACTCGGAAGCTTCTTTGACAGTTTCTTTGACAGTCTTTCCTTTCTCTCTTAGTTTGGCCACAGCTTTTTTCAAGGCTTCCTTCCTCTTCTTACTAGCAATTATTTTTGCCTGTACACCACTCACATTTGGGTCCTTTTTCTCTTCCGGTGGAGGTGGTGGTGGCCTTCTAGCAGCAATTGCAGTGGAGCCACCAATGTTTAAGCCCAGAATGACACCACTCAATCCCAAAGTCAAAGACCTGCATTACAAACCTTTGTTCAAATTAAGAGAAACTATATGAAAATAGTAATCGAAAAAGTGTTTGCTTTATACTCGGTCTTCAAGGCACATTTGTGCAAAATGACCAACCTGCGCTGTACAAGTTTGCTTTGCGAAACAGACGTCAAATTTCCACTGCAACTGCACACAGCTTTAGACCTTGGAAATGGAACACGTGCAGAATTGCGTGAGATGGGAGTTGCAGAAGCTGCTGGTGTTATGTTGAGTGAATGAGCCATGATTTTGGCTGAATTGAAGGGAGTGAGATGGCCTTTTTCATTTTACTGACTCTATATCGGAGGGATAGTGCTCTGAGGTCCAGCATGTCATCACGGACAAGGGTGATGGAAATCTATTGGCTGCTAGCAGATAAGGTTTTAGTATTGCTATGTAAGTGGACCCGTTTCGAGGCTCTTTGCTCAGATTTTAATCTCTTTTTCCATCACTTGGGCGTGTGATCCTTGTGGCTCTATACGCATTCAGAGACCCAAATCAGGAGCCATCACATTAAACACAAAGTATATCAGCTTTTTGCACTCATTTCTTTTGTGCACAGGTGTGATCATTGTCGCCTTTGGGCAGAAAAAGATCAACACACTTTCCGAAAAGTTAATGGAATATTCAATACGATGAAGCATATCCAATCCACATAAATGGAGACTGGACAAAGCTGATTAGTCGTGCAGTTGAGCTTTGTTAAATGCCATTGAACCTAACAAGTCATACCAGTCCTCCCATGCAAACTGGCAACAATTGAGCTTTGTTAAATGCCATTGAACCTAACTAGTCGTACCACTCATCCCATGCAAATTGGCAATTCATAGCTTGGCTTACAACAAATAATACATAATTCACAATGACGACAAACATTAATAAACCACGAAGAAATAAACTAATAGAGGGACTTATAACTCAAACTGAGATTTTGCATTCCATATAACTCAAAACTGAAATTTTGCATTCCATACTCAAGCTCTAAGTTCCAAAACATGTGTCGTTCCAAAGTTATTCTAAAAGGAGATAATTTTGCAAGAAAAAATAAACAAAAATTAACTTCATAAATTGAAATAATCTTTAGTAGTAGCATGTGCACTGATGAGAAGATGTGATGTTTGAGAACTCCAATGCCAGCCTACTTATAGTTTCACTCTTCATCCTCATCATCATCAGCCACCGCCGAGTTAAGGTTCTGTAGACGCTGGATCAACGAAGCTCTCTTTTGCTCGTATGTCAGCTTCTTTGCGTTATACCTACATCACATACAACATCAATGAAAGATGCTCAAACCCGCAAAAGATTCAGTATGATAAGCTTGTGACTAAATGACATGAAACAAGATCTACTAGCAAAATACCATTGCAGAAAAGCAAATTGAATTTTAAATCCAAGGAATTATATGAAGGTTAATGACAAATCCTTGAAGCAAACAAGCTAATCTGGTGTTTTCATTATACATATATACATGGCGGAAGATTGGATCCTTGTACTAATGATTCTGATTACTGAAGTAAAAAATCATACATTACAAAATATTTCCACATCAATTAAATAACAGACCTCTTGTGCTCCTTAGGTTGTGGCTTCTCAGATTTCTTGAATGTGGGATCAGCACGAATGGCAGCATGGACCTTTTTGTACAAGGCCTCCATGCCATCAGGCTCAATTTCTCTCTTGATGTACTCACTGAAGTGCAACTGATACTTCTCTGGTTCATCCTCCATCATAGTCTAAAAGAGTATGATAACACTCATATAAGAACTTGTAGGTAAACTAAACAAACGCAACATATTCAAAGATGATCTAGCAGATGTTTAAGTGATTTGGAATTACCCTCATGTATGCAGCAACATGCCCGCCATAGATATACTTGCGGTGAACCTCAGCATCAAGCTGTTTACCATCCTTGGAGAAGCCAGCAAAACGTTTATCACTGTGAGGAATATCCAGACCACCATCTAGAGCACCCTGTACAAAAAGGCAGAATATTCAATGAACAATGCAAGAAAAATATTTCAAAAACATAAATGGTAAGTGAGTTGACTAGAATTCAGTCAAATAACCACACCCAAAACAACAGACTTAGAAAAGTTCTCAATCTGTATGATCAGGACAAGCATACTCTTAGGGAAAGAGTAAATAGGGCAAAGGTAAATACGGCCATCTCAAAAGGAGTTTACTAGTTGCCAAAGTAAAACATACCATTTTAAAGACCTATAACTTATCAAAAGACACAAAACCAAGGTATGAAGACCAACGTATGAAGACTGCTACCCATTTCTGGAAAAGTTTAGAAACAATATTAATGCTTGGCATAACAGATTCCTAAACTATGCAGGAAGATTGGAACTTATTTCCTCAGTTTGGAGGAATTTACACTCATTGGAGCTCACATCTATTTTTGCCAAAGAGATTGAACAGATAGATTGAAAGTGCATGAGGAACGTCCTGTCATCTGGTAAACCAGAAAACCCAGAAAACTGAAAAGGGTGCCAATATAAAGTGGGAAAGCTTATAGTTTCAGATTATTCAAACAGTATTGATTGCTAAAAGAATTTGGAGAATATGCAGTGACAAGGAAACTCTCTGGACAAAATGGGTAGATGAATATTATCCAAAGGAAATGTCACTATGGCAATTAAAAATAGGCAAGGAGCAGTCCTGGAGCTTCATTCAGATTCTACGGAATACAGTTTGATCCCTACATCAAACACCAAGTGGGGAATGGGTTTTCTACATGGTTTTGGTTTGATAACTAGACTAATGGAAGTCCACTCATCCTCAGAGAGAAATCTAACCAATTAGGGTTCAGGTTTCCATTCAGAACAAAGGTTAAGGCAGTCATACAGGGGCAGAGCTGGAAGTGCAGTAGCAGAGTGGAAAGGTTGTCTGAATACCTCTCCCAATCCAGAAGTGGATGACAAGGTTTTTATGGTTCAAGGCCCTTTAGTAATACCTCATGCATGAACATCTTCAGACCTACTTCTGACAAGGTACAATGGTACAAGGTGGTTTGGGAGAACTCTAATTCCTAAAGCCTCATTCATTACCTGATTGGCAGCAAAACAGAGATTAAGCACAAGAGAGACATGCTTTGGCCTGGTAGATCAGCTATACATCCTCTAAGTCCAAGCCCGAAACCATTTCTCATCTTTTTTCCAAATGCCAATATTCAGCCACTCTCTGGTCTAGAATCCAACAAATGTGGAATGTCTTTTGTGGGGTGAATGAATGGTTTTGTTCGAATAAGGATGGATATGATATCATTAGATCAGCTTTTAACTATTGCATCTACTCAATATGGAGGGAAAGAAATTACAGGAGTTTTTTTTTTTTGAGAAATTAAAATGAAATTAATATAATAAAGAGTAAGGAACAATGACTATTGGAGGGTAGCTGGGTAGCAAACACTCTCCAATAGTTAAATAACACCGTTAGACTTACTACAACAGACACTGAGAAGGCACATTGCACGACACCGTTTGGCCACCAAAGAGTTGAAAAACACGTAAAAACGACACATCACAGGAGTTACTGAGATATGTCACAGGACAAGTACACAGTAACACATAATACTATTTGTTGGATCAGAGAGATACTAAAGATACACAAAGCACATGAAGAGGCAAGTCCAGTAATGAGAATCAGGGCATTTGTAAAAAGAGATGTTTTCCATTGTATGTGCCTATATATTAGTCTGAGGTTGTTAAGAATTACAACTTAATTACAGAAGTTGTGGGAGATACTCATTGTAATGTTGTGTAAGGGTTGTCCTTAGCAAATGAAATTATTTATTTTTCAAAAAAGAAGAAATATATAAGAATTATCCTTTTAGATACCTTCAGAGCCCCAAACACACGATTTCCAGTTGTGGTCCTGATTAGGCCGACATCCAGCAAAGCACGGAAGGGCCTCCTTTCTGTCGGTTCTACAGAGAAATCCTCACCTGTGGCCTGATCATGGAAGCCATTTTGGCACCTTAGTTTCTTATATATAAAACGTTGCATGAAGTTATGATTGCTCAATGTAAGAAAAGAAGAATGTTAGTTTGCTGCTCTTTTATTCATAAGGGTGAGGTTTAATTTTGCAGAATGAACCTCAACGTTGCCTTGATATTCATCATCCATCTCCAGCATTTTCAACACCCGGCGAGCCAAGAGAAGTCCAGTGCAATAAGCTGCCCCATTTTTCACATAAACATTAAACAGAGTCAACAATTTTCAATTTTAGGTAAAGAATCATTGCTCATCAGATGACAACTTACCTGCTGCATAGTTTGTAAGACCTACTTCAAGTCCATATCGAGGAAGTTCATGAGCATAAGCTGCAGCAAGAACCAAGTCACCGGCAATAGTAGCTGATACAATTTGTGCTACAATATCCTTGTTGCTCTAGAAATTATGTTAAAGGTACACTGATCTCAAACATTCGAAAAACAGCCGAATACTGCAGTATAACTAGATCATATCTATGCATTTTCCAATACCATTCAAAATATTTATTTTCATTTAAGATGAAACAAAACAAACTCTAAATCCAGGGTTGCAATCAATCTACACGCCTGGACAACCCTCATACACACGCACCCACCTGCATACACACATCACTAGCTATCATTCAAACAATGTATGCATATGAAGCAAAGGAAACGCACTTTAAAATGTAACAAAATGATCAAAAGGATACAAATCGAACAACAAATCGATATTTTGGAGTGTTATACTTGTTTTTGTCCTGATTAATCAGGCGAATCCTGGCACGGTAGTCGGTCTTCCCATCTGTATCCAATCCCAAGAAGTAAAAAGAGCTAAACTCCATGAACAGAAACAATCAAAATAAACCCATTAGCACATTAAATCGTTACAATACCTCGTCTTCTCTTATACTTGACCTGAAACCTCTTGAAGTAAGCCTTTGTTTTCTGAGCCTTTACAAAGGCCTGTGATGAGAAAAAACCAAAAAGATTAACACTTTGTTCATGCCCCCTTAATAAATTAACAACAAAAACAGCAGAACAATAACCAACAACGGAATTGCAAAATGTGTTCTGAAACCACGCCTAATTTCGAAGAAACAATAGTATAATCCATTTTCCTCTACACGCAGCTTTCAATTAGTTATCTTTCAAAGCAATAGTGTGAGAAAACAAATGAATGACGAAGACTCACCATTTTCGCAGAGGCAGTTCAGTTGATGAGGAGAGAAAGGGGACGGCTTATGAGGCGAGGTATAATATAAGAAGCGTTGAACTAGGGTTTTAGATGCATTTTTGGGCCCTATAAGAATTAGGGTTCTTGGCCCAAGTCTTTTCTGCTTTTGCTTTATCTTATTACAATGTTTCATGTTCATTGACAATTGACATAAACATGTTTATATGCACCCAAAGTTAAAGCTTGTATCTTTTCTTTAATATAGTATCTCATCTTTGATTTAATAATTGTGTTTATTGAATGCCTGAAAATAAAACTAAAAGTTGGTCTTCCTGTTGTGGGAGGATTGGAATTGAAGTAGTCTTCCGACTAACTAAAAGCAGACAGTAGATATATAAACAACCACAACAATACTAATAGTTATCAGTATCAAAGCACCTCAACTCCACAAATAGAAGATATACAAGCTTTATTTAATTATGAGAACTGCAGTTCCTGATTGAAAACTTCAAGCGGACAATGACAATAATTTTACAAAACATGACAATCCTGAATTGAACACCAGTTCAGTTCTAGTGTTACATCAATGAATTTGGTCCAATATAATCCTCCTAATATACAACAAAAACATGTTTTTATGGACCACACTCGTAACCAATTACAAACAAGGCTCAAAATCTTATGTATATTTAGAAAAAGCATTCAAATTGCGGAGAGGCTAGCCCATTTTCCTAGTTCATAAGGATCGGCATAGTAATATAGCTTGATTCTGTTACACAGAGATAACCCTGCAGGCAAAAGTGGACTTCTTAAACCATAATCATCCTGTTCGGCCGGGTCATCTGCAAAAGCTCCAACATCTCCCAGAAGTTTGAATGTAACTCTGCGACTTTGTATCTGTCTCGGGAAATCAAAGTACATGGCAGTTCCAGCCTTAGCTTCGGGAATTCGATATTCTCCTACAGTCACCATATTGTGCGGTTCCTGAAACATTTTGGGTGGTATTTCAATCAGTGTTGTTTGAAACATTAACTTGGGAGTTAATTAGGAGGAAAAAATGGGACCAAGTTCAAGAAATAAGGTCAAAGTGTGTGCAAGTTTACATTTACATTAAGTGCAGCATTGTAAAAGTAGCACAGACGAATAATTGATTGTACCTTTTTTAACAGGCTCGTCCTGTATTGACAGAATTACATGTGGAAAGATATAATTGAAAAATAATTGGTTTGTAGTTATATTTCTAAACGTGCAAATCAAAATTACAATCCCATTGAAGTTGTACAATGGCGTAGTCCAAGTGAGAATACCTGGAGTGCAGATACTTGAATATACAGCACAGCTGGAGAAATCTGTCTGTCCTCTAAAAATGTTACAGATGTATCCCATATGTCAAAATCTGACGAAGGAGAATGAGAAATTCTCGGCTTTATTGCACTGAATGCATCAAGGCGAAATCCAGCCATCAAAGGAGAAGCAGGAGGTAAATAGAGTTCCAAGTTGAGATCATTATCAAGTAACCTTTCAGCCTCAATTGGGACCTTAAAGAAAATACGTTTTGTCAATAGCAGTTCACAACATACAGCTAGAAATAATGTTGGAGATCTATTCAATCAAACATGGAAGCAGGTCTCATACCTTGAATCTATTCAACTGAGGAGCTCTCTCCAACCAAGTATTGAGTTTCACCTGGTCAGGCCCTTGAGTTGCCATTCCCATCTCTTTCTTCACTGGACTTCCAAGTACTAGAATTCTTCTTGCATGGAGGCATGGGTCATTCCCTACTGATCCACCAAACGAGGCACGTCGATTTACTTCTGCAAAGGGGTTCTCATCTACTGATAAAAGATTGAAGTCTCTCTCAAAATTAATGGAATTTGATCCAGGTCGCTGAAGACGCAAAGTTATCCAAATGATTCGACATCTGACAGGATTTCCAAAGGCAAATAAGACATGCCTAGGTACTCCATCTTTTCTATCCGACTGTTCTGGTCCATAAATGTCCGAGGACGATGTGGCCATTGATTGGACATCCCACTTTCCCATGCATGACCTTTCTTCCCTTTGTATGTTACTACCGGCCCAGATTTGGACCTGTCCAAACAAAGAGAAAAGAACTCCATGTGAGACACAACGCACTGAAGGCATAGAACAAAGCTCAATACAGCACATCACATAGTTAATATTCTGCATCTCCCTTCCCCGGCAAAAGGATATGACAAATAATTGTCAATTATATGACATCCTGGGGATATGTATGTAGGACATAGAAGCAGAAATTGAAGGAATGATGCAACAGAGCAATCATTACAGGTTTGCTCTCTCACTGGATTTGTATGGTGGAACAGAAAGTTAGTAGTGTTTGAAGGTGAGACAACTCTGATATCCAACTAATTAGAATTTTTGTTCTGAAATACTTGGACCTTAATGCCAGTATAATGTTAAATACACAAGTTGCTTCCTTTTGTCATTGCAAGGACGCTACTATGTGCTGCAAATAATTTCAAGGACCTTCTCTCCTTTTTATGAAGTGGTTTACAAGATTTATTCCTGTATCCAATCACCTTTCATTCATCAACATGTTGCTTGTTTTAATGACCAGATATTGTAAAAGGAAAAGCAAACTCTAATAAGCACCAAATCTTGGTACGGTCATGTCTAGTAACTATATCTACTCTAATATTAGTGAACCAATAATTGGGCAGCTAATTAAAATTAAGAAGGATAATTTTACATAAATAACCATCCTTTCCTTTAGGAACATATGGATTATGGAGAGATGTATTGGTTTATACTCTTAGAACCGACAGTTTTACTATTGATGCTCAAGACTCATTTGACACAAGTGTCATTATCCTGGGAATATGATAGATTAGCCTATCTTTATTTGCTTATCTAGCCAAACCAAGTCCATTAGCCTTCAAGCAACAAAAACAAAACTTCATTAGTCTTATGTTTGACTTCGCAAACAGAAATCAAACAGGCAATAATGCATAGTTTTGCTTATCATAGCTAGAACTTAACTGCCATTGGCATAAAAATAACAATTTACATTTGTGAATAATTGATGTCTCATCAATACCTGCACTGAGAGAAATTAAACAAAAACTCTATCACTGATTATTAGAGCATGCTTCAACCTGCCTGCATTTATCTAAATTCATCGCTCTCTTCAAATTGAGATCAGTTATCAACAAAGTAAGCCAGAGAAATTGACCTTTAAATTTATCTAGCGAAACTAAAACTATGTAGACATCCGTGGTACTCAATTTGCTATTTTGCTTTCATGTGCTACAAGGGGAAAAAAAACACAACGTGCAGAAAAATTGCTATCAAGGAATAAAATGACATTCTTCCAACTCAAATTTCTGCTTAGAGTTCTTAGCAATTATAACAATTATAAAGCCCTTTATAGTAACTACAAATTTGAAGCTTAATTTAAGGAACTCCTTTCTAAACTTGGAATATGCTAAATATATAATGGGATAATTAACTTTACTGAGAAGATTCATTCAATTGTTATGTCAGTATCTGTGTACAACAAATACTACATTCTGATTCATCACTGTATCCATCAAAAGCATTATGTACACAATTTCTCCCACATTTGAAGGGATTCAACCTATAAAGCATCCAAGACTCACTTTATAAAGAAACCACTGGCAATAGAGTGGCAAGACGAGAATACTAACCGTGGGAGTATCAGCCATGGAGTAACCACACGGACTAACAAGTAAAATAACTCCACTAACATCAGACAATGTGCCAAGAACAACAGCAAATTCAACAGAAGTTGTATTTGGAGGAGCTTTCCAATATGAATGTTGAGATCCAGAATCCAATGGAGCAAGTAATGACAAAAAAGGTGCTGAATCAGTTGCCGTTTCAACCTACAATGATTATACATATTCAACACCGAGAAATAAAATGAAACAAATAATGAGGAAGTATGAAGCAGAGAAAATAAAACCAAAATAATCTCTAAACCAACAAAGATGCCACAACAAACCACAAACCATCGTATCATTAGATCTCTCCCAACAAATGGAATATGGCCAATATTAATCTCTCCATCCCTCCTCAGGACATATGAGAATTATGCAGAGAGATACGCTAGCTCCCTAGAGCAGTTATTCAGCTGAAAAGAGTGGAGGATGGTAATAGTACCCATGAAGAAACTTGATCAGTATTTTCCCACTTGCACTAATAGTTCCAGTTTAGTTGCAATAATGACATTTTGTGGTGGGTTCATCAATGAAAAAAAAAACATAAAAATACATCTAATAGAGAATCTGGAAGAGGAATTCAAACGATTAGCAGAAAAAGAATAGATGATGTAAAACAGAAAAAGCCTGTTGGAGGGTCTGGTACATAGTTTTTTGGAGCATAAAGGTTACACACTGTACAATGTAGTAGAAGTCAGACAGAGTAGAATGCTGTGTATAGAACATACAATGGCTTTACCGTAGAGGCATCAAAGAGTTAATATTGAACAGATTCACAAGTGGTTGTCCAAGGTTTTTGGAGTGGGCTCTAGACTATAGAACCCCGTCCACCTGCTTCTTTTGGCATGTAAAGATCAGTTGCACAGACATTGATGTCAGAGTTGTACCATGCTTACCTTGCAAATTTGGCATTTGCCTTAGATACTGGTCTTTTGTTTCAAGAGCCACTGAGTGAGATTCTCATGAATATTATCTTATTTTATTGGTACACACATGCTAAAGTTTTCAGAAGTCCCCTCATTGGAAAAAACAAAATTCACACCAAAACTCTAATTTCATATCTAATCATTATCCTGTACAATTTTGCCCCCCCATAAGAACATTAACCACTATTCTAGACAACCAGAACTAGCTAGAAATTAAGAATAACAAGCAGCAAGCAAAGTAGTAATCACTACCACAAGGCCTAATGGCTCTAATGGAGAGGCACTTAAAAGCCTCCTCCTCCCAGGTAGAGTTATTTTTCCATGTACATCCTCATTCTATCTTTTTGATCTTGAAATTTCCATTTTCATTAAAAACTAACCAATTTTTAAAGAGATTGTTAATGATGAAACCAATTTGACCAATGAATCGAAATGAGTAGTCAAATTGGATAAATATATTAGAAATAGATTTGATGGCATATCAAAACATAACCTCATAAGCTGCTGAAATATGGATAACTGAGTTTGGATGCTACATTCATAAGCAAAATGGATAAAGCATAACATAAGAAGTTTAAGGGAGGCAAACCATACGGAGTGTAAGAAGCTAGCAAATGGGAATTCTGCAACTGATTCTTCCCCAGAAAGTAAATGTTGCAGTAGTTTAGGATCACCCGGACCATTAAAAGAATGGCCATTTACAGGAAGGTAATCCCTCAAAGTATATCCTATAACATTATCCAGGGCTTTATTTGCAGCAATCTCTGCACGGTTACGCCTTCGCAAGCTTATCAAGACTCTCAAGTAATCCAATATCAAGGCATGAAGTACAACATCACGGCAGCAGTGTTTACAAAGGACGCCACCAAGTACAATCAAATTATTCACAGAACCATCAGCTTGACTACTGTAACTAGACCCAACTTGACTTATTTGGCCGTTGTAACTTGTCACATCCCTTGAGTTATAGCTAGCAAGCAAAAGAGCTCCCCTACCAGCACAACAAACTTTACAAACCTTTCTCTCGCATTCAGAACACATCAAAATAGACTTTGAAGTTCCCATGGAGGATACAACAGGGGTTGAACATGCTGCTGCTTTTGTTTCAGCCTGTACCTCACACATGCCACCGGAACATCTCTCCTCAAGTCCAGTAACATTCCAGAAATCCACAACATTGTCCTCAATAGTACCAAGACCAATAGCAGCATTTATCTTGTCCTCAAGGGAAGCTTGTCCAAGCAAAGCAAGGGAATTTGCAACCTTGCATAATTTTCCCATATACAATTCATCAACTAAAGCATTTGGATTGATAGTAGCAGGGTCAATTCCAATTGACAATAGAGCTCTATCCCGTTCAGCAGCAGAAAGATTCACCCGGAGGCGTTCAATTTCAAGTTTCATAGCTTCTATAAAGTCTAACTTTCTTTCCTGTAAAATCAACAAATCTTTTCACTACATCAGATTAATAAATGAAAATTTGTGTCTAACCATTCATCGTAAACATCTTATCAATGCATTAAAATTAACACAACCAAAGTTCATCATCCATCACTTAAACAACAATAATATGAATGACGATATGGTGATGGTTTTCATTTAAGCACAGTGTGAAGAATAAGATCAAAAGTCACATTTGTAGAAAATCAGTTTCTGTTGCTGTGATAATCAGAACAAAAGTTTTTGGTAAAAAAAAGATACTTAAAAAGTGAACTAAAACACACAAACTGCAACACATCAGAGTTCACAAATTTTTGTCAAATGTCCACGGGTAATTTTTATCTCCAGCATTCTCACTTCTATTCTTTAACAATAAGAACGTTGGTACAGTTTACATGAATTGGGTACATTTGTTTTGGCCCCAAAATATTACTGTTTCTTATAATCACAACAAGCAACTAAATGTTATAGCACCCTCTAAACATCTATATAATTTATTTGTACACAAACATAAAAAGTATGCACACTTAAATTAAGACGTCAATAGTTAGCACTACTTGTCAATTGCAGTTAGTGATATCATTGAAAAGGCTATATGATGTCGGATATCCATAATCATAGCTATTACATGTTTATAAATATAGGCATTCTCCTAACAATCTGTCTCGCGTAAAAATTCCAACAACTCCACGCCATATAACATGCCAAATTATTCATGTTTTAATCCCACTAAGGCAATCCAGCCAAGCTGATTCAACTAATGAAAACAGTAAAACCTAGAGAAAGCAGTCTAGCCAGTGATATGCCACTATAGCACCTCAGCAGAACTAAATTGGGATGAATACTTATTTTCTAAAGCCAAGTGGTTTCAAGAATTTGTCAATTGACCTCATAAAACAGAACTTAGTTACTCTGGAAGCTTGTATATGGACATTAATCCAATATAATATTTGGCTACAAGAAGACATTATTTACCTTAGATTACAAAAAGATTAAAAATTAATAATCTAGAGAGTAAAGATCACTATCTGTTGTCACGAAAAGATTTGAACCTTAAGCAAGCATTGGCACAGCAACTCAAAGCAGCAGTGATAAAGTAGACCATACCATTTTTGAACCCACAAGGGATCTTAGGTAAGTTATGTACTTCTGCACACCATTGTCAAGTGATCTCGCATTTTCAGATGAGGGTTGGTGGTCAATTTCAGCAACCCGGTCTTCTGATGCAGCTTGGTCCAAAAAATTAAGTACGTCATGGCCTTCATTTGCATTATGCTGTGCCACTGACACAGGTTCAGAAAATGTTTGCTCTCCAGACAGAAGATCAAACCAGTCTGTGGAAGCACTTTGTTGACTTGACAAAGATGCAGTTTGATGTGAGGAAGTGTCAGAAAATGGATTTGTGTCAGTGCCAGACAAGAAAAGATTGTCTTCCTTTTGATTCTTTTTTGCAAGTTCTCGTATTCTTGCTCCAGGACCTTCATTTGAAAACACAGCCCTCCATGGAAGAGAAACTCCAAGGATCTCTATCTGTGATAAGAAGCACTAGAAATTACTTCGCAGAACGATGATATGCACTGAACTTAACATAATTTGATCAACTAAACAAATAACAAAACAAGGGGGGATGGTGTATGGAAAAATATTTTGGTGAATTTTGCTAACATTCCAACTAAAAACATACTGTTCATGTCCTGGGAACATATGAATTGGGCATCAATATCCCCCAGAGCATGAATAAGAGAAACAAAATGTGGAGCAAATTTAAGAGGTGCCTATAACTGTACCACGGAACCCAGTGAAGAGCTGCATTACAGCATCTGTTGCTGCTGAAGAAACATTTAATCCAGATGTCACAAGCAACTAAAAGACTAAACGGTATGACCAGTGCACAAGATACGGTCATTAATTGTGTGGAAGCAAAACCCAGGATCTGAATTCCAAATGTTTGCATACATGAATCTGTGGTTAACAATAGAAGCCTATGATGGAGCACCAAATAGCTAAAACTTTTTCTTTAGCGGTAAGTGATATTAAAACTTGTGACAGAAACATGTTACTCCATGATAAGCTATGCATCAGTTTCTAACAGATGACAGTCTAGCTTCTACATCAAGTAGCTCAACAAGAAAAAAGTTATATGCGATCTGATTAAGCAAGGCCTGCTTCTAGTATAATTATTTATTTCCTTATCAAATCCCTGTACCACAGGTCTAATCTGTAGGAGCTGCTTCTATTTCCAATATTTAAATTGATATGGAAATCATTGTTCAAAGCATGGTATATTTGAGGGAATTTTGTTGGTTTTACTACAAATACCAATGTTTCTTGGAGGATGTTAATATCTTTGGAATTTGAATGTTGGATAAGGATAATTTCATTTGAGAAGGCTCTGAAACAAGAGGACCATGGATATTTCCAGATAATCAAGATCTCCAAAAATTGGTTTTACTGGTTTCTCAAAGGATGCTTAAGGTCAAAGCATTTGGTAAAAGCATAGGCTTCTAGTGATGTTCAAAATGTTGTGACTAGTTATAGATTTCGGGCTGTGCTACCTCCATGTCCAAGCTTGATCTGTAATTTTGGTGGTTTCACATATTATAATGAATAGTAGATACTCTTTCATTCATTTTCACTGTTTATATGTAGAAAGCATGCCC
>JANKOE010000205.1:20751691-20789314 GCA_026284465.1 Erythroxylum citrifolium | reverse complement strand
TACGATCTTCCTACCGTGAAAGCTTTCAAATTGAAAATGAGTTTTCCAAATATTTTTGCTTATTGTTCATTTATAAATTTGTTACCCATTGAGCGTAAGCTCACCCCCCTTCATTCCCATCCACAGGTGATGAGAAGAAATCGGGTGAACGAAAATGAAGGATTTTTGTATCTTTGTAATTGCATTCGGATTCTTATTGTTGTTGTATTATGGCTTGAAATGCCATTAAAGTTTGTATATGATTATGGGATCGGATTATGTAAGTAAATCATGGTTAGTATATATGAATGTGAATTATAATTATGACTTGAGATATGATGGAGAATTATGGAAGTGTTTTAGATATAGGATTGTGAATGTGTATGATGGGATTCCGGACAGGAGGTCCGAGGATTTGTGTGATGGATTGGAAATATTGAAGTGTTTTGTGTATGGTTGGCGTTGGATAAACTTTTGGCTAGTGAGAGTTTAGAGGAGATGCTGCCCAAATTTTGATAAATTGGGGGTATTAAGTGTCATTTGACAAAAGGAAAGGAACAATAAGTTTTTGATAAATTAATGGATATGTTTTGATTATAAAGGATTGATGAATTTCAAATGGGAAATTTGAAACTACTTTGAATGATGTGTAAATGAAAAAAAATGAAGCGATATTAGTTAAGCTGAAATTCGTTTGTTATGAGTTGAGTTCCGGAAACGGGTCCCAACATTTTTCTTTATCTTCTTGGAACCATAGATTTTGGATTATAGTATCCAAAAAAAAGATTCATTTCACATGGTTGGCTATTGTGATGTAGATTATGTAGGTGATAAAGTTGACAGGAAAAGAACAAGTGGCTATTATCAATTCCTTAGTGGATGTTTAGTCTCTTGGTCCTACAAGAAATAAAATTGCATAGCACTTTCCATAACTAAAGTAGAATATATAGCAACCGCCAGTTGTTGTGCTCAGATTTTGTAGATGAAACATCAACTCCAGGATTTCTCTCTAAACTTTAATCATGTTCCAATATTGTGTGACAACATAATGCAATTAATTTATCTAAAAATCCAATGCATCATTCTAGGACTAAGCATATAGAGGTTAAACATCATTTTCTCAGCGATCATGTTTTAGAAGGAGCTATTGAATTATTGCATATTAATATTGAAAATCAAGTAGCTGATATCTTTACTAACTTTGTTCAAAGATTTTATGTTACATTTGCAGATATTAGAAGACTCCTTCGATTGTGTTAGCTCAGAGGGCTCCTTTGAATTTGTTAGCTTAGAAGGCTCCTTCGAATGTGTTACTTAGAAGGCTCCTATCAATTTAAAGGGGAAGAGTAACTTTATTCAAAAATCGTAGTCATTAAAACTATGTTGTTTCAATTTTTAAAATCGCACGCACAGTATTGTCAAATTTACAGAAGATACGAAAACAATGATACCCCTAGGAACGTGTGTGCTCTTTCATCTTCACACGAAACCCACTCTTATAAACCGTTCAGCATACCTTGAAATGATTTGTTCTGACTTCCTATCTCTACCTTTCTTTGAAGCTCATTTTATCTCACTGCAATCAAACTCCTTTATCAAATCTCTTCAGTAATTACCAACATCCTTTTTTTTAAAATGGCACAAACAAAATCTAAAGGTCAAAAGAAATCTTTGACACCCATTACTAGTCATGGCGAAACCCTACACCATGAACAAGCCTCTGAAGCTTTTGTTTCTGAACCTTCAAGGTCACCTACACCAGAAACTCCACATACCTCCTCCGAACCCCCATTATTTCCTCTTTTACAAAAAAGCACCAATTTTAAAAGACTCCACAAAGACACCCTTACATACACATGGGAGGAAGAAGAAGAATATTCCTTCTTCATCGCCTCTGGAAGAATCAGATTCATATTCATCCACAGAACACCATAAATCAAAGACCAAAGGGTGATACGATTCTAAGTTTGATAAAGAAAGTCCTAATGATACAAAAACCCTAGCTCATCAAAAGAAGAAGAAGAAGAAGAAGAAGAAGAAAGAGAAGAAGAAAGAGAAGATGAAGAAGACAAAGAAGAAGAAGAAGAAGAAGAAGAAAGAAAAAGAAGAAAAAGAATCTTCTAGTGAAGAAGAGCATACTCTTGTAAAAAGAGTCTCTAGTGAGGGGGAGTTGCCAAGAAAGGTAAGGTTCCTCTTTCCTTCTCCTGTCTTAAAACCCTTCTCTCTGTTATTTACACCTTCACCTTCACCATCACCACCATCGAATCATATGCCTACACCCACTCTTGAAATCTCTGCACCTTAACCTTCCTTTAATCCTCGACCTAATCCCACAGCTTCAAATGTATCTGAAGAATGTTGGATCATCGTTGATAATGATTCTGATGAAGAACTGATTCGTGTGGACAGAAAACCACAAACTAGAGGAAGCTTATCAATAATGTAGGCTGAGAAAACACCTGTGATTGAGAAACAAAAGAGCCTTGAAGAAGAATCAAGGAAGAAGAAGTATCGCTAAAAAGAAAAAGAGAAGATATAAGGAAGGGCAAGGCACCTATTTCTGAAGCATTTGAAGAGGATCCTATCATAAGGGAGGAACCTCTTTTTGAAGCTATTCCCAAGGCTAACCAATCAAAGAACAGGAACACCTCAGTACAAAAGAAAGGAGAGCCTTCAACGCCTATCAAAATGTTTCAATCTATAGAAGCTGAAGCATGATACAAAATGTGCCACAAGAAGAGAAAGGTGGTAGCTGGGCACATTTTGCCTCCTCTCTTATTTGATAATATTGGTATTCCTATTTTTCCTTATTTCTTGTCTGTTGGCTGGCACAATTTCTTAAACTTGCATGAGACTATATATGATAGGCTGGTACGATCCTTTTATACGCATATGAGAAAAGAAATTATTGATTACAAATTGGCAATTGTCTCTTAGGTGCGAGAATGTCAGATTTTATTAACCGAAGAAATATTAGGGAATTTACTAGACCTAGCCTCAATTGGATGCACTGATTTTCCATATCATAAGTGGGATGTGGCTGATCTGGATTTGGGAGAAGTTGTTCAATCCATCTGTCTTAATGCTGAAAAAACCCAAGATGGGAGACCCTAGGACAGACAGTTAGATCTTCTTTAGAGATGCCTTGCATCACTTTCTGCCACATCCATTTTCCCATGAAGCAGCTCAGTTGTAGGATGCAATCTACTGGACATATATGTTGACTATAATTTTTTTAAAGGTAATCGGATGAACCTCCCCTCAATGATTATATGGTTTATGTTGGATACGGGCAGTCATAAGAATAGTACATGATGCTTGCTTTTGAAATTCTACTGACCGAGGTATTTGCGTATTATGATGTGTCCTTTGATAATCTGGAATGGTACGAGCCTGGTAAGTATCATTCATCAATTCCATCTCAATTTGGGTATAAGCTGAAAGACAACATATGGGTGGAAAAGAAATCTGAAAGGGTAGTAGATATCTTAGGTCTTGCTCCAGAGCAACAGGCTTCTATTAATTCTCAGGATGCAAAACCAACTTGATGATATGCAGCTTCTACTAAGAAACCTTATTAAGTCATTGAAAGAATATGTTTGATAAAACGCATACTTTTCTTTAAGTTTTTTTGAATGATTTTTTTGTGATGTTATCACTATTTTTTGGTTTATGCAGGTTCATGATTTTACCCTTGCATATGTGTGCTATTATGAATCTTATTACTTTATGGTTATTATTTCTGATTGTTTAGTTTCTTCCCCTTCTTTTTGATAATAACAAAAGGGGAGAGTAAAAGGAGATATATATTTTTTTTTTTGATAATTTTGAAATGATAAATATGTTGATGAATTTGTTGATATACTGATTGAAATGCTAAAATCTGTTGAAATGACATATTTTTCTAATTGTTGAAATGCTCTTGTCTTTTGAAATATGTGATAGATACTTGATATTCATATGCTTGCATCTAAGTTATCTTTCAATAAATGATAGGCTCCTTACTTAGTAAGAAGAGCTCCTTCTAATCATGACTATGAGTAAGGACATATAAAGACTACAGGTATTTTTTGAAATCTTTTTCAGTTATTTAAATTTTGAAAATATATCTATTATTACTTGTCATCATCAAAAAGGAGAGATTGATATATCAAGGCTTTTAAATTAATGATTTTGATGATAACAATCAATAATATTTAGTTTGATTTCAAAATTCAATTTTATTAGACTATCTTATTTATCCTGAAAGATAACGATGTTCAAAAGGTTATATAACTTAGTTATCTCTTTAAATTTAAAAAAAATTCTTATTTTATAGGGATCAATCTAACAAACTTACTCTAATAGTAAGAAACAGTTACAACAAATCTGGAATGGATAAGCTCCTATCATTTTTGTATAGACAAAATATCCTTCTATTTAACCAATTTGATAGTGGCTTCGAAGACACAATCAAAGGATTAATTAAATAACCAGATACTTGAAGATTCTATAAAAGATAGTGGGAAAGACTTTTTAACATAATCAAAGTGTCAGTTAATCGATGTTAAAGTTGAAGCAATGACTAGTTGAAGGGAATTTCTATTTAAGAAAGAGCTATTGCATTTAATAATACATCAGATTTCATAAATAACACATCAGATTTCATAAATACATTAGTAGCATCATTACTTATTCTCAAAAAGTTACACCTATACCCTCTGAGAATTAGAAAGTGAAAACACTCTATCGAGAGAGAGATCAATAGTCATTGAAGCTCATATTGAGCAAATGTTACTTTCATTTGTTGAGAGCTTGTAGAGGCTTATTAAATACTAACTAGTATGGAAGGTCGAAAAACCTTGAAAATATAAACTTGTGAGCTTAGAGAGGTTGTTCAAATTACTACTTGGAGATTTATTAATGAAACACTCAAGTTAAATACTTGGGGACTAGATGTGGACTTCATTATAAGTCGAATTAGTATAAATTAGTTGTATCATTGATTTCTCTTTCCTTTACTCTTAAATTTCTGAGTTTTAGTTATTTTTGTTTTCAATTTGCAAGAGGCCCCTTTTCATTTAAAATTTTAACCGGCTCCTATCGTTTATACAAATTGATTGTAACTTATAAAAACTTTCAAGTCACACAATTCACTCTCCTCTTGCGCGTGTTTGCTTTATCATTAACAGAGATTGTGGCTTGATAGGACTACAAATATCCACAAGCATATGTTATAGAGGCTTGGTTGCTAGCGAAAGTGATGTCTTTAAAAAACTCTTGCTTACTTATTTTTTGAGTAGATATGCCTCATACAATTGATTTGGGTGGTTAATTTTGGAAACTCCTTTTATCATATCCTTTTCTCCCAGCATTTTAAGCCCTTCAAAGTTGAGGTTCCTGAATCTCATGTGCCAAATCCATAAGGATCCTTGACATAAACTTGTACACACTTCACTTCGGCGATTTTTACATTTAACATGAACATTCGGTTCTTTGTCACGATAACTTTAACAATAAATTTATCATCTTGATTTTGAAGCCATAAATCATTTTTCTCGATTTTCACTTTGTGCCTGCTCTCTAAAAGTTAGCATATTGCTCTTCATTATTCTACTACTAAAGTGAAATAATATGCTATAGACTCATTCTCCTTCATCAAAATCGTTCAGCCTTTAGAGTTTAGAGTCGCACCTGCTTCACCTTATCAACTTTAACCACGAAACTCTTTAGGATTTCCCATGCATCCTTGGCTCTTATCACATTGGCTATATTCTCAAACATGTCACCATCTAGCCCTTGATGAATAATTGAGAGTGCACTTTGATCTCTCTTCTTTACTCGCTGCCAAGCTTTTACTTTAGCCACTGTTGCAGTATTATCATTTGCGAGATCTTCATATCCCTTCTCGACAATGTCCTATCAGCCATGAGACCCAATTATAGACTTTATGCATAGTGCCTATCGATTTATAGTTTGTTTTGGTTAGCTGTGGGTATTGGAAAGTGTCATTAGTTTTGGTCGTCGTTTTAACAAAACACTGAAGCCATTATATTGGGAGTTGCAGTGAGTTAAAAGTATAGATTCTTAACATAAATGAGGAAGAAGAAAAGAAAAGGTTAACTGAAAAAAAATTATTTCTATATTTTAACTTCTTTTCTCTCTTATGACAACTAATTACAAGTTTTTTTTAATAAATTTAAACACAAGCTATTAATAAAAAATATGTACATAATATAATTTTAAACAAACATGTATTATATCTGAGAAGTCTTTAATAAAATAACTATAACTTTCTTTAAAAAATTCCAGTGAACCTGAAACTTGCACTATTTAAAATTGGAGTTAAAATAAGTTTTAAATCTATATTTAGGTTACCAACAAAAATATCCATTTTCCTGCCCAAAACATCCCTTACATTCACCGCTATATGTTTAATTTGTTGAAAATTTTTGAAAGTTCGCTGATAGGCCCTTCTCCATCTGCTCACTAGTCTACCTTCTTCTTCTTCGCTGCCAAGTCTACCTGATTCTGTTTGGCCATAAGCCGTGTAGCGAGGCTAAGTAACTTGGAGATAAGTGAGCTTTTGGCCGAAGTTGAGCTGCAGTATCTTAAGTCTCGCTGTTGACTGCTAGGCCTAAGTTGAGTGGATTAGAGTTCTGTGCCATCAAGATGACCAATTGTCGGTGACATTCTGACGGCAACTCGATCCGCACCCATGGCATGGCTGCGACTACTGCTTCAACAACCTGCAACAAGAATCTACAACGGTCACCGATTGATCCACCGTACTGTTCTGTTCTCTCTTTGATCCCATCCTTAAAAAATTGACCGATACGGTAACCGTGAGCCCCATGAGTCTCAACGCCATCAAAACATGCACATCAAGTGAGAACGTGTGTTTTCATTATAGAACCATTGGTAAAGGTAAACTCGAGAAGTTCCTTTCTTTCAGGTTGGGAAAAAACAGTGCATTAATGCATGCGAAATCCTAAATATAAGCAATCTGCGAGTTTGTTGAACATTAACGGCTTGCGAAGCCAATTATGTTTGACAATAGGCCACTTTCTGGTTTACTGAAATCTCCCATAGGACAATACATATCAACTCATCAACCACCATGTTGTTTTCTCAGCAAGAAAAGCCGTAGATCATAGTTGATTGTTCTGACGAACAATGGCACAACTCAAGCACAAAGATCTTTTCTCGTCTGAAAGTGGGCCAGAGATAATCATCAGCAGGGAGGCTTTTCCAGCTAGCAATCTAACACAACTAGCTACCGAAAAGACACAATGATACTCATCCCATGTGTTGCCAAGTAAAAAGTGAATCACGAACAAAGTCTCATCATGATTTCAGGAAAGTTCAGACAGAGTATACTTATGGTTTCCACAAATGTGTATCAGAGCATCCCATTTTTGCAATTTCTGACGAGTTTATGTGCAGAGCCTTGTGACAAGCAAACAAAGAGAAGAGCCAAATTCACACTAATACTGGTCGAGGCTTTGGGTATGACTTATGAGGTTAGCATCAGAATTCTCCACCTGATTGAGATGGCCTGGCTTCGATGATTAATTAATGAACTCATAACATAAATCAATGTAATGACACATATCTAAGTTCCCATAATACACCAACACAAGATCAGTACGAGTATTGATATAAAAAGACTGGAATGGTTGGCATAAATCTGTTATCAAGTAGATGCAAGAACGTACCCTCCTAAGACGCACGCCCCACAACAATTGACAGAGAATGATGCATGAAGTGCGTCTACCAGTTTCTTCTATGCCTCCACTTGTTCTTCTGAGCATATACCATCAGGTACATACATGAGGGCATTGAATCTCAGGTACTCCATCACTAAATCCCCTACACGTCAGAAATCTACATGGTAGACCAAGTAGTAGTGACATCATTTTTCATGTTCTGTTCATAATCAACTTTGAAATCCTAGCTGGAAAATTAAGTCAAAATTTTTGTAAATGCTTCTCATTTCTGTAATAAACACGCGACCTCGTTAGTCAACTTCATGAGTCACCAACCGCATTGCTTACTAGTCATCACCAGAATTAATCAACTAAATAAGGTAGAAAACACTCTTTTAACTTCGCTTAAAAAAAGACTAAAATTACGATGCCTTTCAAATTAAGGTTTTGCTAAAGTAATGAGCAATTCATTTCTTTTCCGGATGATGTTTATATTGGAACAAGATCCTCTGTCTAGTTTTATTGTGTTTTATTGTGTCCAGTGAATCTCAGTCATTCATTTATGCGGGTTACGCGTAATAAACACGGAGCCCTCATAAATAAATGGCTGAGATTTACTGGACACAATAAGACACCATAAAAACTGGACAGAAGATCTAGACTCGTTTATATTGTCACTTACGTGCACAATTATCTGCCACCACTTTAACCTTAATTTCCTCGACAGCAACACTTTTGACCCGCAATATCATATGTAGTCTAAATTTCCGTACTCTTTCAGTAAGTCAATACATTAATGTTGACGTAGATAACTGGACATTAATATAATCTTCTAAAGTCAAAACTTCAGACATCAAAAGAGACCATTTCCAAGTTGACTTTACTGTATAGCCAAGCCGATCTGTTCAGACCCATGAAACTAGCCAATCAGACAGTGCTAATGACTAGGGGGATACGACTAGGTAGTATGTAGTTTTCCGTAGTATCCATCCAATTTTTTTTTACTTTTATTATATTAGCAGGATGACCGAGTGTAGTACTCGACCCTGGCCACCGTAGGAATCCCAATTAAAAGGCCTGCATCTCGTCATCGGAGCAAGTACCACGTTGTTGTCACCGCCACAACCAAAAAGTCTAATAAGAGAACAATTCAATAAAAAACCTAAATTACGTGTTTAGATGGTCATTACACAGAATCACGAGATAAGTCTGAGAAAGCCTCTAACTGATATCTCTCACAGAGAGAATCATATTCGCTGTAAGCTTCAAGCAGAGAAATAACAACTTGATAACAAAAACTAACGTGTGAGGGGTTGAACTTTCCCATCTGATAAGGAGAGAAGAGGGTGGTGGTCACTTTTGTTTCAGTTTCAACCATTTTTTTTTATCAGAACTGACGCTAAAATTCTGATTTTATCTGATATGGAGCAAAAAAAGAAAAACAAAGAGCGCCAAAGCTGAAGTGGGTCGAACACAGATGCAGAATTCTTGCAGGAGAAGTGGACAGAATTTGGAGTTTTAGGTCCGATCACATGCTCTCCCTTTTTTTTTCTTTTCTTTTTTTTTTGGCAAATGATAAATAAATTGAGGTTAAATGACAAAGTACGATGTTGACCAAGAAAGATAATAGTTGGATTTGGGCACAGGTACGAAACCTCCCTCAAGTCTTTCAAGTTCCAATATTAAGTTTGTGCTCACGTCACACATGTGCCAATGTTCGTAATCTAACCTCAATATTAAGATCACATAATGAAATATTCTGTTACTCGTTATACTAGTTGGTTAAGCTTTCAACGTTCTAAAGTGGCAACACGTGCCTAGCTATATGCTGCCATGTGAATGCAATTGCACCATGATCTCATACGGAAAGTTAGTTTAATCTATTTATTGTGGACATGTAAAGTCCGAAATAATTAAAAAACATTTTTTTTTGTCTTTTTATTTGTCCGTCAGTACCAAAATCAGATCTTTTGTCTAGTTTTATTCTGTAATCTCATGAAATCTCAGCCATTTATTTTGCGAGACCCACGCGATCCTATACAGGTTCCACATAAATAAATGACTGAGATTTATTGAATACAACAAGACACCATAATATTGGATAGAAAATCTGGACTCTCTGTACCCAACTCTCTCCATGATAAGAATGGCCTGTCAAGTACCGAAGATCCAAGTAGCTCGCTAGTAGCAGAAGGATTGCTGTTATAGTTATACACCACAAAGCCTAGTTATTTGTATGGAACAACGACAAAAGGCTTCAGACATCAAATTGAGTGGTCCCTGTCCCAAACCAGGAGTAGATAAAGGAAAGCATATATATCGCGAAGAGAATCAGTGTGCAGATCACTTTTGTGGACATATAAAGTCCGAAATAATTAAAAAACATTTTTTTTTGTCTTTTTATTTGCCCGTCTGTACCAAAATCAGATCCTTTGTCTAGTTTTATTCTGTAATCTCATGAAATCTTAGCCATTTATTTTGCGAGACCCACGCGATCCTATACGGGTTCCACATAAATAAATGACTGAGATTTATTGAATACAACAAGACACCATAATATTGGATAGAAAATCTGGACTCGTCTGTACCCAACTCTCTCCGTGATAAGAATGGCCTGTCAAGTACTGAAGATCCAAGTAGCTCGCTAGTAGCAGAAGGATTGCTGTTATAGTTATACACCACAAAGCCTAGTTATTCGTATGGAACAACGACGAAAGGCTTCAGACATCAAATTGAGTGGTCCCTGTCCCAAACCAGGAGTAGATAAAGGAAAGCATACACATCGCGAAGGGAATCAGTGTGCAGATCACTTGGCCCATTTGGCCTTTTTCGTTGATCTGGGAACGCATATCCTTCAGGAGCCACCGCTGAACATTTTGGATGTTCTTTCCCGAGACCTTACTGGAACCTTGTACAATCGAACCCTATATAGGAGTCTAAGCACTCTTTTTATTTTTTCTTTCCCTTGTCTCAAACAAAAAAACAAAAAAAAAAGCACTACCCTGTCACTTTCATCATTCCAAACGATATTTCCTTTTTCCGACTCTCAGAACTGTCTGATGCAAGGTATGAATGAAAACCTGCTTGTGTGTATGGTGGCATCCTTTGACTAAGACTTCTGCATTATATTTCTATGTTAGTGAAGGATTTCATTGGATAAACAAATGTAAGGGTCGACAACTTGGAAAAGGAAGACCGCAGAAGTATTCTTCTTATTCTGACCGAAAGAATAATATAATTAACTAACAGGGGTCGATTCGTTTTTGGATGGTTCATTGACTTGATTCGTTGTCTGTTATTGAATCTTGGGGCTTTTAATATAAAAAAAACCAAATCACCAAGTAGATGCTGATGGCCTGATCCCACGCGTCCTTTTAAGAAACTCTTAACGTTCAACCTAACTAAAGGTAAGCTTCCCGTTCATGCTCTGGGATATATATTTTTAATCTTGAAGATGAAGTTACAAGGGGTCTCATATAATTTGATATGTGAAGATAGGAGGGGGGTTCAAGTGAAGAGGGTAAGGCTCAAAGCTTATGAGATGTTATGCTTTTTTTTTCATATGGAATTATTTTGCTTTTTAAGATGACAGAAAGAAAACAGGGTTTTGACAAACGCCATAATTTCCTGCGAGCCGAAGACAAAAGAAAGCTTCTTGTTGGGGTTGGGTTTGACAAAAGGGTAGAGAAATGAATAATACGAAGGGCCTTTGGTAAATAGCAATGAAAGCCTAAAGCCACAACTTTCGCCGCTTGAGTGCCATGAATCATAGCACGTACACATGCAATATAATAACCAAAGCAAGGAACTTTGCCGCCTGCGCCTGAGCCTGCAACCAAAAGACCCTTCACCTTCCTACCTACAGAATAAAGCGTAACAATGTTTGATAATAATTCATGCTTATGTCATCCCTCTCCATCTCTCTGTATTGGGAAATTGATTAAAGTGTAAGGTAGAGGTGGGAACCAAATGGGAATTTAAAGATGGACAGAAACAAACACCCACCAACCCAACAACATTAACAAAAACAGCAAAATTTGTGTCTCGCAAAATTTCTAAAATCCACGGATACAAGGACAAAAGCCTCTCACTTTCCTTTTCTTGTTCTGTTTTCTTTTCTCACCTTTTTGTGTCCGTCGTCCTTCATCTCTCTTCTTACGACAATCTAATTAACCCTCCATTAATTTCATTTATAAGTTATAACCCATTTATTCTATTTTCCCCTCTCTCTCTCTCTCCTTTTTTTATGTGCAAAGAAGATAGACGCGAGCTTTCTTTGTTATGGCCGCCTGAAGCTCATTACCCTTGCTTGCCTCTCTCTTTCTTGCTGATTTTTCTTCGCTTGTAGCTTCCTGAAGGTGTGTTACTTTTTCCCTTTTCAATTCCCTGCTATTATCCTTTCATTTCCCATATAATTTGCTTTTCTTTGATTTGTCTTCTCTTCTTTTTGGTCTGTGCTAAGCTAGAATCATTCTTTTCTCCCTTTTTCGTTAAATATGTTTTGAAAAAAATTGATCTTTACCTGGTCGTGTTTCCTATAGATTCTCTTACTCATGTAAACTGATTGTTAATTATCTGGGTGTCTGAAATCGACGTTCGTTACAGGATATAAACGTGCCTTTTTTTTTTCTGCCGATAGTTATCTTTTAACTTAAATTTCCGTATGGAGCTTTTTCGTAACTGACTAAGTTTGATGGAAGGGAAGTGACTGAATCACAGTTCAGACATAGATTTATTTGCCCAGATATTGCTGGAATGGTGCTTGTATTCTGCTGGAAAAAAAAGTTCCTTCTTTAGGATAGAAGTTGAGTTGAGTTTTTGATTTTTAAGGTTTTGTTTTCACGCCTGTTTTTGGGATTTACAGAAAAAAAAACTTTTTGACAGATTATGCCTCTAGTTGGTAAGGTTTCCACAGGATCTTTTAATAATTTATATGTTGGTGAAAAAGTTTCAGCTCCCGGGTGTTTTATCTTTCGTCAGTTGGGATGTTAGATTTTATAGAAGCTTAAGAATTTGGCATGTAAATCTCTATCTTATGTATTTGCATGATTCGGCTGTAGTGGTGCTGTATGAGGATGGCCAGTAGTGAAGAGACGAGTAGCCCTAGTTGGAGTGCTCAATTTTTCATGCAGACTACGGAAGATGTTGCAAGAGTTGTTGCTGCAGCAGCAGCTGCTGCAACTGCTCCTCGATCACCACGGCCCTCTGTAGTGTTCTCGTCCAAAGATGATCAGGGTGATAGCAACTTCCTGAAACTGCAGCGCCAACTTACAAGGGTTCTAAAAGGTTTTTCATCTCCCCCTCCTGAAGTGAAAAGTGAAGCTTATAATCCAGAAGTTCTAACTAGCCAAAAGCGTCAATGGGCAAGCTTTCAATTACAGTACTTGGTAGGTGAAGTGAATTGGTTTGATGCTCAAGCTAGTTTTCTGTGTAGGGATGACTCGTAACAACATTCTGTTGTGAAGCCTTTTTGTTTCAGACGCCTCCTGGACGGGGCTCATTTCCATTATTTATTTAATGTAGCTGCTGCCAGCTAAATTTAAATTCTTTAGTTACTGATAGTTGCTTACCTCCTTTTAAATTGTCTTTTGGGTGCTCAAAGTTGTATTACCGATATAAGTTTACCTTTTCCTGTTATGTATTTTTTTAAATACTTTCTGTGTAATGGAAAAGGCTGCAGCTTCAGCTTCTATTATTTTCATAACATCTCTATTATATAAGTTTTCAGGATCATAAGTCTCTAAAGGAACCATCAAAGCTTTTTGAAAGCATGGTAGTTGTGGGTCTTCATCCTAATTGTGACCTCCAGGCTCTGCAAAGGCAATATGTAGGTAGAAAATCTGAAGTATCTGGGAGGTTGCAAAGTGCACTTGGCTGTCAGAATCAATCTCGCATAGAGCCCATTCTTGAGCCTCAGGTGCCTTTTAGTGCCAAAAATGTTCAACGTGTACTTCTGTCTATGTCACTGAAATTTCAAGCATTTCCTGATTCTTAGTTTTTTACTTTCAGGTCTTATTTGTTTACCCCCCAGAAAAAGAGCTACCACTCAAATATAAGGATCTTTTGTCTTTTTGCTTCCCTGGAGGCCTAGAGGTTGGCTTCCACCGATTGGTTTTCACATATCCTTTGCATTTGTGCACGTTACTTTGATTTACTTATTCTCTCTTGAGTTTGAAACATGGTTATTCTGATTCTTTCTAGGTTCGTGCTGTTGAGAGAACCCCTTCAATGAGTGAGTTGAATGAAATTCTTCTAGGCCAGGTACATATATGACATTTTCATGTGAATTCTTGAGTATGTATGTATGTATGTATTTATATGTATATGTATACGTATATTTATTTTATTTGATGGAGATGGCATTCCACCTATTGTTAACATTTTCATTGATCTTTTGAAATTTGAATTTCCTCTCCTATTGCATGGCTTAATGACTGAAATTAAAGCTTACTTGTATGCACAACTGTAGCTTTTCAATTAAAGGGGTTGGTTGGGTGATGTCTTCTTCACCAATTAGCCCTTGGATAATAAATCATCATATTTGTTATTAACTTCTTTATTTGGCTTGCACCACCTGGCAAAATGATTAAAAATGGCCGTGATCTGGAATGTTAGGAGTACATTATTTATTGAATCTTGCTAATGATTCAAATTTGTTAATGCCAGATTCTCACAATTATTTCTCATCTAATTAGTAATTGTGTGCTTATTTTGCAGGAGCACCTTAAACAAAGTGATCTGTCATTTGTATTCCGGCTACAGGTAACCTTAATATATGACGCTTCTTTATTTTTTATTCTTTTTTTATTCCATTTGGTTGAATACGATATATGGCAAAAAAGTTTGTGTGACCAAATAAACATTTTGCTGGTCCATGGACTGAGGATGCTGTATATGCAAAATGTATTGCAATTTATATTCTGTTTTTTCAGAGGGGCAAAGATTAGATTTGATATCTATCCTATAATCATCAATTTTTTTCCTTTGATGTCCTGTTTTGGTATTGATACTATGTTGTCCCATCTTCCAACAGATCTTAGGGTAATTGGGAGAGTTTCATTCTTTTTGGTTCCACAATTATATGTGTCATTTATTTTGAATTTGATAGAAAATTATGTCTTCTTGATATATGATATACTTTAGGGAGACTGAGTATCATTCAGGAGTTGACTGATTTCCCATTCATTAAATTTGCTTTTTAACCTTGTATTTTTGTCATAGGTTGCTGATAATTCAACACTGTATGGGTGCTGTGTGTTGGTTGAAGAAATTGTTACAAAACCTTCTGGATTGCTCTCCATGATCTCAAATAAACAGTCTACCTTCCCAGCTTTGAGCCGTCATATACTAACTACTCGGAGATGTTACTGCATTTTGTCAAGGCTTCCATTCTTTGAATTGCATTTTGCTGTTTTGAATAGGTGAGTCTGCATTTTAAATTCTGGTTTGTCAAATTCTAAGTTCACTCTGGTCAACTATTGATTAGAGTACATGTTTATCAAGTAAGCTCCTTTCGGTGGATATCTTATGTATTAATATGGATGATAATGCACAGTAACATCTAAATATTGATCCTTATTATGTTATGGACTTGTGTTGTAGTATCTTCACAGAGGAAAGGCTGGAACGGTTGACGAAAGATAGTGGTTTTCTGGACCTAGAACTCTTAGAGGGCATCAAGGAGGAAAAATCAAATGACAACTTGGATTCTGAATCATTGAACTACAAAGGTGCAGAGGAGATTATGGATGGATCAGTTGAAATTTCGGAATCACACTTGAGAGATTCTATTGTGGGAGTTGGTATTAACAATGGAAATCAGCTGGACCATCAACTTGTTCAGGGGCATGTTCATTTATTGAACAAAAGCATTAACAATAACATTGTTGTTCCAGTTGATTCTGAGACTGAAATCCTCTCATCTAAAGGAGAATCTGGTGGTGTAAACTCTGAAGATTATAACATTGATGCTGATGATTTTTCATCTAATAAACAAACTGGAGATAAACGTTTACCAATTGCTGTTCTTCCTCTCCTGCGATACTGTCAATATGAAAGTTCTGAATCTTCATGCAGGTATGATATATGTTAAGCAGATGGGGATTCTTATAGTGGACTTTGTATTTTTCTGTCTTTGGTAAATGTATATTACATGGGCTTGAAGCCTATTGTTTGGAAAGATGGTTGGTGAGTTTTTGTTCTGTACAAACATGACAATAAAGCTGATAGGGCTTGAGCTGCTGAAAGCTGCCAATTCCAGTAGTCTCTTGGTTGAAATTTGATATAATTTTTATATATTGTTTTGGAGCTTGCTGATTAGTTGATAAGAGTTAATGTCTTGAGCGTATAAGCTATTCTTTAAAGAATGTTAGTTGGCATTAATTCGGTGTGTACTTGTGAGACATTTCAGCATGTTGGGATACATGAGTTATATATGTGATTCTCATCATCTGAAGTAATGTTTTGTTACTAAGCGGGTCTAAAATGCTCTTTATGCAGCTTCCAAGGTTCTCCTAGTGAAGATAGGAACTTCAGGAGTGATGTTGATGATACAGAAACAGAGGAGGCATCCTTTTCTGGCCAGGAAGATTCAAATGATAACATTGATATTCTTGACTGGGCCAAGGTCTGAATCTTTTTTTTATGCAAGTGTGTAGATGTTTCTAGCCAGCTACTATTGTTAATTGACTACCTTTTCAGTGTTTAAATTTTCTTTCTTCTTTCCTTTTTTCTCTAGGCAAACAACCATGGATCACTTCAGCTTTTGTGCGAGTATTTCCGATTACATTGCCCTGCCAGGGGTTCAACTCTTAGATTCCACCCTCTGGAGCACCTTCATCCCCTGGAATATCATAGAACTGATGAGACAGTTCTACATATTGCTGGCTCAACAATTGATCTGAGATCATGCAGTACCAGCCTGGAATTTGCGGAGGTAAGGATACTTTGCTCTTGGGAGTTAGATACTTTCTCTTTGTGATCATGTGTTGGGACTTTATTTGTAATGGGACACATTTTTAATGCAATAAGCAGCATGCTTTTTTGTATGTGGAACTTTTTGACTTTCTTCTCTCGTGTAATGCCTCCTGTTTGCGTTGTTTATCAGGCACACAGCGCTTTGATGGCGGAGGAGGAAGCCGTTGCATTGTCAACATGGGCTGTTGCATGCATATGCGGATCCTTGCGACTTGAGAATGTGTGATGTTCTTGAAACTTTTCGCTACAAATACTTGATATTTGTTCTAAAAATCCTATAAATGCTTTGCATGCCTAATTTTATTCGTTTATTAAAGCAACATTCTTCTCTGCATACACTACATTTGTTTGCATATAGTGCAATCGTATATTGAATATGAACTTGTGTATATTCCTTTAATTACTTAGTAGAATGCAATTTGCAAATGAAAGTAAACACAACAAAATTTGGGGCTGTTACCTTCTCTTGTTTTGCTTCACTTAGTTGACCAAATACTTGTCCCATTTTATGCAGTTTATATGTTGCCAGAAATTACTGAATTATAATTTGGGTGGTAATTTTCTGTGCCTGTAGGTGTTAACATTATTTGCAGGAGCACTATTGGAAAAACAAATTGTGGTGGTTTGCTCAAATTTGGTATGTTTCCTGCGCATATTATGTGATCCTAATGACTTTCTGTTGGATTTTAAAGTTGACATAAATTGGCTGTATTAACTTAATCTCCTACCTGAAGGAGTATATTCTATTTTCCGAACAAACCTTGTTGAATCTTTATGTGTGCTTGCTCCTACAAATCATGAACTTCTTGATTTGATATTTTTCTAATTCTTTGTTTGCAGGGTATCTTATCTGCTTTAGTTTTATCTATTATTCCTTTAATTCGACCCTACCAATGGCAAAGCCTATTAATGCCGGTATGGATTTTTGCTAGCCTTGCTTTTTTACTGAGGTATTGGTCTTATTCTATTCACTACCCTGGCTTATTTGTTTTCTATATTTGATTTTTTAGATCTTGCCAGATGACATGCTTGATTTTCTGGATGCACCTGTTCCTTACATAGTAAGTATTTGTTGCAATTCAGAATGTATTCATCATCAGGTCCCGTTGCTATTAAATTGGCCCTGGGTTTCCTTTGAAACCAAAAGGAATAATATTACGGTAGGGCATTAGGTATGTGGTCTTTTCTAGCTTGCTTCAGTTACTAATAAATGGTTGTGTTTAGGTGGGTGTAAAAAACAAAACAAGTGAGGTGCAGTCAAAGTTGACTAATGTTATTCTCGTCGATGCTAACAAGAACCAGGTTTGCATTTTCATTTACTATTTTATATGTGCATTTTTACGTCAATTTATATGAGACAGATTTAACCATATGAGTCTGATGATTTCTAGCTTGTTTATTTTCCCTCCATCTGGGACTTATCTTCTCTCTCTAAAAAAATTGTTGATGATATGTCCCTTGTGGGAATGCTATACATGCGATAAAAAAGAATGTTGTGCCAGCTTATATAACATGGCTCATAAGTCACACACACAATCTCTCACTAGCTACTTAAGCTTAGGTCTTTCCTTGTTCATGATGTACCTGCCCTCTCCTGGTGAAAAAATGTTAACTAAATTCGAAGTAAAAAGTCTAGTCTGAATTTCTTACATCAAGTGCCAACTGCTTTCGCTACTTTAATTTCTATGATCTGTCTGTCTAACGTCTTTGCCTTTGTTTCTCTTTGGCCTTTATTTTTGTGTTGGTGGATTGGTGGTGGAACCCTCAAAATTCTTCTGTAATTTTCATGGATCTTTTTGTTTGTCATCTGGCTATATGATTATCATTTTTTTTTGGTCTCATCTCTTCAGAACACTCATTTAGTGTAATTATCTAATATATTTCTCATTTTTTATGTGATAGGTGCGGTCACCAAATATTCCACAATTGCCAAAACAAAAGGAGTTGTTTTCATGCTTAAGTCCTTATCATGCAAAGCTAGTGGGAGAAAGTTTTCTGGCAAAGAAAAGACCAATGTACGAATGTACAGACGCACAGGTGTGCTTCTACTTAATACTTTTTCTTCCCTCTATTGTGATGATTCCTCTTCTTTTGATGTGGATTTCTATATTTGAACATATAATGCTATCCATAACATATTCCCTGAAGTTCAGAAACCATTGTGATATTTAGTTGAGTTTCCTTGAATTTTATTGCGGTGTTCTTAAATCTTTTATTGTTACATGTACCTAGTTGTAGTGTTTTTCTGTGCTGGGATGGCTAGATTGCTATCTTCTTAGCACATTGAAACATGAAAGATCTTATTTGTATAAGGACTAGAATGCTTTTTTTCGTAGGTAGATCTATATTCATTTGATAGTTGTAGAGTGTCATCCGCAAGGCTGATGTTTAGGAATGACCATGTTTAGGGTTTTTTTTGTGTGCAAGTACATGACTTTAGGAAAGTATAGTTGCATCTACTCTTCGTTTTCAAATATTTGCAACTTTGATTACCTTGCATGTTAGCTGTCCTTGGCTTCATATTTTGTTTTTGCTTCTATTATGGCCTTATGCCTCTACCTCATGTTGCTGAACTTGATCAGTGTAACCACACTTGCTACGTTTTGTGATAATACTTTAGCTCGTCCATTTTCTTCTTAGTCATGATAATTCCTTTCATATTGTGAATTTGCCTTATGTTCTGTTACTTGTTTTCATTCTCAATTTTGTTTATATTGGTCTATAGGGATCATGCAACTAAATGTTGCATTGAAAAATGCTCTACAGGGTTCTTGTATAATAGTTCACTTTTGTTGCTTGGAAGTTTGGAATAACATTTTGAGCAAATGTTTCCACTAGTTGCTTAACCGTCTCTTTGGTGTGGATTTGTCCTGTATGTGTATGATTGTTCCAGGTTCAAGCTGCCAAGGGCTTCCTAGAAGTGTTGAGATCTTATTTGGATTCCCTCTGCTCTAACCTGCGCTCACACACAATTACAAATGTACAATCCAATAACGATAAGGTCTGTCCTCTTCTTAGTTGGTGCTTTTATTCCTGCTTTATATCTTGAACTTCTGCTGGATGATAGTCCCCAGCTGACAAGTTTGAACACAATACGCTGAAATTTTTTTTGTGGTTAAACATTATTTATCAGACATGAAATGAGCGTTCGAAAATTATGTTCAGTGATGTGCTGAGTCTTTTAGAGGAATGATACTTTAATAGAACAAAGAACTTATTATGCACTGTAATTTTCCTATTAGCACCCAGATGGTTATCAGAGTATCTATGCATTGAAAAATCACGTGCACACACAAACAGAAAAGGAGGGTGAAAATGATTAAGCAACTAACCAATTTGATGATATAATTTTTTGGTGGCATTTCACATAGGCTGTTAAATTCCACGTTCTAGTCCATGAAATCTTGTTGTCATTTGAGTAATATCCGAGTATATATCTTGATATTAACTGCAATGCTAGCTTGTGTTACATTCATCAACCCTGATTGTTTGATTAGCACAAGTTTTATTGTTGAGCATATGTTAATCATATTATCAAGTGATATAACTGGCTTCTGTCCCTTTCCTTGTAGGTATCATTGCTTTTAAAGGAGAGTTTCATAGATTCCTTCTCTAGTCGTGATAGACCATTTATGAAGGTTTGTTTCTCTTGACATTCTTGATTTGCTTAAAAAATTTCTATTGATTCATTTCAACAATCAGAAATTGCTAAAAATCATTGTTCGTGCTTACAATTGCTTTCAGAAGTCTTTTCATTAAACTATGATTAAAACTGTAAGCTGAATAATTTTTCCTTTCCTTATTGTCCAAAACAGCATTTTGTGGACACACAGCTCTTCTCAGTACATACAGATCTTGTTCTCTCATTTTTCCAAAAAGAGTAATGCTTTTGTTAATCAGAAGTTATATTTACCTCTTGTACCTTGAGGAAAAAGTATATACGCATAACAGTTGGCAAAAGGCGGACCAATATAGTCCCTCTGATATAAAACAGGAAGACCAGGCTGCTTAGTTGAAACTGGGCACAAAGGTTGGGTTTTTGTTTGCTGTGGGTAGACAGGCTTAGGTGATAGTCTTATAGAAAATGCAAGTTTGTAATGCTATCGATATGTTACTTTGTTTATGTTTAGAATTCTCTTCATATGAAAGTTTTGCTTATCCAATCTCTCTTTTGTCTCCATTAGCTTCCCTGAATTGTCCATCTAAAATCCGACTAACAGATTCGCCTGATTTGTATAATCTGAATCCGCAGATTATGCACATGAATCCGCAAATATTTTGGTTTTACAGGCACAGATTAACCTTATTTCACATATTATACTGTAATCTTAGTCTTTGGCATCATCCCAAGCTACATGTTACAACTTGAAGGTACAACCAGCGTGTACAATGGTTAGATTTGTTTTTTTTCATGTGAATCTCTCGTGCCCTGGCGTGTCTGAACGTGGAAGTATAGCAAATGATGGTTTCCAGACTCTGCCTTGAATTGCTCAACGTAGTTCTGAGGTGCCGTAAACTCATTAATCTGAGATGGTCGAAGTTCTGAGTTTGTATGGCAGGGGCATAAGTGAATCCATTTAATAGTCAGATTAATACCGTTATCTGACAATCGAAGTACCAAGCAAGTTTAGAACAAAGTTAATCTGGACTTGAGAAGCAAATAAAGACTGCGATAAGGTATTAGTGTTAGGGTGGGTCTTGAATCTTCACGGTTATAATGCATTCATTTGTCCTCTGGCATCGTATTTGTATCCGGCTGCCAAATACCAACAAGAGGTGGGGGAGCTCTCTGTCCTGGAGTTATGGTGGTAGCTAAAACAAGTAGCTGTCTAGACTCAGGAGGAGGAGGAAGGAGGAGAGTATATTGGACGAACAGAAGAACAGTGTGGACCATGCGCTGCGATTGTTGACATTGCATGTGCTTGTACTTCTTAAGAGGAGAGGGTATAATCGGAGTCGGAGGTGTTGTATTGATCTCTTGCTGGTGGGAATCGTGGTTCAGAATTTGAGACATTGATTCTGTTTCCTACCAATCGAGGATTGTAAGCCACAAGAAAGCAAGCCCTTCACCTACTTTGGTGGCCACCATTTACATTCTCCCTGGAGTAAAAAGAACAGTACACCATGCACATGCATCAGCAATCTCTTGGAACAGTTTCAATTGAATTTATGATTAGTCAACCCTAAACTAACTTACGTGAAGGGAGATAGCTTTAAACACTAAAGGGTTGTATTTTATAAAATAAATAAATTATCTTTTTTTTTTCTTTTGGTTCTTCATAAGTGCATTAGACTCTGTGAAAAATGAAGCCAAGAAATTAGTATAACTCGGAGACTTCATGCTTATCGTTGTCATATCGAACAGCAGGGGGGTTTAGTATATAGACAAATCGGCCAAAAATATGCTTTGTAGGTGTTGAAAACGAAAGTGAAAGGAACATGGATCTGAATAGCCCATCAATCAAAAGCTGATACGGTCTTTTATGGTCCCGGAGGGAGGGAGTGAGATGATGCAGAGGTTTGGTTTTGGAAATGGAGGACTAGGAAAGAAAGTTGCCAGTTGGGGATTTTGAAACCAAGAAACGCACCTGAGGAGGATGTTGGTGTTGCAGTGGGGCATGAGTACTGAAAAAAGGTGGCTTGCATGTGTTGGGGGTCTGGCAGGAGGTAACAATAGTGCCAAATAGTAGAGCACTACTTTGCACAACGCCTGCCACTGCCAAACTTACATTACAAGAATGGTCCCAGTCCCTGTCTCAGTCCCAGTCTCAGTCTCAGTCTCAGAAGTAAATGCAACCCAACAAAATCAATACCCACCACCCTTTTTTTATGCCTTTATTCTTATTAAACATCAACATGACTTCCCTCACAATGTTTCAATGATACGAAGGAACTTGATTTGATTCAATTTCGCATATTCATCACATAACTATTACTTTTTAGGTTATTAGTGACCTGTGAATCAAAGATCTGAAGCACTTGTCGTGCATATTCTTGATTAACTACAGAAAATGCTGTTCTTTATGAGCACAAAATAGAGGGTTTGCATTTTGGAAAGTTGCTTGTCATAAATTGGCTGTGCAATGGACAGTAACTAGGTTGTAGTGTTCTTCGTCTGATATATCATGTGAACAGCAGTTTTTTTTTTTCCCATGTGATTGCCTTGGTCTCCCCTTCATGTCCTAAGTAGACCTGAGTGGAATTTTCCCAGATCCAAGTAAACATTATCAAATGAAAACAAGCTCTTGCAGTGGATGATTAGGCAAACAAATCATGAGGGAAGAACAAAAGTAAAAGAAGCACCTCCTGGTTTAAGATAAACTGATTCTCAAACCTAGCATGTTTTGGAGACAGAGCCCTTTTTGTTGTTTGCAATGAACTTTAACTCAACTGGTAAATCGCTGTTTTTAAACTATATAAATTTGATCCCCTAAAAGGTAGAATGATCTCCTAAATTGCCATTAAAGCTTCCAAGAGCGTGGTCCAGTATTTATCAGAAAACAGACCAAAGAGAAGGTTTTCTTCAGAAAGAAAAAGAAGCGATGGGCGAGGGTACTACACTGGACACCAAAAGATATATGATATATACGTGGTTTTTTGAGAAATAGAATAAGGTCAGATAGTAAGCGGTGGTGGGTACCAGTACCAGAAGAAAGGGTTCGAGGTAAAGGAACAGAAAAAAAGTTAAAGAGTTCGTAGCAGTAAAAGCTCAAACCGTACAATCTTTGCCAGTATCAGAGAGGCATAGCCTAAAGCATTCGTTTCAGATTGACACCAATCTTCTCTCTCACTCACAATCTCGCGTATATATATATTTTATGTTCACTTTGCATCAGTCGTGACAGAATCGAATAGGCGAGAAAAGATTAAATCTTTATTTGTGCTGTTTAAATAAGTAAATGCACACTCTCCTCTACTACTCTTTAGTTTATGGGTTTCCGTAGAGTTGTCAGAGACAAGAGCTGCCACGCAGGTTAGCTCAGCTCTGCAAGCTACAGTAAACCAGAGAGAGAGAGAGAGTTGCAGTGACTCATTATATGAGCGGAGAGAGCGAGGTGTATAATCAGAACCATTAGTTTTATCCACGTACAGAAGATTCTGCAGACCAATGGTCCCTGAAATAAATATACCCACTATGTTGCTCACCTCTCACGAGTTAGTCATCATTAAGAAGAAACTAGTTTTAGCAGCCCTCCTAGACCTAGACACAACATACCAACGTAAAAGCACAACTTTCCCTTGCTGACTCGGGTCTAAACCAGCTCTTTTTTCCACTTCCTTACTCTTGCTTTTCTTCCATCGTGATGAATGGAAGAAGCAGGTTTCCTTTCACTCCAACTCAGTGGCAAGAGCTTGAGCATCAAGCTTTAATCTTTAAGTATATGGTTTCCGGCATTCCTATTCCTCCTGATCTCCTTTTCACTATCAAAAGGAGCTGCCCCGATTCTTCAGTACTGTCTTCAAGTCTTTTTTCTCGCCAACCGCCACACAGTAACAGCTCTGCTTGATGCTCAATCTTTACGCTTGTGCTTATTAATATTGCTGCAGGATTTTCTTTTAACTAGTTATGGTTTGGGTTTATTTGCAGTCGGATGGAACTGTTTCCAGATGGGTCTTGGGAGAAAAATCGATCCCGAACCAGGGAGATGCAGAAGAACGGATGGAAAGAAATGGAGGTGCTCAAAAGAAGCATACCCAGATTCCAAGTATTGTGAGAGGCACATGCATAGAGGCAAAAACCGTTCAAGAAAGCCTGTGGAAGTTGCAACACAACCAATGATAACAACTAAGCCATCTACACCGACATCTCTCTCATCAATCACCAAAAACACTTCTAACGTACTCTCACCACCACACTCTTCTCTGTCTTTAATGTCCTCTGAGACCCACCACCAAAACTACCTTCACTATTCTGGTTATCACACACATCCCAGCCACCAGTTTGTATGTTCTCATACTACACCTTCTGGGATTGCGCTGTCTCCTCATGAAGACTCTTCCCACCTGATCCTGGATTCTGGTGGTTCATATTGCTTGGCTAGTAGTGATTACAGGTAGGTATGGAAAAGGACTGACATTTATACTCCTTTTTGTTTTGTCTGTATCTTTGTAGGCTTCTGGTTCTTTTGTCTGATTTCATTCTGTTTGTTGTTCGAAAAGAAGAAACAGGAATGGCTATGGGCTGAAAGAGGAGGTTGACGAGCATGCTTTGTTCTGTGAACCTTCTGGTTGTATGAGAAACCTTCCCGGTTCAGCGTTGGATGATGCTTGGCAACTTACTCCACTCACAATGAGCTCTTCCTCTTCTTCTTCTTCATCGTACTCTTCGAAACAGAGGAACCTGTCTGGCTACCAAAATGAGTACTCTTATTTGCAGCTTCAAAGCTTGAGCGATCACGATAACCCAAAACAGCAAAAGCAGTATCAGCATAGCTATGTCTTGGGAGGTGAGGTTACATGTCAAGCATCCTTAAAAAAAGAGAGAGAAGAACAGCAACAGAAGACTGTCCATCGTTTCTTTGACGAGTGGCCACCTAAGAGCAAAAGTTCATGGCTTGACTTGGATGATAAATCTTCAAACACTGCATCAATAACAAAAACTGGGCTATCAATCTCCATTCCATCATCATCACATGAATTTCCCATTTTCAATTCAAGAGCCCACAGTGGTAATTAATTGACCCTTCACTTGCTTCTTGTGGTTTCTTTCCATCTCCTTGTCTCTTACACGGGTACACAACAGATACTTCCAGGTTAACAGAATACATGGTTTTTTGTTTGTTTGTTTGGGCGCAGATGCTTGAGTTGTTCAGGGGTAGCCTTTCTGTTCTTGAAGGCCAAAATTGTACTCGGTGGGGGCCACTTGCTTTTTGTGGGGCCAGAGACTTGCTAAAACTACGATTTTCTTTTGTTGCTTTATGTCAAAAGTGTCTGTGATTTGCATATTTTTTGAAGTGTGTTTTGTGCTTAATGGGGCATCCATGTGCCTTGTGCTTCAGTTGTTCATCTTCTTTCACTCATTTCAGTACTTAAGTTCAAATATATATCAGAAATAGATTGAGTGTCTCGGTCAATTCTGTTTTATTATGTTGGTAAAGATATTGACTGATAGGCAGGTAAGTGTCTTGTGGGGGTTTCCCATTGCGGCTTCAGTTTCAAACGCTTCCTTGCCTAACATGCTGGTTATTGCAGTATTTGCTGGGTTGGTGACCTAATGGCCCCAAGATTTGTTGATTTGTCACCTTTATGCACCAAACTCACAGTTGCCCCACTTGCTGTCATCTGACACAATTTAACGCTATATGGGAATTGGGACATTGTTGACATCAAAATTTGTCCATAACATGATCCCTAATAGCCATTTCGGATACTTTAAAAAATGGAGACCCTAAAGAACACCAAAATGGTTACCTTGACAAAGGAAAATGCTTCGAGTATGTTTTGAAACTACAATTCAATTATCAATATTTTTCTTTTCTGTCGGTTCACTGCGCTTCGTGTCATTATAATTATCAGCACGGAATTCCCCACAACTTTTTGGATTTTTTCTTTGTTTTTTTCCATTGTATCCCTTGGACTGTTAATGCCATCCTGGTACCCTTTCAGATATATCTGCTTCCTTCTTCTTATCAGATATTTTTTATACGTAAGAATGGAACATATAGAACGGTACCTTTAATCGGTAAAATAAACGAAAGAATGGTAGTTTTCAAAGAGCTTTTGTTCATTTTGTCTATTATCAGGCGTCCAATTTGCGTCTCCGTAACAGTGGCATTCGGCTTTTTCTAGAAGCATTTGGGTCACGGAAAGCAAACCAGTCAGTCAGCAAGGCAGTGCGAACATTTAAAAGTCGCAAGGCAAAACAGAGCACTAGTCTCTGTTTCAGAATAAATTCTGAAGCCTTCTGGCGAGAGGCTCCTGGGTCTGAAGTTTCCAGCTTGGTTTAGAAAAAGGAGCTTTGGAGATTAGACTTGCAAAAGGGTATTCAATTTCACAAAGAATCGAAGTAGCCAGTGCAAAACGCAGAAACACAACTGTACGCTTTCTGACCTTCTGAAACACCTACCCTACTCTGATTTCTACTCTTTTCTGGTTGTGTCAGTCATCCGCCTCAAAAGGAAATGCCTAGTTTCCGAGACTATCGCCTCACCTCTTCAAACAGAATCAACTTTTTTTTTCTCCTTCCTTTTTGAGTCTATAAACAGTTATCCCACGATCGTGCAATCTCAAAAATTAAAGGAACCTAACAGTAATGACTCATTTAGTCCAGAACAGTCACTGATCTTAGAAGGGGTCATCAGAGAGCCGAACTCTGGTTCAATGATGAAGTCTCTTTATCGAGATAGGCACGGGAAATAAGAAGGTTTACATTTAATGTACATCAGATTGAGCTATGGGAGAGTACAATAGGATTCCTATAAATATCAAGCACTTTCCCAGTGTATTGCATTCTCCAATGTCGACAGATTTAAGTGTTAGTTGGTTCCCTCCTCCTTTCGTAATACAGATGCAACCAGCTAATCATCGTCATCATCGTCAATAACAGCATGACCATGCTGCCTGCGAGTGCCGTCTCTAATTTCTCCATCACTGTCCTGCAGCTCAGCAGAATTGTCCTGCATAGGGCTGGATTCTGGTCTGTTATCTAAAGGCTCATTATCATCGTCTGATTCTGACCATGCTCGCTTTCTTCTACCTGTTGATGAAGGCTCAGCCTTCACCAGGAAACATCATATAGATTATTTTGTCTCGAGACTGGATTAAAAACCAAATCCAAACCTAATATAAACATTGTGGGAAACAGAACGATCCATCATGTCAGTATCCTATTTCCAATAGAGTGATAACCCATTGGCCCGTCTGCCTCAGTAAACTAAAACAAGTACGCAATATAAACTAGTAGTAGTGTTTTAACTTGTAGAAATAAGGCTATGAACCTGAATCAATTTAGATCCCATCTAATCCACAAATTTGTATCCATCTTAATCTTTTGCATGTCCTGTTGCTGTTAAGTGCTTTCACCAGTAAATTATAGTTGCTCGACTGTGTGTGATTAAGACATCCTAGTTTCAATGAAGTTTTAGTCTAAGAGATTTGAAGTTGAAAGGAATACTTACGGCTTCATCCTCTGCATCAGAATCTTCAAGTCCAGCAGCAGCAAGAAGTTCTTGTGCATCTTCTCCATGGTCATCATGATCATCCACCTGATTTCTGGAATCCCTATAGTTCATGTTTGCATCTTCATCTTCTTGATCCTCATGATCATCCATCATGTCAGCTTCTCCTTCTTCCATCTCATAGCGTGACTTTGAGTTCTTATCCTTCTTTCTCCTCTTCCCACCCTTCCTTCTCCTTCTTTCACTGTGCCCAACATCATCATCATCAATCTCAGATCTATCCTTCCGCTTAGAAGCAGACGTCTTCCATTGCTCCTGGAATCATGAAGAACCATGATCAAATCAGTGAATTTAAGCAGTTACCATAGATCCACTACAGCCCAATTCAAGCAGTCCTAGGATTTCCTTTTATAATACATACTGATTGGTAGGGAGCAATGTATTGAAATGGGACTTGAGATGTACCATGAACGGAAAGTCTCATGCAACAAACATCAAATAATATAGTCATCTAAATGTGTATAGATTGTTAAAAGGAACGTGTTATGCAGATTTTACGTTACAAATTTAATTAACAAAAAATAGAGAATGAGCCGCATGGAGTAATCCAAATTACATAAAACGCCCATTACATTGTATTAGAACACATCTATAGGCACTAATCAGTATGAAAAAGGAAGAATCATGTGAAAATATGGCATAGAAACTACCGTCTACACCAATATCTCTTTTACTCATCTGATCCTTTCACCAATACTACAATAAACCCATTATGAAGAAAGCATTTATAATCATGCAATGACAAGAAGCTTTGATGATATATGAAAATTTTCAACAGATCTAATTACCTTTACACGCTCAAAACGTTCCTCTAGTTGCCGCACTCGTTTCAGTTCGTCTTCCTGCTTTCTCTTCTCCAACTGTTCACACCAACAGAAAATTAAGACCTCTAAGTACTATAATATCGTTGTCACAAATACAAAACTTTATAAGCTATAACGACAGAAGGAGACCTGAAATTTCCTTTGTTCTTCAGCCTTACGACGGGCTTCCTCAGCCAAAGCCATTTGTCGAGCAACTTCTTGTCTCTGTCGGTTCTGCTGCTCCTCACGCTCAGCTGCTTCACGATGAACTATTGCAGCCTCTAGCAAGTGCTTGCAATACTCAACATGTGTGTTGATTTTTTTCTCATCAAATGTATGAAACTGGAGGCTAGAAGCAGCAGACAACTGGCTAAATAGACGGACAGCATTTTCCAGCTCATTAACTGTGGAACGTACCTACAGCATAATCACAAAAAGAAAAGGATGGGCTACTTAGATACTGTGTCCATGGAAAGAGAAAGCATGTGAAAACCTGGCTCTTGCCCAGTTTTATGGTTTATATGATACAAGATATGACTACATAATCTAGCAGAAAAAGCTTATTCACCTACAGGTTCTGGTGTTTGACTAGCCAAAAATGAAAGTGAGTACGATCATCTACAAGCTAACCTGCCAGGTAGAGATATTTATTTTCTAGATTCTTTATGATACATTAACTCCTATGATAATTAAACCCACAAGCTGGGAGACTAACACACATTTGAGGGTACAAGGAACTAATTCTTGTAAGCACTGCATCTATCATTACAAAATGAAAAGATATGAGCTATATTATCAAACAAATAACATTTAGGAATAGAAAATAATATCCAATCAAACTAATTTTAAAAGAAAGAAAATCACCTCATCTGCTGTTCTTTTTGTTTTTTGTAGCGTAGATGCTGAAAATTTCTGCATCGTAACACCTGCATTAAACCTTAATATGTAATTTGAAGGTGCCATGTGGATGGCCCTCAGTAAAGTTTTCTTGCAGTCTTGCCACTGTTCAGCTTCATAATAAGTACGAGCCAGATAAAGGAGAATTTGAGAATCTGTATTGTGATAGAACTTCCGCAAACAATTCTGATACTGCAGGAAGCAAAGTCCAAAATATAAATTCAATGAGAAGAAATTAAAAGTATGTAAAATGCAACTTGAAGCTACATATCTGCATAAATAGAATATAATGAAATAAACAAACCATCTTTACTGCTAATGCGAAATTTCCTTGAGCAAAATAAACATGTGCTAAATTGATCCAGACATCTGGCATCTGGACAAAAATGCTTCCGCTTGCAGCTTCTTGGACCTATATCATTGCAGCACACAAAAATTCAACATAAAAACTGGCACAAAGGCTAGCACAAGGGATAAAATGAAGTTTTAAACTATAGGAAACAAAAATAAGCAAATCAGAGTGTCATGCCTGTGTAAAAAGATCTTTTGAGACATCAAATTGTCCTCTCTCTGCCAAGACTACACCAGCACCATTTGCAGCATACAGATTTGCTGTATGTTGAACCAGAACCTAAAATGTCAAGACATGGGAGAGTTAATTTGGCATATACAAAAATTACAGCCTAACAACAGTACCAATCAAAAGACAATAAATGAGGAAGAGGGAAATAGAAGCATGCGAAAGGTATACGGTAAGTAAACAAAGGGACCAAACTACAAGTCAGTTCTAAGTCTAATTGAATCCATTCATCACAAATAACAGTGTTAAGTATTCTATTTAATTACTCCTAGGGATGTGAGAAACCACAGAAGTTCGTACTCTGGTGTAAAGTTCCTTGGCCTTTTCCAAGTGGGTAGCTTCCAACTTCGGATTTCTTTTCTCATTGCGTAGTGCAGCAAAGTAGTTCCAGTTTCCCTGACAAATGCCAAAAGGAATGGAAGAACTACATATGTTAAGAGAATTGATATAAAATGTCACATGAAATAAATTGCCACAAACTAGTCAGTCAAATGTGGATCTAGGAGAAATCCTAAGATCTGAAAAAGTACAAGTAGGAAGGCCCATGGAAGAGGAGAAAAACCAGAGAGAGTGTTGCATAAGAATCTTTTCCGTCAGTTGCCTCACTAGCAGCTCGGAAGGTTTCTTTGGCCTTAACCCAATCATCATTTTTCAGCTCCAAGTCACCGAGCATAGATAATGCATTAGGGCACTTGTCATTTACCTTCAATGCCTCATTGACCTATTAAAGAAAAAGCTAACAGTTATTCCAAGGAAAGGAAACATAAAGTAAAAGACAGCAACAGCAACATTATTTTGGTCATAACAACCAGGTCAATGCTTAATTGAAGATTGTTTTGAGCTTTCGCAATGGCAGCAAGCCTCAGATAAGAGTCCACATAATCTGGGAACTGTTAAATTGGATACAGAAAATACAGTCAAAACATGATGAGAGTCAGGAACAGTCTTGGTGACCAAAATAGAATAAAAATAAGATAATTTAACACCATTAAGAAAATAATGCAAAAATATCCCCAATCAAACAACATAACATAGTCTAGAACCTTGATAACAAGAAAAAGAGAATATCCAGTTATTGTTCAAGCATAGCCATTGAATTAAATGTTGAAAAGTATGCCAAAAATCATCAAATGACATTGTGAACAAGAAGGTACCTGGAGAATACTGCATTGACGTGTAGTTAGTAAAAGGGGAATTGTAATAACAGATCTTTACAGAAACAAAATCAAGAGCTTATTCATGAAACAGCACATATGAAAATGGATGAAGAGAGAAGAATAATCAATACTTGCAGATATGGTGCAACAGTACCTTGTACAGTATAAAACAGTAAAGTATGATTGCAACTTGTGTCTCATGCAACTGCTCAAGTAGTCTGGCCAAATTAAATAATGCTGTGACTTTACTCCAAGGTAGTTCCACATGAATACCATCTTCCTCTAACTGATGAAATATTTGCATGTCTTTGTACTGAAGAACAGAAGCAGATGCTTCGATTGCATTGACATTAGCTTTACCATCAAGGAAAGTAACCCATACACCATCACCTAGAGCCTCCTTAAAAGTTTGCAGAGCAAGCTGTAGTAATATCAGAATAAGACGATATAATAATCAAGAAATTACAGCGTAGCCAATATCACACGAACTTGAAAAGAAAAAGTCCAAAATAACAAGCAGGAAGTTCCGTCAAGAACTTTTTAAGCAACTGAAACAACAAAAATAAATGCTTTACACATGGCAATATGTACTTGCATCTCTCAAAATCTAAAGAAATCTGTGCAGACCTCAAGCTCTTCCCTTTCAAAATGGATAACGCCAATATTGTTAAGAACTTCTATTGGGACTTCTTGACCTCCCTTTTTAAGAAGACTTCGTGCCTAAAACGACATTTAACGTCAAAATATATGGCAGAAAATATATCCTGATATTTAAAACTTAAAATCCAAAAGTAAGAATAGCAAGGTCCTTAGTCCTTACAGTTTTGAAGGCATCTAGAGCAGCTCCTGTGTCTGACAAAATTAATAGTTCACCAAGGTCAAGAAATGCCTGTACAATATACAGGGGAAAAAATGAAAGTTAAAAACCTATAATTGATAATAAAATAGCATATATATTTCAAAGTATCCTTATTAAACCATTTGTATCAATTTGAAGGTTCTTGTAACAGAAAATAAAACAAAGTTGCTTGTTGAGAGTTGAAGCAGATGAATCACCAAGTGAAAATAAAACTGAGACGAGGAATTATTGAGTCCAGCAAGAGAAATCGTAGAATAGAAAGTTTGAGGAAATAGCATTAAAGATTAAATAGTTCAAGTAATATACCATCATGGAAAATGAAATCAGAAAAAGAAACAGTTCTTAAATGCAAATGAGAAAATGACCCAAAAAAAATCCATGTCTAGCTAGAACTACAGCAATCAGAAAGGATAAAAATTTTAGTATTTAATGAAGCGTTTGGCTCTGCACACAGGTAAATAAAGGAGGATTCATGAGGCAAACATCAAGTACTTATACTGAAAACTTTACTGAATTGAGATTCAAGTTCTGGTTCCTTGAGAATAAATCGCTATTACTTCATTCATATTATTAGGAAATATAATTTGTTCGCTTTTTATGTCTTTGGAAACTGGGTATGTCCTGTTTCCCCACTGATACAGTGCCATTTTTTATGGCATGAATCTGGAGAAAAAAGGAAGGCACAAGGTTTAAGCATCTGTTCATAGTTCATTAATTCAGTTCCATAAGTCGGACCTGTCCTCCCTTTATGAATAGGATTTCTGCCAAGACTAGTACATAAAAGGGTCAAGTTGAAGAAAGAGACCAACTTTTGTATTGAGAATTTTATAGAAGCATTTGTTATGAACCATAATAATCCCAATCACAATCAGCCCTATTGTAGCCCTAATTTGTTGAAATCTAGCTGCCCTACACCTTTCCCTACATCACTTGTCATGGACACAAATTTAAAGCATACCAGAAGTAAACTCATTTCACACAAAACCAAAGAAACTTACAGGAACACTTTACAGCAAAATCACAAGAAACTCAAAGTCAAAGCCTATGAACAACAGTTTTCCATACCTGTGCATCACGAGGGTCAATCTTTGTGGCCTTCCTCAATAGTTCCTGAGCCTTATCATTCTGCCCTATTTGAGCATATATATGACCAATTACCTGTAGGAAACGAAAAGATTCAGCTGAAAGTCCCTAAAAATATCTAAAAGCCTACTGAGCTTCCAAGATGAAAAGTAAACACGTTGATTTGACATACTTTCAGTGTCTCACAGTTATCGGGATAAACTTCTAAAACTTTCTCAAAATTTGATAGGGCATTCTTAGTCTCTCCCAATTTCAACTGTACTTGCCCCAGGCCTGTCAAATACAGAAAAGATTGATACAAAATCTCTGTAATTAGAGTGATGAAAAATATAAAGTTAACCAATGCAGTGAAGAAATGGGCCTAGACCAGATAACTTCAAATCCATGTCGATAAAAAGACCAGCAATTTGAAACAGAAAGCACAATCACAATATGTACTCACCATAATATGGAAAAACGAATTCATTGGGACTATTGGTTTCTTTGACAGATGCCCAGTAGTACCTTGAAGCTGTTTCATAGTCACCCTGCAGTTGAAACATATCACATCACTATCATTAGGATTCAGAGGAGCCAAGGGGGGTGAAGTTGGGGTTAGTTGTGTGGAAGTAAGTATATCCTAATTCAAGAGAGCTAATGATACGTGCTTCAGCAGGAAAAATAAATGGATATAGAAGTGAAGCTTTTGAAAATAAAATGGTCCATTTCAATATCTTCTTGTATATCACATCAAACACTTTATGGAAGACTTCATATCCATAAGACATTCTCAATAGTAAGGTGTAGCAAGGATAAGAGGCATAAAATATTCACCTGCATCAAAAACCCATTCAACCCAAAAGGCTTAAGCTGTTGGATGAGGCCTAAAAATGGACTATATATTATTCTAAGACCTACACACCCCAGAGACAATGTTTCCTGAACCCCCAAAATAAAATTCTGGCCTTCACAAACAATAACAGTTCCTTTACCCTAATCAATCAAATGAAAATAAGTCGAGACTCGAACCTTGCTATGGTACGAGCGTGCTAAATTATAGTAAGAGTGTGACTTGGTTGCTCCATGATTGGTAACAGCAAGTGCAGTTTCAGTCAGTTGCTCAACTAAAAAATGCTGACCAGTGAAGAAGAAGTGATTTGCTAGATAATTCAATGCCATTGAACAGTAGGGGTATATCTCAAAAGCTCTCTGCATTTTTTCCATCCCATACTGTATTCCGAAAGCTGTCCAAGCATCATGCGCAACTAGAATTAAGAAACTGAAAATCAAGAAAACAGCACAAACTAATGGACTATGGAAACTTGCCTTCATTTGTCTGCAAATCCAAAATTGCAAGCGCAACAAGACCCTCAACATTCTCTGGATCTAACTGAAAATATTGAATCGTGAAGCAAAGATATGCAGTAAGAATCTTGCCATTTAACTAACCACAGATCCCACTACATGTATAACAGGTCATACAACTAACCTGTAATACCCGCTCAAATGCCCGTTGAGCCCTTTCAAAATGGCCCAATTTATAGTGACAGTGACCTATTCCAAGCCTAACAGCACCAGGACAATTGGGATAGACTTGCAGTGCCCTCTTAACAAAGGTCAAAGGCCAAAAAGTTAACGCCAGAAAAGGATAAATAGCATCAGTTAGCTATGGCCATCGTGATATCAACTATGAAGATAGAAAGAACAAACCTTATACAGCGCCAATGAATCACTATAATGACCACGATTGTACTCAACACATGCCTGGAAAAATCCGAACACGGCAAATTTCAAGTGTCAGCAATTTACCCTACAAAATCAAGATAGGCTCCACAAAGGACCACCTTCCCATACCTTTAACAAATTCACAGAGCCTATCCATGTGAAATTCATAACAAATCGATCACATTCAAGTGGTTTCTACAAAATCCACTTAAGAATGAAGGGCTAAATTTACACCATATTTATATAAGGAATGCTCTACCAAGGTGGCAGTCTCATTTATAGTTCGCAAAATGGTTTTAAAAACAATAAAACCACAGGCAAAGAAGTATCACAAACAACGTACAAAATATTAAATATAAGATATTCCAACATGAACCAAATTCAGTCTGGGCCCTGTGAACAAACGTTCCTTTGCTTATCATATTGCAGCAGGGCACTAGCATGGTAAGACTTACAATAACAAACAGAGCAAGCATTTTAGATCCTTGATAACATTGCCTGCACTTGATAAGTGTAATCATTATTTTAACCAATTGTTCAAGAAAATACACAGCAATACCTGACCCAAAAGAGCAGATACATTATCCCGATCACCCTCTAGTACAATCTTGAATGCAGCAGATGCCTGCTCTACTTCTCCTTTAGCCAATAAAAGCTGACCTGTTAAGAGAACAAGTGACCAGTCTTTTCTCAACCATCTTTAAGGGCAGCACTCAGAGGAAAAATGCTATAGCTTGTAAGTGTAGTTAAGAAAATTTGGCAATGTAGGTTCTTCCAAGAGATCACTGATAAAAGATATATAAAAGTTACATAGGAAAGTACAGGACAATAGATGTCACAGGAATCTAGAAAACAACTCTAGAATATGCAATCTATACAGAAACAAAAACAAATGTAAAGCAATTTTACATTACAAACAAGGAGCCATTTTTTCACACAGCAACTGTAGTTTAGCACATCCAAATCCGGATCAGTAACCAGAAGAAACAGCATGGAAAAAATGATAAACAAGAGGGGTAGGAATCTAAAGGCGGTCATTGTAAAGATGTAAAAGAAGCAGACAGAGAAAACTCTTCAGCTAGTTATCAAACAGAAAATGGTTCCCTTCACCTTTTCCAACCCAAGTAGAAGGCTCGTGCATGTCAATCCTGGAAGCTTTATTGTAGTATTTAGTCGCTTGTATGAAATATTCCTCCTTTTCTCTTTGCCTCGTCTCAATTTTCCCAAGGTAACTATAATATGCCCCCAAAGCATTCAGTATAGCTATCCTCTCGTATCTAACATCAGCGTAATATTCATCAATTTCTGCCAAAAAAAAAAAAGAAACAATAATCAACTGGTTGAGACTCCTGCTCAGTAAAGAAACCAACTTTCCACCAAAATCCCACAGAACCCCTTTGAATTACTTCCATCAACTCTTTGAAATAGACAAATAAGAAGACAAACAACATTGCCAAACAGCAATTACCGTGGCTAGATCCTTCCTCCAATATCTGGCGGAATTGATCAAGTTTTCCTTGCTTGAAGTACTCCCTCTGCAACACCGCACCAATGCAATCAATTTCAAAAAAAGAACAAACCCAAAAAGAAAAAGAACTTTCCACAAAGCCTATACACGATAATTGAACCCAAAACAAAAAAGAAAAACAGTTAGGAGTGAAAACGAACAGCAATGATGAGCCAGAGATCAAGTGGAGCTTGCTCGGCCTTGAGAATATCAAGAATGTCGGAGGCATCTCTAGGAAGCTGATCCAAGGCCACCCTGACCTCCTCCTCCGAGTTCTGTACCGGAATGTAGACGGAAGCCATTGGCGGAGAATTAAGGGAGAAGTAAAATCCCTAGTTCGCCGGCGATTCCGACTGAAAGTTAATGGGGGAGAGTGAAGAGAGAGCGGATTGGCCGCGATAGGAGGAGCCGGAAAATCTTTCAATTTACAAGTGGTTTAATGTTTGCAAAGTGAGTACAAAACGGCTCTCTCTTGTTCGTAGGCAAATATTCATATCGAATAGTTTCACTGTTATCCTTGTACCTGAACCTGACTGTTTCTTTTTCTCCAATATTTTGTGAAACTGGGACGAAATATTTCAGTATTTCGAATTTCGCCCCTTAACTGCTCTCTTCCTTTCTTTTTTAATAAGCTTTCGAAAATTAATATTAATTTTTTAATCTTATTCTTGCCCATATCATAAATCATAAATGAATAATTTATTAAAATTACAAATATGTATAATTAGTCATGATATCTTTAAAATGTAATTTTATTTTCATGCAATTTTTAAAATTTAAGTCCATTTATTTTTATTTTTAATATATCAACAAATTTTAGAATATAATAATAAATAATTGAAATTTTTTTTGGGTGAGAAAAATGAGCACAGCTCACAAATACAAAAACCTACCTAACATAGGAAACCCCTATTAAATCATGATCAAGCCATCCATCAATACTAAGGGGAGCTTGCCCCAAAACATGAAAACCAGGAGGAAAATCAAACGCAAGGTGAAAAAGATAGTCAGCTGCAAAATTCCCTTCTCTATAAATGTGAGTGATTGTCACATTATAGAGTCGCTTCAGTAAGTCCAGAATTCTGGCAACTAGAGGCAAGCAATCGGAGTTTGCTTGAACACCACCGGTTACAATATTGACAGCAAGCTCATTATCACATTCAATAAGCACATCAAAATAGGCAAGTTTATGAGTTAGTTGAATACCATAAAA
>JANKOE010000205.1:20677889-20702476 GCA_026284465.1 Erythroxylum citrifolium | reverse complement strand
GAGAGAAAAATTGAAGATCGAAGAGAGAGATAGAAGAGGGTGAGTGAGAGGCGTAATGAGCAGAAGCAATCCGGGGGGGGGGGTTGATTAAATTTTTTTGCAAAATGGTCCCTGAAGTTTAGTATATTTATCGGAATGGAACGAAATTTTCCGGTACCGACAGAAATTTGACAGCGGTACACCGTACACCATACACCCGTACCGGTACCGGTTTGTGGCCAGTACGGTACGGTACTCGTTACACTGCATCCTAGATATTTTATTATAACATTCAAATCAAGCCACCAAATTAAATTGACCAGACAAGCATTCTTTTTTATCTTTCTTTGCTATTATTATTATTATTATTATTGTTATTATTATTATTATTAAAATACCATATAATTGCCCAAACCTAATCTAATTATATCATTACTCAATTCTATCTTAATTTTATTGACTTAAATAATAAAAGAAAATATTACTAACTATCTCGAATAATTATCTAGTTTGTCAAATATAGTCTCTCGAAATTCAATGCTACATTTTTAAGTCACCGAAATAGTTTCTTTATAAAAATATAAAGAGAATACTATTAAATTTTCAAAATTTAAAGGATTTTGTGCAATCCGTAAATGTTGACTACAAGCAGTCTTTCAAAAAATTTCCCTCTCTTTTTTGGAGAATTTATAGGAACAAATATCTGAGTATAGGTTTCGAAGTAAATTAACGATGAACTACTAAAGATTTAAATCTCGTTGGAATCTGGCTCTTCTGCTTCATTTTTCTTTTTATTTATTTATCCATTTTATTTATTATAATTACAATAGGTAAAGGACTTGACATTATTAATTAAACCCACATTCCGTTAATTATATTAGTGATTTGAAAGATATCTGTCCAAAAGTATTTAGCACTCATTTTGGCCAACCTTTTATAATTGAAAAAGAAATATTTATTGGTTTTTATCTCATTCCTTTTAGTGAAAAGAATGAATCTTTTTACTAAAAGATCATAAATAAATAGGTCCACGTCTCTTAGGAAAATGATTTAGATGCTAGTGAGAGTGTGGATGTGTGTGAAGAGATCTACCATAACCTTGATAGATAAGTGCAGCTTCTAGTTAGGATCAATGGAAGTAAAGAGAGTAGTCAGACTAAGCATATTTTTTTACTCCTTATGTACCCTTTTTACTATTTAATCTGAAATGAAGTAGGGGCAAAGTGTTATACTTTTAGATTAAAAAAATTCAATTTTTGATTTCTTATGTTATACATAATGAATTTGCATGGACTAATACATAATTTCCTTTTAGTCTTTTTCAATTAATTGTAACGCATATGACATGTCTATATAATTATCCTAACCTAATTTAATTATATTATTATTTATAAACAGTCTTTTTATTAGTTATAGATAAGATTGTGTACTGTTGAACCTCTCCAGACTTCACTGAATTGTTGTTGTTTGTTTTCTTTTTAATTTATTGATATTATAGCTCATTCCAATCTTAGCGTTATGGTCCTAAACAATAAAGAAAAAGTGTTCATCAAATTATTTTTTAAGCATTTTTTAATTATATGAAACCAATGAATTATGATTAAATTGTGATACAATAAGATCAACTTGCGATAATGAATAATTTAACATGTGCATTAGTAAGTTATGTGAAACTTTCTTATGACATAACTTGAAAAAAGTAGACGGAAAGGTTTTGTTTTTAATTTCTAGTAATATAGTTTTTTAAGTGATTAAACATGGATAAGATTTTCATATATATGTTTTAGGCCGGCATAATATTAAGTTATTTTTAAGTTGACTAATTAAGGCTGATTTTGGCTACTTTTAACAAAGAGTACACCCTTTAACAATATTTCATTAAAAAATAATAATAACTTCATTACACGTGGACCACAACCTCCTCTTAATAACAAAGAAAAATGTGGAAAACACAATAACATAAAAAGTTTTGGATTAATTACACCTATCATAATTTTTTTTAATTTATCTTTATAATTTAAAAAGGTTACACTAACAACATTATAATATAACCTTTCTTCACAAAATATGACCAAAATAACATTCTCATATCTAAATTCATTGAATTAGACGCTACTCTGGACTCTTTTATTATGTCAAATAATAGGATTTTAAGTAACTGTTATAAGCTCAACCAAACAGATGCTAATATCTATTAAAGAAGTACTTTTTTATTTTACAGCCACATATCTTTTAAAAAAAAGCTTTTATGGTAGAGAAAAGTACTTATTGACCTCCCAAAAGCGCATCCAAACAGTTACTTAGTGTGAAGAAATAATCTAATGGTGCTAAGTTCAAATTGGATAATAGTAATAAAAACGAGAATAAACATAGTGAAAAATGGGAATAAATATAATCATTATAATTATGATAGTTAGTTAGAACGAATGAATGATTATCATTACCATTGATAGTGATTGGTTTAGTTAGAACGAATGAATGATTATCATTACCATTGATAGTAATTGGTTTGTTGAAAATATTGACAAATAAAGTTTCTTAAATTTTTTTCATCAACTTTTAATATATTTTAATTAGTTATATTTAATTACTAAAAAAGAGAAAAATATATAATTAATTATATTGTAATTAATTAATATTATTTTAATTAATTATATTGTAATATTATTTTAATTAATTATATTGTAATTAATTATTTTTTAATATTATTTTAATTAATTAATTGTATTTAATTAATTGTGTTTAATTATAAAAAGATATAAAAAATGAAGGGAGTATCACTTAGGAATGATTGACATTCCTCTTAACGATTGACATTCCTCTTATGCTTAAGGGGTATGGAGCAATACCTGAAAGTTGGATATTATAATATTGACTCTACAATGATAATATTTAACCAACCACTTCTTTTTTATTTTATAACCATTGAACTATTCTCAAACTTATCAACCAAGTACCCGCTAAATAAACAATAGACCTGACATTGTGTAAGGACAAGCAGGGTATCTGTCTAGGGCCTACTGTTAATTAGAAAAAAAGGCAACAAGAAGGTCATATTTTGCTTCACTTTATTTTTATAAGAGTCAAGAGCCCGCTCTTCGCTCTCATAAAGAGTAAAATAAGAGCTCATATTTTGTCTCATTTCGCTCTTTATGAAAGTCATCTTTTGATCCTCATTAAAAACAAAAAGAAGGAAAATAGGGGCTTTGTTTTTACTTTACCCAAAGCCTATATAAAATGTCAAGAACACCCTGAAGCAGCCAATGCTATGAATTTAGAGCCATAATCAACGTCTTAATCATATTTTATTAAGGTTGTTAAATATCTTATCAATAAAACGGTGGATTGTGAAGATAAATTGTATTATAAAATTATTAGTATAAAATTTTAAATTATAAGTGACAAGTTAAAAGAATATAAATTGCAGAATAATCAAGTGTAATTAACTCTTTTTTTTGGTGTAGTTTAGAAAACAATCAAGTTTAATGTCAAAAAAAAAAGAAAAGAAAACAATCAAGTTTTAATTCAGCATTATTTTGTACTAATTTTAGAAGTCAATAATAGAATACGGTTCTTTGGTACAAGGATAAACAGGACAAGCCAACAATAAAGGGCGCACCTCATGATTGCATCCCTGATTTGAAACTAAAAGCCCCCGGCCCACAGTTTGGAATATAATGTTGGGATTTTGACTGAAATTGGAAAATGATAGTCATAGACAAACGGCAAGGCAAAGTGAAACACATTTTCTTTTACAAGCAACAGCACAATAGCATATTTCTTTCCGAATCTAGATCTTTTGTAAAATATTGCTGTCTTATTTTGTCTCATAGAATCTCAGTCATTTATTTTGCGAGATCCACGCGAAACTTATACGAAATCCACATAAATAAATGACTGAAATTTATTGGACACAATAAAACACAGAAGATCTGAACTTTTTCTTCCGCAATCCTGCCATTTACTTACATATTTAGTACCTTTCCCCACTACCTACCCTCTTTTGACACATTAAGTCCATTTGATATATTTAATTGAATAATTACCCGTTTCCAACTTTTAGTCCAACGCAAAAACCTCCATTCTCACTAAACTGTCGCAAGACCTAAAGATGAATTGAAACCCCTACCACTCCTAACAATTTGGGTAAAGAATAATTTCAGGATTTTCTCTTTTGTCTGTAAATTTTTAGGAAAGTTATTGCGACACATCATAATGAGGGAGTTTCGAGTTTTCCTCTTTAGTGTAAGAGTTGATATCATTCATAGGAGCAAAGAGTAAACGTTACTGGAACGTGAACACAGAAGGCCATGTGATGAAGCTTAGCCAAGTACATATCTAACAGCATATGATAGATAAACGGAGCAATTCCTTAATTTGTCGCGAAGTTAAAGCCGCTTCCCCAAAACTTAAAAACTCACAACTTCCTTCAGTACGGACCACAGATATAGGCTCCAACGGTTGTGAATTCTGAAAGCTATTGCTCATGGGGGTTATTACGTTGCATGCGTTTGACATGTCTTCATCCTTATCTCTTCTATTATTGAAGATTTGACGTTTACTTGGAACAACAATAACCTCTCACCCTACTCATGATTATCGGAAGAATTATTGCTACTCCTTTTGGTTTCACGTTTTTAAACTGGTAGTTAGCCACCAATTTACCCTTGCATTTGTTAAGAGATAGCTTTTTCCATGTCCTTTTCTTTTCCTAATTCTTCTTGTAATTACTTCCGCGCTGTTCCTTTGTTAACCATTAATAAAGCCTAAGCTTTGCTAAATCCAGTCTGTAGATACATATTGTGTTGAGTGTTTAGTCCTATTTTGAGACTTTTGGTGACCGTAGACAGCTTTATGATTCATGTCTTGACTTATATCACTGTATAGATCAACTGTGTAAGTCTCTGTAAAGATGTGAAGATACATGACTGTGTATGGAGACTGTAATATAACCGTGTATGTTTGCGAATGAGGCAATACTCAAAAGATAAAGGGATAGAAATTTTTATTTCATGATATAAAAGAGAAAAATATGCAAGTTTTCGATGACAGTGCAGCCACAATATTCAGAAGTGAGAAAAACAAAAACCAAAGAGAGAGCAAAAAGTGTTGTATTTTTATCTTTGTTTTATTGTTTTTGAGATTGGAGAGTGATTGTTGACTGTGATATCAACTTTAATTTCAATCATAAAACTTTGTGAGATAATTTGTTGTTAGGAGGATGAGAGATTAACTTTTCTTGTAAATCATTATTGAATTTAGTAGATTTATTTGTCAGTTTGCTCCAATATTTTTTTCTTCTATATTGGAGGGTTTTTCATATTAAATCTCGATGTTTATTTCATCACTTAGTTTCTTATTCTCTTATTATTTCTGCTGCTGCAACTTGAAGAATTCTTTCTTGTTGTTAATATTTGGCTGATCATTTAGAGAGTTGTTGTTTGTCTCCTAACAAGTATTATTAGAGTTATCGTAATCAGTGGCGGATCTACAATGAGGGCAAGTGAATAGATTTCCTACAAAAATATTTTTTTTTGTTTTGCCCCCATAAAAAATAAAATTTTACTTTTATTAAAATTTTGCCCCAATCAAAAATAAAATTTTATCCCTATTAAAATTTTTCCCCCACTCAAAAAAATTTCTGGATCCGCCCCTGATCGGAATAGAAGGTGGAAACAACTCTATGGTCAATTAACGTCATCAAATTACTCGATATGGAGGCTCATGAAGGAGGACCTTCTGTATTGCAAGAATCTCTTTGATTCTATTAATGTGAACAGAGGTGTGAAGGATGATGTTCTTTTAAAACCTAAAAAGATATCAGTCAGCGAATGAGAAAAGTTAAAGTGGAATGCTCTGGGCACTATAAGACAATGGATTGATATCAGGATATTCAACCATGTGTCTTAAGAAACGGATCCTTTTAAGCTATTGAAGAAGCTAAAAGGCTTGTGAAAGGGAAACTACTCATAACAAGGTCTCTTTAATTAAGAGGGTTGTGAATTTAAAGTTAAAGGCTGGAAAATTAGTGCCAGAATATCTAAGTGATTTTCAGGACATAATCAATAAGCTTACTACAATAATGAGCATTCTTGATGGTGAGTTTCAAGTTTTGTTTATATTGAGTTCATTACTAGATAGCTAGGAAATGCTAGTGGTGACAATTAGCAACTCTGGTAATGGTGTGTTCTCTTTAGATGTAATTAAAGAGAGTATATTTAATGAAGAAATCGGAGAAAGGAGATTAGAACTGAAAACTTGCAGGCTTTTGTGACAGAAAGCAGGGGAAGGAATAAAAGTAGGGGTCCTAATAGTTATGGCAAGTCTAAAAATAGTTCAAAGTCCAGAGGTGACAAAGATATCAAGACATGTCACTATTACGATAAATTAGAATACATTAAAAGGTTCTGTTATAAATGGAAGAAGGATCAAAAAAAGGAAGCTCATCAGAATGATGATGATAATAGGAGTACAACTGTAACTTGTTTTTAAGTGATGGAACTATTAAAACTTGTTCATAGGAAAACAATAATTTTCTCTCCATTTAGTTGCTAATCATAGGGCATCGTATGTTGTCATCAGGCATTTAAGCCCATGATGTAAGTCGTTGGAATCCAAGTTTGGGTCTTAACTCTATAACTCGTGGGGGGTAAGCAGCAAACGTTAACGAAAACGACATTGTCTGGTAACGATGACATTTTCAATTTATAAAAAATGTTGAAGACGAAGTTAATGGTGTCATTTAAATCTTTTATTTTAAATCACAGATGAAATCCAGTTCTGTCAGTACACCCTATTTGATTATGTTTTATTAAATACGATGCAGCTGAAGCAAAAACTTTACCGACGAAATACAATTATGTCGGCAAATGACGACACTTATTTTGTCGCCTATAATTCGCACCTCTTTTACCGATGGTGATTCGTATTCCGTCGCTATATATCCATCATTACCGACGAATATTTTTTCTGTCGCAAACTACTATATATTACGACAATTTCACCAACGGTATGTGATTTTTCGTTGCTAATTTTCAACGGTATTGTTTTTATCGGTAATTTTCTTGTAGTGTGAGGTGTCCCTAGTTTGTACAACTAGTGAATGCTTTCTTGTCAACAATTTTGGTTTTGAATGGCTAATTGATACGAAACATCTTATCATTGTGTTCCAAAGGTAGAGTACTTCTCAAATTACAAGATCGAAGATTTTGGTAGTGTAAAAATGAGAAACCAAAGTTTTGCCAAGATAGTCAGTATGAGTGATATCCAGGTTTAGAAAAAAGTCATATGCTTACTGAACTTGAGAGATGTACGACACATCGTTGATCTAAGGCTAAATCTGTTATCAACGATTGAGTTAGATCGAAAAGGTTTTCATCACATTTTTAGGGATAAAAAGTGGAAACTATCTAAAGGCACAATGACGGTTGCCTGAGGAGAGTTATGTTGCTAGCTGTACAAGACACATTTAAAGGTGTATGGCGGTGGAGAAGTATACACAACTAAAGAGGAAACTTCACTAAATCTATAGCATCGACAATTGGGACATATGAGTGATAAAGGATTAAAGTTGCTATCTGAAAAATTCCTTATACTAATTAAGAACTCACAACTACTTATTCCTTGCAATCATTACTTGGTTGAGAAGTAGCATAAAGTCTCTTTCAAGAGAAGATCTACAAGGAATTTGGAGTTATTAGAGTTAGTGCGTTCAGATGTTTGTGGTCCTATTAAGGAGAAGTCATTAGGAGGTAACAAATATTTTATTACATTTATTGATGATGCTTCGAGGAATACTTAGGTATACATGTTGAACTTTAAGAGTTAAGTGTTTAAAGTTGTCAAGAAGTTTTATGCTTTGCTATAAAGGGAAGCTCAGAGGAAGTTGAAGTATCTATGAGCAACTAATGGAGGGGAGTATACATCTAAGGTACTTGAAGAATACTGTACATCACATGGTATCGGACATGAGAAAACTGAACCAGAGACTCCACAACATAATGAGGTTACTGGAAGGATGAACAAAACCATTGTGGAGAAGGATCTTTGCATGCTCAAAATGACTATGTTACCAAAGATATTTTTGGGAGAAGTAGTTGAACTGCGCTTTACCTGATAAATCGAGCTCTCTCAATTTCATTGGATTTTGAGATTCTCAAGAGAGCATGGACGAGTAAGAATCCACAATCATCATTTGAGGGTTCTTTTCTACAAGGTATTCAGACACGTACCTAAGGATCAAAGAAAGAAGCTTGACTCAAAGTCAATACCTTGTATCTTTGTTAGATATTGTGGTGATCAATTTGGCTACGGACTTATAACCTAGAGAAGAAAAAGGTGGTCAGGAGCTGGGACGTAGTGTTTTAGGAGCACGAGGGAGGTGTTGATCTTCTGAGTGGAGTTGATCTTCTGAGTGGAGATAAACCATCATATTGTAGCTCATCAGATGGCATAGTTGGCTTTTTGCTAGTTCTTTTGACTATCGATCAATCTATAGGTGAAAAAGATGAAGTGTGTAACCAAGCACACATTGGTGGTGATCAGATATAATTTAATATTGATGAGCTACATGAATCACATCCAGACAATACTGGAAAAAAGAATCTACTGAGAATAATAAGCAAGGAGAGCAATTGGATCCAATAGTTGATGAAACGTAACTTTGAAAGTCAATACCTACTACTTACTGCTGAGAGGGAGTCTGAGAATGTGCAAGAGGTTGCATCTTGTGAAGACAAAGATCTCTAGCTCATAGCTATGAAGGAAGAGATGGATTCTATGAATAAGAATAATACATACAAGCTTGTAAAGCTTCCAAAAGGAAAAAAGGCATTGAAGAACAAGTTGGTGTTCAGCATAAAAAGAGATAGTAACAAGCTGGTCAAGTACAAGGCGAGGCTATTAGTGAAAGGATTCAGTCAAAAGAAGGATATTGACTTTGATAAAATATTTTTACTGGCAATCAAGAAGACCTCAATCCGAACAGTTTTGGGTCTAATTGCCTGTTTGGATCTTGAACTCGAATAGTTGGATGTTAAAATAGCCTTTTTGTATAGGGTTTTAAAAGAGGGGATATACATGAAGCAGCCAAAAGGCTTCAAAGCTAAAGGCAAGGAAAAAATGTTCTGTAAGTTGAAAAGAATTATATATGGCTTAAAACAAACTCCAAGGCAGTAATATCGAAAGTTCGATTCCTTCATGACTGGTCATAATTTCAACGAAACTTATGCTGATGCTTCCGTGTATTTTAAGAAGTTCTCAGGTGAGAACTTCATCATTCTTCTTTTTTATGTTGATTATGAGTCAAGATATTGGTAGAATAGAAAGTTGAAGGAGGACTTGTCCAAATCTTTTGATATGAAAGATTTGGGACCTACAAAACAGATTTGAGCATGGAGATAACTCGGCATAGAAATAATAGGAAATTGTGGTTGTCTAAGGAGAGATATATTAAACGAGTGACATAAATGTTCAATATGTATCATGTCAAGGCAGTTAGCATGCCACTGGCATCACACTTCAAGCTATGTAAACGTGCATGTCCCTCAACAGAAAAGGAGAAATATGGTATGTCCTCTATTTCATATTGATTTGCAGTAGAGTATTTAATGTATGCAGTGGTGTACACAAGGTCAAATATTGCTCAAGTTGTTGGGATGGTGAGCAGATTCTTGTCGAATCTAGGAAAAGTTCACTAGGAAGAAGTGAAATGGATTGTAAGATACTTCATAGACACATCAAAGTGGAGTTTTTGCTTTGTTAATGGTAAGTCAACTCTAGAAGGCTTTACAAATGGAGATATGGTTCTAGATCTTGATAGAAGAAAATCCACTTCAGGTTTTCTATTCAAGTTTGTAGGGGAGTCATCTTACGGTAATCCAAGTATAAAAGTGCATGACTTTATCTACAACTGAATCAGAATATGTAACTGTAGTGGAAGCTTGTAGGCTGAAAAGGTTCCTTCAAATATTAAATGTGAAACGAGAAGACTATGTAATGTTTTGTGATAGCAAAAGTGCTATTAACTTGAGCAAAAATACTATGTATCATTCCTGTACAAATCATATAGATGTCAGATATTATTGGTTGAGGTCCACGATATAAGAGAAATAATTAATATTGAAGAAGGTTCATACAGATTTGAATGGTGTCGATATGCTAACTAAAGTGGTTCCTGGAAATAGACATGAGCTTTGTTGTAACCTTGCTAGGATGTATTTCAAGTAAATAATAGAGAATAACGTGTCTTCCCCATATTTAAGCTGGAGGGGGAGATTGTTGAGTGTCCAGCTCTATTTTTAGACTTTCAGTGATCGTAGACAACTTTATGATTCGTGTCTTGACTTACGCAACCATGTAAATTAATCGTGTAAGTCTCTGTAAAGGTATGAAGACACACGATCTTTTGTGGAGACCGTGTAATTCTTTGTGATTGTGCATGTTTGCGAATGAGGGGTGCGGGAAAGAAACACGGTTACTTATACGGTCGTGTAAGTGGCAAAAATTTTATTTCGTGATAGAAAAGAGAAAAAAAAAACAAGTTTTTTAAGAGAGTGCAGCCACAATGTCCAAAAGTGAAGAAAAATAAAGAGAAGATAAAGAGTATTATATTCTCATCTTTATTTAATTATTTTTGGGATTGTTTTGAGTGATTATTGATTGTGATATCTAACTTTAGTTTCATTCCTAAAACTGAGATCAACTTTTCTTGTAAATCTTTATTAAATTTAGTGGATTTATTTGTCAGTTTACCTCATGATTTCTCCTCTACGTCTGAGGTTTTTCTACGTTAAATTTTAGTGATTGTTTCATCATTTAATTTTATATTATCATATTATTTATGCTGCTGTAACTTAAAGAGATGTTTATTATCATTAATATTTGGTTGGTGGTTTTGAGAGATGTTGTTTGTCTATCAACATACTGTAAGGTGAATTATGGAAGCCCTTCAGATCCTCCCAATAATCCTGTGCCCCTGTTCCCCTACAGAGGAATAGGTCCATTATAGAAGGGCATCTAGAATTGCGTTGTAGTCTCTGGATAAGAAATTTTCAAACGCAAAACAAAACCATAGTCCTATACAATTAGGTTAAGTGGGATCGGATGGGACTTCTACAGCAGATATTGCTTGTCCGTGTTAGATACGAATCTTTTCAGACTCAACTATTAATTAATTATAATCTGAATTCTCGCAGTTTCCATGCTCTACATTTTTTTATAAACTACCTTGTAACTTACGAGTAAACAACACTGGCATGGCATCCTCTTCTACGTCGAACCCTTTTTGAGAGGAAGACCAAAAAGAATAATAAGACATTGGAGTGCACTGCCTACCCTTCCGAGAAAAGACAGCACATAGTAGTGTCTGATTTACCTTACTTTGGCTCTTTTCAAGAAAAAGAAATCAATCAGATTGGAATCACTGGTCTGAAGTGACCGAATCCAACATGATCTATGGACGACGAAGGAACAATCCATAGTTAATGATCTGCTATTATTTCATTACTTCTTACTTGTTAACCTGACCTGACCTGACCATCTTGTAGTTGAGGTTTCTTTTTTTTCTTAATCGATTAATATGTGTTCTCTATTTGAAATATTTAGATAGAAAGTGGTAAAGATAGTGGGACATGTTTTACCCACTTCACTGTAGTCGCTGCTCTTTAGCGTCAATTAGTTAATATGTAAGGCCCTCACTTGTACGTTGTTCTTTCCCGATAAAAGTCGTCTCAGTCTTTTGTGTCTTGCCTTTCTTCAAATCTCCAACACTCGTATATCAAATAAGACCAAAGTATATTTCAGCGCTCGAAATAACCTCTTGATAACATACTTGTATGTGAAGCTTGCGTGTAATAGAGACCTGTTAAATTAGGAAACCTGTTAATAGACCAATGATTTCAAGAGCCACATAAATGCACTGACGTAGATTGTAGTTGGGTTGGGTCATTATCAACGATATGATGTCTATATATTTATATTTCCTTTTTGTTTTATTACTGTTATGCAAAATTTGTGTACTTAAGTGCTACTGTTGAAGATCAATGTAGATGCCTCAGTTCATTAATGGAAGCCACTACTTACAGGTTTTTTGAAAATCAATGTAGATGCCTCAACAAGAACTAGTATTGGTTGTGTGGGTATTGGAGCAGTGGTTCGTGGAGCGGATGGAGGTTTTATTGCGGCTAGAGCTTGGCATGTGGTGGGATTCTTTTCAGCTAAGGCAGCTAAGACAATAGCGATTTGAGAGGTTTTGAGCTTAATAAAAGCACGTCAATGGAAAATTGTGGTTGTAGAATCATATGCAAAATTAGTGGTTCAAGTTATTGAAGATTCTTCATTTACGGATGTTTCGACGTTTGATCTTTTTATTCAAAATTATATCTCTCATTAGTGAGTTAGAATTTGTACCTTGTTGTTTTGTTTATAGGTCTGCAAATGTAGCCGCACATATTGTTACTGTGGGTGCTCATTTCGAGTCAAGCTTAGAAGAGTGGTTTGATATATCACCTTTTGCTATTATAAATATTGTTTAATTATTAATAGTATTTCATAACTTATTCTTAAAAAAAATCCTAGTGTTACTTGTAATGAATGACATGAAAGTAGGATGGAGGACAACTAAAGAAAAACAAGTGTGCGAGATGACATGAAGTATGATAGGGGACAACTAGAGATGACATGAAAGTATGATAGGGGACAACTAAAGTGTGCGGGGCACTGGAAGGTTTGATTTTTTTTACAGGCAGTAGCTAAACTAACTATTTTTCATATCTGTCCTTCAGTCCACCCAATGGTCTGCATACGACTACCTCCTCGATCGTTACCTAACCATGATTAGGAGTGAAGGATAAAAGTATATCCCCTTCCCTGATCTAACTACCTTTTAGGAGCGTCTGATTCGTAAGAAGTAATAGTAATGAGAATGACAATAAATATAGGAAGAAATGAGAATGGATATAATCATTATAATTATAATAGTTGGTTAAGATGAAAGAATGATTACCATTACCAACGATAGTAGTTGGTTTGAAAAAATATTGCAATTAATTAATTATAAAATATATTATATTTTAATTAATAAATGAATTATATTTTAATTAATTAATTACAATATTCTAACTAATGAATGAATTCTATTTTAATTAATTATATTGCAATTAATTAATTAATACTAATATTTTAATTAATGAATAGCTATATTTTAATTAGTTACATTTTAATTAATAATAATATTTTAATTAAATATAATGTAATTAAATAAATAATTATATTTTAATTAATTATATTTTAATTAATTAATTAATAACAATATTTTAATTAATTATATTGTAGTTAATTAATTAATTACAATATTTTAATTAATGAATAATTATATTTTAATTAATTATTTAATTGATTTCACCATATTTAATTAATCATAATGCAATCACTCCCATTCTTCTCTCTCATTTCTCTAGATTATGAGAGGAATGGAGGATTGCCTAAAACCAAGAAATGAAAATCTTATGTCTTCAATGATAGGTTTATACCAACCATCAATTTTCATTCCATACCCATACCCCTTTTTCCATACCCCTCAAACAAGCACACCTTACTCTTTTTGGTATGAGAATTGATCCATATCATTACCAGTAGTAGGCCGTCTATTTATTATACCTTCTTTCTTCAATTATGTCATCCTTCCCAAGAATTTTAACTATGCAACGCTACAATATTTTTTTGCAATTTGGGTGAATGGTAATTTCAAGTGTAAGTTTGGGTCCCATGGCAACTGCCTCTTCGTTGTTAGAGTTTGGGTTCCTCTTAGAAAGACTCTTTAACATCACTGCACAAGATGTAAATTCAAAAACAGAAAAGCTACAAGTGTTTTATAATTTCAAGTTAGAACAAACTTACGTTCAATTAAGCAAAGATCCTTTGGCAATGAATTCCAACGTTAAAGGTAGTTTTGGTCTACTTTACATTTTGACATTAGGATTAATAACATACATACAGGGAAACTTCTGAAGCAGTTTTGGTTAATGAGCAGTATATGCCATTATAAAAGTTAACAGGACTGAGCATCCTGCCATCATTAAATCAAACTCGGGAGCACCTAAGACAATTTTATACCAAATAGTCCATTATAAACTACGATGATCATTGAAACGAAGGCCACTAGGTCTGTCTGTCTCCCTTTTCATTGAGAAATCAGTGCTTCTGGTTCGTATAGGCTCACAGGAAATTCTTTGCCCAATTAAAGGTTCTTGATCAACTACTCTGGACACTACATATGATATCCATCTTAGCCTTTGTACATCACCCTTGTGATCTTTTCTTTCTGGCTTTTCCTCCCTTTCTTCCAATTACTATCATGTCTTATCATCAGTCAACCAAGGAACTGACGACAAATACAAAGCAGAACCTTTCCTAAACAGACGGAAAAGCGCACAAATATAACCAACATAACCCACAATGGATTCTACGTAAATCACAACAAATGGCTCTGAAACAATTTAGTTAGTAACTACATGACCAAAAGCCATAATGCAATGTTTGCAGATAAAGATGTGCGGAAATTCGCAGCAGTTGGTAAGAGAACTTCCAATAAGATCACTTCTAGTGAGTCCAACTAGTTTGGTAATGCTCTAGTTGAGCACTTGAGCCGAGTATTAGTGGTCTAACAAACATTTATATGAGAAGGGAAGAGAGAAAAGGAAAAAAGGCTGAAGTTTGAAGTCTGCTTGGAATCTTAGTATTGCGAACCCGTCTCTATCAAAATGATTAGAAAAAACGCTGAATAACAAAATCAAAATCCCAGAAAAGAAATGGGAATTATCAGATAAATTGGCATTTTCATATTAGAAATTGTCAACCTTACTGCTACACATGCAAGGATATAAATTGAACCATGGATAAACAGGGTGATATAAGGGTCATATAAGCATGTGTTGTGGAAGTAAATATGCTTGCTTCAAACTGAAAAGCAAACAAAAGCTTTAGTATGTAAGGACCAAGTTAACCACTATCACGCTACATGTGGCACAATTCCATGCAGAGCACAAACTAGCCAACCCACTCTGTTATGGATGAAAACGCTCCAACCTGAATGTATCCATCCATTGACTTAGATAACTCATAGCAAAGCCAAACTGACCACAACACACATATAGGCAGAAGTTTACACATTTCCACGCCTTGTTAGATACTATCAAATTGAACCGAATCAGTACACCATTCAAATAAATCTTAGTTGATCAAGGAATATAAAGAACCAAAAGGCTCAAATGGAGGATATTCTTCAGAGAGAACAACTAGACTTCCTAGGAATACTCTTATCCTTTGCAATTAAAAAGTTCAATCATTTATTCATAAACCAGAGCATAATCACTTTTGGTGGCATTTGTCATCTGCAAGCACTGATTCATACGAAGCACCGGAACCTACATGACAAGCAACTAGGCCCAGTGAGTAATCCGCATGAGAAAACAAGCGGAATGGAGAAAAAGCATAACACATTAGAGACTGCGATCTAAAGAAAAGTAATTATTTAACAGCTTAAAGTGCGAGACGCTATGAGAGATCGGTAAATAAAATCTTACAAAGCCAAATATTATCAAAGGCTAGCACTTTGCGACGACGCCGGCAATTGGTAATCAACAACAATAACGCTCTCCAAGTAATCCCTAACCTTTTCCTTCTCAAGACTCACTAACTCTTCCTTCGAATCCAGAGCATCCAATTCACTCACTCCCCCAAAAACCGCAAGCGACGCAATCGAATAGCCCTTAGCTCTCGCCGGAGAGAAGTTCTCTCCACAGGTGATTTGCTCAACACCACCAATCCTCTCCTTAATCCCTTTAATAACCCCCAAAATCTCATCTTTCACCTGTTGCCCTAAGTTCTCCTTCAGCTTCAAGAACGTCACCCTCAGGGCGGACCCCGGCGGCGGCAAAACCGAACCGTGGAGGTCGTCAGCGACCCAGTCGACGGCCATGACGTCCTCACAGATGGGGAGGACGAATTCCTTGACGACGGAGACGTGGCTAGGGTGGGCAGAGTAGGTGGAGAGATGGTCTTTGGAGGGGTAGCGGCTATGGAGCATGTGAGTAAACGGGAAGGGAGAGGATTTGGTGCGGTGGAGCGCACCGGCGCTGAGGTGGAGCACGGAGTCCAGAGAAGTCAGACCGTTGAGATTGGTGATCATGGAGTGGACTTTGGTGGGGTCTGTGTCGTCTTTGACCTTGAAGAGGACGATGTGTTCGACGGTGTGTTTTGGAGTTGCTGACATTTTGACGTAGGGCTTGAAGGGGAAGGAGAGGTTTGGGCGGTGTTTGGGAGGTGGGAGAGTGAGGGAAAATCGGGAGCGACAGTGAAGCACAGAGGTGGCTGATCTCAGATTCAGACAAAACATCGTCGACCAAACAGTGTCGGAGAGTGCTTTGTGGTGTTATGTTCGTTGCCCTAAAAGTTGGGCTTGCTTTTGTCAGTGGATTGGGCCTGGGTTAATTGGTTGATCTCCAAAAACAGAGGAGGAAAAAGAAAAGGCTAAAGATTTTAACAGGTTATAGTAATTACTGTGAAACCTTATCTCTCTATTTGTATATTATTTTATAAAATAAATTATAAAATATTAGTTCAAACTTTAAAAATAATGTTAAAATGGTCTAATTTTCAATATTTCATAAAAATAACTTATTGTTATATCTCTTGTCAATTGTATTGATATGATTAACCATATTAGATAACTTCGTTGCCACATTGATTACATGTGTACTATAATTACTACATATGAAATTAACATTTAAAAATACATAATAAATAATAAAATTCCTAAAACATCTAAAAGAAAGGCTCCTCATTTAGATAAAATTTCCCAACAATTGTACTTAGCTATTGTCTTGGAATAGTATAGTTTATTGGTCGTCCTAAGAGAGAGTCCTTATAATATTTCTTGTAATCCTAACTTTTGATCTTCCATCTTTATACACTTGCAAGCTGCAGCAAAGTATCCATTAAATCTTTATCTTGTGTTTTATGGTCATTATCCTTTATTGCTCTCTCCTAGTGCTTCTTCATTAATTTTTCCATCAACTTAAGACACCATATATTTACATTATGAAGTTGTTTTTCCATATATCCAATAACCCAACTTGTGAAGAAGACCAAACATTTCAACTATATTCAAATTTCTTACAAGCTCAAAGTTCACATTCACTTGCTATCTACATATTTTAACCTTGCTATCTTTAACAGAGCACCTAGTGCTCATTACTATCTTGCATTTATCACTATTGATTATTCTTAGTATCTCAGTGCTTATATCCACAAGCTCATTTTTATAACTATCTTCCATTAGTAAGCATAAATTTTGCTAAAGTTTCTCACATAAAACAAATTTTTACTCAGAAGAGGTGGAGAGATAGGGAAATTGGAAACGTGTTATTTGTTTTTCACACTTCATTATGAAAGATTTGGTAACTTAATATATGTACATTTGTAGATATAAGATAAAAGAGAGTATAAAATAGAAAAGATTGATACATGGCCAAGGAAATAATGTTATCCTTATTAGTAGCAGATCATATTTGTTATAATTGTGCAAAGATCATATATTATTAACTCGCTTAAGCTCATGATGACATGCTATTGTGAGCTTGTCTCATAATATATACAAGGTAGAAGAAGGCAAGCCTATAGTCATCACATTAGCAGTTTGGTCAACAAAAGAGATATGCTTGACGAAGAGGACTTTGTTGATGACCAAGCCACGAATAAAATTAATGTTGATCTCAATATGCTTTATGAGCATGAGAAACTAGATAGACAGTAAGATAGGTGGCACCAATGTTATCATACGAAAGAGTTAGTGTAATATGAGACAAGCCTATCTCACCGAGTAGAGAGGTGATCTAAAATAGTCAGCAGTGGTGAGAGCAATACTGTGTCATTCAGCTTCAATACTAGATCTTGTAATAGTAAGTTGTTTATTAGCATTTTAAAAGATGAGATTAGGCATAAGCAATATATAATAGCTAAACATAGAGCAACGACATTAGGACAACTAGCATAATAAGTATCACAATAAGCATGTAAGTTAAGGGAGGAGGATTTGCTAAAGAAAATGTCATAAGACGATGTAGAGTGAAGATATTGTAGAATCCATTTAACTGTAGTCTAGTGAATGTCAGTGAATTGAATATCAGAACTAGTAAAGTAAGAGGGCTTCAACAATGCTACGATATTCAGCAGAATCAAGAAGCGGATGGCCATAGTTTTTGGATATAAGAAGGGTAAAGGTAATGGGTGTAGTGGTAGGTTTGGATATAAGAAGGGTAAAGGTAATGAGTGTAGTGGTAGGTTTAGATTTATGAACGCTTGTATGAAGGAGGGGGTCCTTAGTGTAATTAATTTAGGTAAGGAGAAGACCATCAGGTGTGGTAATGGCTCTGATGCCAAGGAAATGATGAATGAGTCCCAAATCTTTAATAGACAAAGTTAAGTTGAGATCATAAATAAGAGAGGTAGTGAAGGATTGTGAAGAACCTATAACTAAGTTATCATCCACTTAAACTAAAAAAATGGTTATGTGAGAAGGGGTGAAGTGAAGAAACAAAGAGGTGTCAAACTTAGATTAAGCAAAGTTAAGCTCAAGAAACTTCTAATTCAATCAATGGAACCAAGCCCTATTAGCTTATTTGAGACCATAGAGAGCTTTGTGAAGACGACAAATATATGTGGAATGGTGAGGATCCAAAAAACTATGAGGATGAGACATGAATTTTGGTTCGTGAAGATGATCATAAAGAAAGACATTATTCACATCAAGTTGTTGAATTGACTTATCGTGATGGAGAGTAAGAGTAAGAATAATGCAAAAGATAGTGAGTTTGACCATAGGGTTAAATATGTTAGTGTAATCAATGTTTAGGGCTTAGTGATATCCTTTGACAAAAATGTGTACTTTGTATCATTGAATAAAACCATCACAATTTATTTTAGTACGAAATAATCATTTATAACCAACTATATTGACATCAAATGATGGAGGAACAAGGGTACATATGTGGTTATGATAAAGAGCATTGAACTCGTCAAGTATAGTTTAGCATCAGTGGAAAATTTTGTCGATTTGAACGAAAGGCGCAGGATCAGGAGCATAAGGGGTTGTGGTAAAGGTAGAATAAGTGACATAGTTAGAAAAGATTTGAGGAACACATCTTGGATCATAAGTATGTATGATTATGAGGTGTGATGATGGAGGCAAAAGAATTATAGGGGAAATATAAGGAGTACCGGAGAAAGATGGGTTAAATGGTAAAAGTAAGGATATAAGGGAGGAAGAAGAGGAAGATGAAATAATAGGAGAAGTGGTGTCATAAGGAAACATATTTTAAGCAAACGAACATAAGAAAGGTGTAAAGTTTAGAAGTTATGGGGTTAAAGCAGGGATATCCTTTGTATTGAGAGTAATAGTTGAGAAAAATACATGCAATAGATTTTGGTGTTAGTTAGTCAAGACAAATAGCACTTATAAAAGGGAAACAAATGTAACTATAAACATGAAGATGGGAAATATTTGGTTTTAAAAAAAATGATTCAAAAGGAGACTTATGATGAAGAACATGATTAGGTAATAAGTTAATAAGATATACAATAATGGAAAAGGCTTCAAACTAAATGGTCTTAAGGGAGAGGCATAAAGAAGAAGAGTAAGTATTGTTTCAGTAATATGACAGATTTTACATTCACCAAGACCATTTTGTTGATGCATATGGGGAAAAAAGATATGATAGTTGATGTCATGGGTAGTGAGATATTGAGTAAAGGTGTCTTTGATGAGTTTAGAAGCTCCATTACATTGAAAGGTTTTAATGGTGGTAGAGCAAAAAAAATTTCAATGAGAGTTTTGAAAATTTAAAAACTAGGCAAAGCGTGAGATTTGTAAGCTGAGAAAAATATCCATATATTTCAACTAAAGCCATCAGCAAAAATGATGAAGTAACGATAGCTGAAAAGATATAATAATCGTGATGGCCCTCAAATGTCACAATGAAAAAGATGTAAAGGTTGTGTAGAAAGATGAGATGATAATAGAAAAGAAAGGCAAATATTTTTTCCTTGAAGACAAGAAGTACAAGGATTTATGATATAAGATTGATAAGCTAGATAATGTAGACTGACACGTATGGCCAAGGCATTGATGTCACAAATTGAGTGATGTTGGAGTAGATATAAAGGCGACTAGATTTTTGAAGTGCAAAGAAAACTTCATTGTGAAGAGACTATTGTGGATGGAACCTGCGAGAAGCAATATCTTGATTTTGATATTCTTTATAATATACTCAAAAGGAAATTAAATTCAATGAGACAAGAGTTATCTTTAACAAATTTAGCTACAGATAATAAGCTTGTGGTGAGTTGTGGAATAATTAGAATATTATTAACATGAATTTAATGTGTATGAGTGAAAAATGTTAAAGTACTAGTAAAGGAAATGTGAATTAACTTGATTTAAACCTTCATATATAGTTGATAGATACAACAAGGTGAGAGTCTAGTGTCATGTAAGCAATGGCTACTATGTGTGGTAACCACTTTGTGATGTTACTGGACTTGAACTAAGAAGTATTTAGATGAGACTGAACATCCAAGGCAGAAAAAGGCTATTGTAAAGGCATTTTTGTCGTGCAAAGGTCTATACTGAAGATTTATAAATTCGAGCATCTAAAACAACAGTAAGTTATAAAATGCAATGTTACGAATATACTAGACTTGTTATTGGATTTGATTCTAGTGCAGTACGACACCTATACTAATCAATATCGAATATCATTTTGGACAATTTTTTGAAATTATAAAATATTTTCTAAATTCTATAAAATTACAAAATAATCTCTTAATATATTATGTTATACAATTTTTTATTTTACTTCAATCATATCTTAAGAAATCATAATAATATAAAATTAATATAATAAATACTTTTTTATGTTTATTAATATTACTTTCTCATATTTCTTATAAATTAAAATAAATTTAATTTTAAATATTTTCTTTACTTATTTCAAAATTTATTATAATATTTTATAAGTATATATTAAAAAGTATATATATTATCCATATAAAATTTAAGAAAATTAAATACGATTGTATTAAACTAATATATTTAGTTATGTAGTCTATAATCACTTTGTATAAGTCTAATAACATAAACAAATTTATTTAATACATTCTTATTTGTATTTTTATAATTTATTAAATAAATTATAGATAATTTTATCATATTCTTTTTTATGTATAAGTAATTGCTATTTTATATAAGAGAAAATTTAAGCTTTTCAATTTAGTCTTAAAATTTTTTAAATTTATAATTCTTACCAGTATTTGACCAATATTTTGGTCGTCGTCTGGTACCAATCGGTACTAACGAAAAGAACTAGTACCAGAGTGCGTACAAAACCTTCTTCTTCGGTGTTAGTTTTTTTATATGACCAGTATTGATTGGTACAAAACGACATTATAAACAATGGTCATATGTCTCCACTCCCATCAGATTTGGCATTGGGTGTTGGGCTTAGACCTAAAAAATTATTATTGAAATTGATTAGATTTTAGGCTTGGCTATTACAAGGATTTGTGGAGGAGTTAGTGGGCTGGTTATGGGCTATGTTAAAGGAAGATCCATTAGGGTTGAAGGGTGAAGCAGGGTTTGGTGGCCCATTATAGTTAAAGCCCCAACTAGCTAGGAGAGGATTTGGATCTGGTTGAGTTAGGGTTGTGCCACCCTCGCTTTTATCGTCAGTCGCATTAGTCATTCATCTAATTACAGGTTATCCATTCATGTTGTATAAAGAGGAGTTATTGGTGAGTGATGTGATAAGTGCTATCTCAGGTAAAAATAGAGAGTGAAGGGACTCAAGTCGCTGATCGTGGATGAATACTTTTGCTCCAAGCTTAGTAAAGGATATGGTGGATTCTCGGTGCCTGATGTTTTAGGAATTTTGTTAATTATATTTTATTATTTATTTTAGTATATGCCACTAATCATGATTAGTCACGTTAGTATTGTTAACGGGAATTTAATGGCATGTTATTTGTAGGAAAAAAAATAAAAAATATAATATTTTAGTATTATTTTTAAAATAAAATTAAGTAAAGTTCTTAATTTTTAATAATTTATCCCATTTAAATAAATTATTAAAATTCGCAATAATTTAAAATTTAAGTAATAAGTTTAATTTAATACATATTAAGAGATATCCTTAAAACGACCAACTTCGCTGCAACCAAGTCGTTTGAATGAATGGTGGTGTATTGAAAAGGGGGGGCCTTTGCTTACATGTGTAAGGTGGAAAGCAGCCAAGGCCCCTTTAAAATGCAGTTGATTCCCTTCTCTTGACTACCAGACACCCCCTAGGTTGGCTTCATCGCTAAAAACTACAGTATGCATGGCCCATCAAGATAATGGTATAAGGTGTCTCAACTTTGATAGTGGCATAAGGTTATCTTGTTTGTTCCCTTCAAGTGATATAAGCTTTTTGTTTGCACACACTTGGACGCCATCTCGTGTGGGCTGCAAATATCTAGAGACGTACAAACCGACAAAAGAGGAGTGTTAGATTTATGCCGAAACAAGGTTTGATGAATCCAATGTTGGGAGTCTAGGTTAGATTTGTTCCCAATCTTAGGTTTGCCATTAGTTTTGACGGGTAATTTAATGTCGAATGAAAATTGACAAAGTTGAGTGAGTGGGACTTCATCAATTGACTCAAAAATCTTACGCAAAAAAATCTTCACACTGTAGCAGTTGATTATTGGTTTTGGATGTATGTGTAATGAGAGTAGTCGTCACTTCTTCGGTCTTATCAAATTACAATTCTGGTCCTGAAGACACAATTTCCCTTAGAACAACAAACAGGTATACAATGAAATGACCCACGAGGGCTGCGGTGGAGCTGACAGCCTCTTCCATCCTTAACTAATATCTTGAATTCGAGTCTTAAAAATGAAGTCGCTTTAAGCATTCGTAAGGGAGAGCTTTGCCGCCCGTAAGGGTCTTTTCCAACTCGAATTTGGACTAATCGGTTGTCTATGTGATGTCAGATACCGGATAATTTAACAAAAATAATAATAAAATGAAGGCATTTTAAACTTACCAATTCCTTATCTTTCATTTTATAGATATTCAAATTAAGATAATATCTTGGTTGATAATATTTTTTAATGATTTATTTTATTTTTATTTTAAATTGTTCTGCGTTTACTGTAATTATTTTTGTTTTTATTGCTTTATTATTTTAATATGTATATATACATATATTTCACACACATATATATATTTCGGTAATCTATCTATATATATATATATATATATCTTTTATGTCTATTTTTATTTTTATTTTTATTATTTTATTATGTATATGTATATTTCGGTCATCTATATATTTATTTATATATATATATATATCTTAGAAACACCTCTCAATTAAGATTAAATTAAACTATTATTACTGAACTTATCCAAATCTTGTATATTAGCGAGACTTTATTCTTAAAATGTTTTTAAAATTACTCCCTAAAGATTAATACCAATGATATAAAGACCAAACCAAACCGAATCGTCTGGTTCGACCGAGTTACGTATAAATCGGACTGATTTTTAGTTCGGTTTTTACTTTTAACCTCTGTGATTGAAAACAGGCTGATTAAATAATAAACCAGTCGGTTTTCTCTAAACCGTAAAGAACCGATTTCATGTTCTCCCCCGCCGAGCGACAGCAACATCTTCTTTACTTCTCTCTCTAACTCTGGACCTTCCCTTCAAATATTGTTTGAATGCCAATGATCTTTCACATCCATGGGTTTTTCAACACTCAAGAACCTTTCTTTTAATTCTTTCTCCTTCAACTCTCTGCGTCTCGGTCTCAAAATTAAACTTCTCTACAACACACAACTTTAATCATCCGTCTCTGTTATAGAAATCCGAAGACTCGAAACCTAATATGCAGTGCTTACAAATTTTTTATGAACTCGTTATAGGATTCGATGAAGGGATTAGCTTTATCGCAAGGCAAAAAGTGGGTTTTGAGATCGAAAACAGTCTCTTAGAAGCAAACTGAACCAAGAGCAAGTAACATCTCTCAATCTCTCTCCGTTTCTCTGTTCTACTTTTCTAAGACAAAAACATGGTAATGCTTGAAAACAGACTCTCAAAACCCTTAAACGCAAGAATAATTGGTTTTGGTAGATTGTTATTGCTGATGACTATAGAAGAGACCAGTCAGTTTAGGAAAAGATTGGTCCCTGTTTGTCAGAGCGTTACAAGCTTCTCATTAAACTACTATTTGCCCTCTTAATTTATTGTTGTTGTTTTGCTTCTCTCACGACTTAGTGCTTTGATATAATAATGTAAATTGTATGGCAAATAATATAAAATAGCCCCTGTGTTATAGTTGATAATTTATATTAGCCCCTGTGTTTTTAATTCGTTCAGTCTAGCCCCTATGTTTTCTAATTTCATTCAAAATGACCATTTGAAATTTTTGGGACAAAATTACCCTTCCGTTCGATTACAAAATTTTATTTCTGAATTTTTGGGACAGATAATCGAAGGGTAATTTTGTCCC
>JANKOE010000205.1:20651468-20662144 GCA_026284465.1 Erythroxylum citrifolium | reverse complement strand
GGTCCTCTTCTTTCTTGCTTTGTTTTTTCTCTAGTCTCTTTATTCCTCTTTCAATGATACAACTAACACTTTCCTTTTTCTATGTCAATGACAGTTTTGGTTTTGTATGCTTGTACGCTATCAACCCGTCATGAAGTCCAATGTTTGGTAAGTAATAAATTTTCTTATGCTTAACAAGCTCTTAATGTCATTTAGTCTAATAGAAAAATGTTTATGTACGGATTCTTTTCTGCATGGAAAAATGCCACAGCTATTGCTTTATCCAAATCACTCGGACCCTCTCAGTGGTGATGCCGCATCATTGATGATGGAGGATCGACAAAAGTATTTCCCTTACACTGCTTCTCACCGTATCCTACTAGAGACATATTCTTGCAAGTTGTATTTATATTTGGGTTGTTAAAGGAGTTGAATATTGCTAAAAACTGATGGATTTATTTTTATGGTTGGTAAACAGAATGAGCAATATGCAAAAAAGTCTCTATCAACGATGATGAAGACTTTTTTTTAAAAAAATTTGAATTTTATTTACCAACAGAATTTTATGTCTGTCGGTAAATTTACCGACTGAATATTTATATCCGTCGGTAAATTTACCGACAGCCGTTTTAACGACGTCGTTGGTCGTCGGTAATTTCCGTCGCGATTTTACATTACCAACAGAATTCAAATGTTTTCCATCGGTAATTTCTGTCGCTAAACACCCTATTTCTTGCAGTGGTAGATAGATTGCCTGGATTTGACGTAAAAACTGCATCCACATTTAATTTAATAAATCCCATAGGCGGGTAAGATCGAGCAATAAATTTCGTAGTTTTCCGTGGAATGGGATCTTGATCTTAATTCACCAACGCTAGCCACTATTAAGTATGAAGCACTGTCAGGCAGTGAGAAAACCATTTTAAAAATAATACGATTTTGCCACCGCACAAGCAGCAAAGCCGAAAAAGGTCGCCGAGGGACTTGATTTGCCACCACGAAACTCATATTTAACAGATTCTTTCTCAACCAATCATTAAAAGAAAGAGCATTCAACCGTACTAACTTAACCCCATGTAATAACAAAGACCAAACCTGTTGAGATGTAGGGTAATCTCGTAGAGAATGCAACAAGGTTTCTTTTCTTTGTAAAGCATCACAACGAGGGTAGGTAGCATCTAAAATGATTTTATGATGGAAACAAGTTAAGTTTGTAAGCAATTGACAATGCAAAACTAGCCATAGGAAAAACTTTACATGAATCGTTACATCAGCTTCCATATCTTATGCCGTTTGGAATCCATATAATTATCAACTGAGAGAAGCTTATAATCAGAAGAAACTGAAATGAAGATGCAATCTAATAGTTTGAATCAATCTCGCCCTCGCCCTCCATTAGATGAATAAGGGAAATTTTATCTCATGTATAAGAAGGCAAACAACTTAGACAGTCCCAATGCCAGCCATACTAAGAGAAATGGTTATAAACTAACTCATTATGGAGTTCCTAGGGAACTTTAAATCTGCATTTCTCAACTACTGTATTTTTCGATGATATCAGAATGAGTGTACTTTATTCCCATGAGTGCCAATGAAAGACATCTTATAGTAAAGTAACTTTTCTTTATGCAAGTTAACCAATAGGATGGCGCAGATACATACAACAAAAATCAATAGGAAAGTGAGTGTACTTTTATTTCATTGAGTGCCAATGAAAGATATTTTTATAGAAAAAGTAACTTTTCTTTCTGCAAGTTAACCAATAGGAGACACTAGGCCCTAATTAGATAAATTTCTTTGTGATCTACAAGAAAAGGCATAAAAAAAATATGAAACTCTCACCATAACTTCACGGCATTCATACATTTTGGTGCCAAAAAAAGGTAAACCATGTGCATTAGAAGTGAGCAATAGTTGTTTCAAATTGTCCTAGAATCTACCATCATTCCTATATTACTTGGAAGTAACAAAAACCGATGGATTGATGGATAAAGTTTAGCCACTGATGTAACTAGAAGTAATTGACTATCTTAAGTATTTTAGCTAAACAATGGTCTTCTGGTTTTTCACGTTGGACTCTTTGAAATTTTCCTGAATCACGTCTTGGTTTGCTTCTCCAGTATGCTGCTAGAGCAGTTGCGTTCTTGAGGACTTAGTTTCTCTCCAAAGTATCAAAAAAAAAAAAGTTTACATTACTAGGCAGAGAAGAGGAGATACATCAGAGCTTACATTTCCAGAATGTTACGAGGCAGAGTAGGAAGGCGTAACAGACTTAATTCATAAAAGAATGCATTTAATAGGTTTGAAGTTAGTGGGTAAAAATGTAATTTCAGCTCTAACAGTAAGGGGTACATTTGGCGTTCGAATATAAAAGTCGGTTAATTCATTGACTATAAAACGGCCCCCGCCATTCGTCCAATTCTCTCTCTCGCTCTCTCTTTCATTTCGTCTGAATTTCGTAGTCCAGATCCGCGATGCCTGTGAATCTCACTCCCAAAGCCGTGCCGGCGATAATCTCTGGCGACCTGAACCTGAAACCTTTGGTTCAGGTCGTCGACATTAAGCCGATTGGGAGCGCTCAGGAGAGGTACCGTTTCTTGATATCCGATTCCGTCTTCACGCAACAGGCGACGCTCGCTACTCAGCTAAATGATCAAGTCAAGACTGGTCGAGTCAAGAAAGGATCGGTTGTTCAGTTGATCGATTATATATGCAGTGAAGTTCAAAAGCGCAAGTGAGTTAAACTGTTTACACTTTCGTTAATTTGAATGGCATTCAATCTTTTTATTAGTGTTATGTTAAATGAATTATTTTGGAAAATGTGCGTAGATTTTCATTTCTCCTTGAAAATTGAGCTTCCTAGTGACAATGTCACTTACCGTGTCACAGATTATCGTATCTTTGAGTATGTTAAGAGTTGATTTCTACAGACATGGATGGACACGTGCTATCGTTTGTGTGTAGTTATACAAATGCTGTGAAACAAATGAATAAAATTTGCTAGCTGTTTTATAGAGCAGCTACTATCTGCAGACTTCTTCTTTGATTGTTCGTAATTAGTGGAACTGCAGCTAATTAGGTCTGAACTGTTCTCTTTCTCCCCAATAATGATGTAAAACTTATTAATAGTGTTTTGTAGTTTGAGTATATTGAACTCATAAAGTTAGAAACGGAGAGTGAATGGAGGAACGCTTTTCGGAGTGAGTAACAAGAATAATAATTTTGATTTGTGTCTTGACTTTGAAGCATAACTTTTGCACTTCTATCGTTTTTATTCCTTACTTTACAGGATTGTTATTGTGCTGAACTTGGAAACTATAATCCCAGAGTGTGAGATCATTGGAAACCCAAAGATGTTCTCTGAAATTGATGCACATAAAGGATTGCCTAATGACAATTCAGTGCAGTTAACCAGTGTTGGTGTTGAGAAGACGAGGGCCTCAAATTGTGCTAATAATATGGAGAACTCCAATCCTGTTCTGAGTAACCAAAATCACAGCAGCGGTGCACTTGGTATAAGATCTGCTCTTTCATCTCAAAACCGTGCGGCTGGTGTGCAGCATTTTCATGCTCCATTCAGAACCCAAAATAATGGCAATAATATGCAGAGTTTCCAACCTAGTATACAGCCTCCGTACCAGCCACCTCCAGCATATAGAAATAGAGGTCCAATCATGAAGAATGAGGCACCAGCACGAATCATTCCTATTGCAGCTTTGAATCCCTATCAGGGACGGTGGGCTATCAAGGCCAGAGTAACTGCAAAAGGGGATCTCCGTCGCTACAATAATGCCCGGGGAGATGGGAAGGTCTTCTCATTTGACCTTCTTGATTCTGATGGAGGTGAAATACGAGCAACCTGTTTTAATGCTGTTGTAGACCGCTTCTATGATGCCATTGAGGTGGGTAGGGTGTATATGATTTCAAAGGGCAGCCTAAAACCTGCACAAAAGAATTTTAACCATTTGAAAAATGAATGGGAGATATTTCTTGAAGCAACTTCAACAGTGGACCTTTGCCCTGATGAAGATGGTTCTATTCCTCAACAGCAGTTCTCCTTCAAACCCATCAATGAAATTGAATATGCTGAAAACAACTCTATTGTTGATGTTATTGGTATTGTGACATCTGTGAACCCCTCTGTCCCTATCTTGAGAAAGAATGGTACGGAAACTCAGAGGAGAATTCTGATTATGAAGGATGGTTCTGCCATGAGTGTTGAGCTAACCCTTTGGGGGGATTTCTGCAATAAGGAAGGCCAAAAGTTACAAGAAATGGTTGATTCACGGAATTTTCCAGTTTTGGCTGTCAAATCAGGGAAAGTCAGTGACTTTAATGGGAAGTCCTTGGGGACAATTTCTTCTACTCAGCTCTTTATGAATCCTGATATTCCAGAGGCTCATGGCCTTAAAGACTGGTTTGATCGAGAAGGCCACTCTGCTGTTTCTCTATCCATCTCCAGAGATATTATGCCAGGGGGATCGAAGAATGAAACGAGGAAAACAGTTTCTCAAATCAAGTATGAAGGTCTTGGAAGATCAGACAAGCCAGATTGGGTCACTGTAAGGGCGACTATAACTTTTATCAAAACGGATTCATTTTGTTACACAGCTTGCCCGTTGATGATTGGAGATAGACGGTGCAACAAAAGAGCGACAAGATCTGGAAACTCGAGATGGCAATGTGACAGGTGCAATCAAGAATTTGATGATTGTGATTACAGATACCTTCTTCAAGTTCAGATTCAAGATCACACGGGACTAACTTGGGTAACAGCTTTCCAAGAGTCTGGGGAAGAGATATTAGGTTTGCCAGCAAAGGAGTTATACCTGTTGAAATATGAACTGCATGATGATACAAGGTTTGCAGATATAATAAGGAGCAGACTCTTTGTGGAGTTTCTTTTCAAGCTTAGGATCAAAGAGGAAATATATGGTGACGAACAAAGGATGAAAGTTACTGTTGTTAAGGCGGAAAGAGTAAACTACGCTTCAGAAAGCAGATTCCTAGTTGATTTGATTCCCAAATTCGTTAGGCACTAATTTGAACCCGAAGCTACTGTTATTTGATTCGGTGCTTTTGGTTCGCATATTGTTCATACTAAATTCTTTTTCAGCTGAGTTTCACTGCATTCAGGCAGATAAACATTCTTATAATCTGCCAATCTTAGGTGTATTTACATGTATCAATTATGGCAAACTGAACTTGAGATGCGACAATTTGAACTCATTCTTGTGTTCATTTGCTGATAGCTAAATCAAATGATAATCTGTTTGGAGAAATCATCCAGGAGCATGCCCCTTGTCCCATTTAATTATTACATTCCTTTTCAAGTACCACTTAATGTCTGTTATTCGTGATAGAATCTTATTATAGAAGAGCTAGATATCGTGGGTTTCGTTACTTGTGGAGCTAGTTTTAGAATTCACAGGTCTTAGCAGCTAATGGAACCGCAGAAAACACATATGATGAAGATTATCGCTGAAAATATCAGAAACATACATAGCAAGCGAAAAAGAATTCATAACATTCTCAGAATGTCACACTCCTTAGCTTCGCTTGACGGGATCGAAATTGGCGACTCCGATGACAGCACCGACAATGGCGACAAGTACAACACCACCAGCAACAATGCTAAGCAAGAAGTTTTTGAGTGACGGAGAGACGCCGGGTCCGGCAGCTTCAGCCACTTCCGGAATCACCATGGATGCTGTGAGAGCACCTGCAGTCAAGCCAGTGACGAACTTATCCTTCAAGGAGGCCTTGACTTGAAGATTCCTATTGGATCTTGATACCCCATTAAGCTCAGAAGACCTCACTGGAAGTGGCTTAAAGAAGGCCTCGGAACTTGGGAAGACCCTCTTTTGGGTTGCAGAAGTTAATGGCATAGCCATTGAAACAGCTGAAGTTGAAGACATTTTCTCTTTCTTTCTCACTTAGAGTTCTGCCCTTCTTACAACAGTAGATTGTATGTGGAAGTTCACTGATAATATGAGTTGGATGGCATTGTTATTTGGTTTATGGGAGTGGACGGAGGAGAGAGACAAGGAGAGGTGGAGAATTAAGATATGGAGTGGACTTGTGATCTTGAGCACTGTCCTATGTGGCAGCTTCTCCTTTAGTGATTTGAGGATAAGGTTATCTGGTTGGTCCAATCGCCCTCAAGTTTCAAGTTTACTAGCAGAGAGCAGTGGCATAGGCTTATTTGGTCGTGGCTAATGTGATGTACCCAGAAAGTGAATAGTTGCCTTTGTCTATGTTCAATTGTTCTATTTTGGGTTCTTGACCTTTCCCGCTTAAGAATAAGGCTCACAAATATCTGGACTCAAGTCTTGAGGACCCAACTATCGATACTTTGGGTACCTCACTCCCATCCGTCTACACAGTTCCGTCCGCCCGTAGATCGTCTGTCCCCTTTACCCAGTACTTACCTCTGTCCCAACAAATCCCAACTATCCAATTTAATCTAAATCTAATTTAATAAATTAGATGGTTGAGATTTGTTGTAAGGGAGACAGACGATATGGTCTCGTTCCCTCCACTATCATAAGCAGTAACAATGTACTTATCTAATATATATATATTTTAGTAATAGGAGAATAACAGAAAATATTACACGGTAATTTTTAGGTGACAGATACCGACGCATCCTCTAAGAAGATAAGTATGCATCTATTAAGTGGGTAACAAAATTTTACTCAGAGATAGAATCCACGGTTTCTACTTTCTAACCAACCTATTAACATTTTTTTTAAAAAAAATTTAAAATCATGTTACCGAAATTTAATGCTTAAAAGCATAAATTTTGGACTGTAATAATTCTAAAGCCTATTGGGGGCGGGTCCCAATATGATAAATTATCTAATTGACGAGGATTGATCCACCTGTTATTATCTAAATATATCCAATCACTTTATTACTACAGCTGACATTTCTTGTCTTTAAAATCCTAAACTTTTTTGGTGATCACTTTTGTTTCCTTTAAGGGATAACGATTCTAGCTTTTGGGATATACCTATGTCATCAGCTTCAAGATCTTTATTGCATATAAGAGTTTTAGATTCATAAAAAATAACATGTATAAATTCTTCAATAGTAAGGTTTTTCCTGTTAAACGCCCCATATGCTTTGCTAGTTAAGAAATACCCATGAAAAATCCCTTCATTTGTTTTGGAATCAAATTTTCGTAAGTTATATTTAGTATTTAATATATAGCACCTATAACTAAAAACTTTATACTAAATTGATTTTTGGCTTGTTTGCATGCCATAGTTCATAAGGTTTTATCTAAAGTTAGTCTTATGTAGACTCCATTTGAGATGTAGTATGCCTGATAATACCTTCCATGATCATATTTTCCTTTTAACAACTCCATTTTGTTAAGGTATTCTTGGCGAAGAAAAATTATGAAAGATATTATCCTCACAAAAAGATTTAAACCTTTATTTTCAAATTTCCTACCATGTTCAATCCTAATAGAAGCAATAGAAAGTTCCTTTGCATTTTGTCCGTTTTTAACAAATTTAACAAATGCCCTATAACATTCATCTTTGTTTGCTAAGAATAAGATCTAAGTAAATCTACCAAAATCATCAACTATGAAGAAATCATAAAATTTACCACCTAAACTAACAACCATAGTTAGTCCAAGCAAATCCATATAAAGTAATTGTAAAATTCTAGCGGAAGTTACTAAACTTTTACTTTTGAATGAGCCTTTTTGTTTGTTTTCCCATTTGACAAGATACATAAATCCTCTCTTTCTTAAATTTGACCTTTGGAATCCTATTTACATGTTTAGAGTTGATATTGGAAATGAGGTCCATGCTAGCATGCCCAGGTCTCCTATGTCAACATATCTTAGAGAAATTATCAAGATCAATTGTATATGTTTTCTTCTCCTTTTCCTAAAAATGCATGATCTCCCTTCAAAGCATACTTTGTAGCCTTCTTCATATAATTGGTTCACACTTAATAAGTTATGTTTCAATACATCAACTAAAAAAACATTATCAATAATTATGTGATCTTTCTTACCAAATTTGTCGATGTCAATTAATGTAATCCTTGACATTACCTCTAAAAGTGAAGAATCCTTAATCTTTATCTCTAAGAGTTGAAAATTAGGATAGATATCTAGTCATATGCCTTGAGCACCCACTATCCATATACCATATGTTCTTCTTTTTCTTAGAGGCCTACAAAACAATCCAATTAATGTGTTTTAGGTACCCAAATGGGCTTAGGACCTTAGTTATTAGTCTCCTTCTTTTAAACCCAATTAGTTGAAGGTTTATTCATTACTCTTTGTTTTGCGAAGCAAAATTTGCTAATTTGCCTATATTTACCACAAAAAAAACATATCATGTCATATGATTTAATAGTGACCATTATAACTTTGATGTACGAATGCATTTTTGGTTCTTTTATATGTATATGAGTCATAGAAACTTTCTCTTTGTGTAAGTGATTTAAAGGCTCTCTTTGGAAAAAGAAAAATGCTAGCATACTTGTATGTATGAGGTATGTTTCTTTCATTATAATGATGCTTGTATCAAGTGTGAAAATGTGTCATATAATTATGTTTGGTGTAAAGCCTAATGTGGTATTAGTGGGATTGGATGTTATCATGTGTTTTGGTATAGAATTTGTACATACTCTTTCCTTAGGAGTGTTGAGTTCTCAGTATAAATTGTGAACGATAAATGAAAGCATGAGGTTTGCTCTTAATATGAACCCTAGTAGATGTGTCATGTGTGTTCTTAGGCTCCATGTTCATTTATTATACTAGGCATTAGCTCTTTGCCATGTAAGTGCTTTCCTTTGACAAAATTAGTTTTGGTGCTAGAAGCATTCTTATAACTATATCCAATTGCTTACCTATTACTAGAATTCTTTTGAGCTCCTAATATGTTTCAAATTTCTCACTTCATTTTATGAACTTAGATAATGAGTCCTTAAGAGAATCAACTTCCTTCTTCAACTCTTTATTCTTATGCTTTAAAGCATCTAAGTCATGATTATCCTCTATGGCTACTGATTGACCTTTTTCTAAGTTAGTCAATATTGTAATAACTATAGTAATCACTTGCCAGCACTTACGGTTATTACAATATTGACTAACTTTACCATTTTCTTATTATCTAACCTATGGATTAGTATTGGATTTTAATAAAGAAATTTAAAAACTTAAACAATTACAATGAAATAGGCAGCAAAATTGAACGTAGAAACAAGGAATCACTTAGAAAATTATCAATATCAGAACTTAGTATCTAGGTTTCGAATCCCCTTAAAAACCTTTAATTGATTGATCTTTTATTATGAAATTATTTAATTGATTTATTATATCGTGAAGATTCCTATGGTATGCTAATTGTTGACCTTGAGTCTACTAGCAACTAATCCTAAGATTTTTCAATCGAATTACTTAGGATAAAGTTTATAGGATTGCTTTATTGATTTGTGAATCCCTTTATTAAGTTTGACCCTAATTCAGAAGATTTATGTCATCTTATCTCAAGGGTTATAATCAACTCCTTTTAATTACAGCGGATCTATTCAAACCTAGGATTTCTCAATCTCTATATATAAAAACAGATTATGATATAATATTCTTGGGTTTGTTAGAACATACATTAAACATATAATTGAATCGCAATAGATCAATTAAAACAATTGTATTAAATAAAAGAATTAAAACATATTGTAGCACAAACTAGGGTTCATCTAACCTAGACACTAAAGAAGTTTAGCTACACATAATAGAAAATAAAATCAAACATAAACTAGAAGAAAAACGAATATAAAACAAAGAGTTCACAATTCTAAATCTCTCTTTCTCTTCTATCTAATGTTCTTGCAAGGTAAAGATTTGATCTTGTATTCTGTTAGATCTTTCGATGATTTCTTCACGTTTTCCATGTTCCTTGATCAATATTGTCCCTTCTGGATGTTCTGCACGTCTGGAATCGTCTCTAAAAGTCCGCTCCCCTCTTTTGTTGCCAAACATGTCCTTTTATATGAAAATTTAGGGTATCTGGGACATACAGTCTGATACACGGTTATTTATCAGACCGTGTATCTCTAAAAATACTTAAATTCATGATTTTGAGTGGCTTAGGAGAAATGTACGGGCTGATGCACGAAAGTGGATCCCTTTTATGTTTCGATTCTTTGTTTTATGTCGTGTTTTCGTTTGAATTCTTCTCCTTTAAATTCATGAAGGCAATTAACCTTATAAACACACTTGGAGTAGATTAAGTACCAAATATAAAACAAAAGTATAAAATATCAAGCAAAATACATCAAATATAAGTGTAAAACATAGTTAAATATTCATCCATTAGATACAACTTTAGAAGCTTTGATGCTATGCAATTCATTCTTTATCTTTTCATTTTCACTCATGCATGCATTTAGATTCTTTTAAACTTCTTTGAGTTTGGAAGATAGCTTTTCCTTTTTCTTGCTAATAATTTCAAGTCTCTCAACAAGTTCATCATATTTTAAATCACTGTCGTTGTTATCGTTATCACATGATTTAAAGATAGAGAGTACCTTATCATCATCTTTTGCCATAAAACATATGTGAGCTGTTGGACCCCGGTTTCTTTTCTTAGTAAATAAGCATGTATATTTTATTTTGAGGTTTAGTTTGATAATTTTCTTTTGGTTAGAGTTAATTGAGGATTTTA
>JANKOE010000205.1:20524686-20536298 GCA_026284465.1 Erythroxylum citrifolium | reverse complement strand
TTATAGATCAATATCAATTCATAAATAATGAACACCAAATTAATGAAATATGCCTTTCTTTATTATTGAAAATAAAGCCTATACACAACTTTGTACAAAACATCCTAAAGGCGATTGCCTTTAGGGCACTACTCTAACGGTGGTGATATTGCTTCCTCATGTGCTCCTTCATTCCAAGTTGCTTCTTGAGTTAAGTGATTCCTCCACAGGTCTTTCACCAATGGAATGATTCAGTCTCTCAACTGCTTGATCTAAGATCCCACTATCTTGATAAGCTCCTCAACATAACTTAAGTTACTAGCAACCTCAATCTCTTGAGCCGGTATCACATGTGTCGGATCCGATCGGTATTTTCGGAGCATACTCACATGAAACACATTATGTAATTGAGACATTTCATTCGGTAAAGCTAACTTATATGCCAAAGGTCCTATCCTCTCAATGATCTCATAAGGAACAATGTACCTATTGCTCAACTTTTCCTTTTTATCGAATCTCAATACTCCTCTCCAAGGTGACACTTTGAGAAACAATCTATCTGATGGAGGTCCATCAAGCCAAGCATTAGAAGATGTTACTAATATGGGCTTCAATCCAACAGGTAGTGATAAAGAAGACATGGTCGAAGAAGAAGAACTTGAAGAAGAGCCCAATCTTATTTTGAAGCTGTAAATCTTGTTGAAGCCCTTTTGGTGTTTTCTAGGCCTTGATTTATGAAGCCCAAAACCAACCATTTGAAGGAGTTATTTCGGCCAACAAAAGGAGTCTTTGTTGTACACTTTGACATGGTTTTGTAGCCCAAAAGGCATCTCAAGTCTAGCCAAAGTGATGAGAAGAATAAGAGCCTTTAATTGCTCATTTACTTTCCTTTTATGCATTGATCTATTTTCCTTTAAGAGACCTTTTATTTGCAGCCTTTAAGATAGTATTTATGAAGGTTTTATTTCCTTATTTATGATGTTTATGAAACCAAATTTGTGGTTATCCATCAAGACCCTTAGTTTGCCTTACATTTCCTTATATGTGCATTCGTAATCTCTCTAAGAAACACACAATTGATGAATCAAAAATTAAGAGAGAATTTGCTTTTGCAATTTATTATCTTTCCTTGGGTTTTGTTAGTTTCCAAAAACTAATAGGGTTTTGTTTGTTTTCAAAAACAAAACACTCATCCTTTTCATCCATTTTCTTAGTCAATCCCGTTGCCACACCTTTTCAAACACGCCGAACTAAATCAACCTTAACTTCTAAACCATTAATCTAATTGAAGAACTTCCTTCATCAAAGTTGTAGCCTACATCTTGTTTTACAATTTTTCCTCCAAGAATCACCTCCAAATTCTAAGCCATTTATCCAAAATTTGCCTTATAATTTGCCTGTTTGTTTGTACTCGGGAAATTTCAATTTTTACAAAACTTCAACCATCATACCTCAACACCATAACCACCACTTCCAGCCACTTTAGACCACCACACTCCATCACATGTCTTAAAGGAATTTACGAGTAATGGGATTTTTCTGGAAAAGTAGTGTCTTATGATACTAGATTGTATAAAGTGGATTACGAAGATGGTGACCATGAAGATTAGGAAGATGATGAATTGTGTCAGTTGTTGTTAAATCATGATGGTTTTAGAAAGAAATTATGAGTTGTCAAAAAAGGAGTAGGAGAAAAAATAGAGGATTTGAAAAATAAAGTGGATGATGTTGAAGTTGGAATAATAATTTTAAATGAAGGGTACAAGATAAGAGTAGTGTAAACTCCTTTAGTGGCTTATTTTGAGGACATACCAAGATAGAGATTTAAGAAAAGAGGTGAAAATTACATTTAGCTTACCTTTATAATTACCTCCATCATATCAATTTATGTGTTCTTGAGGAGTATGTTTCCCTTCTTCCTTAATATATGCATTTTTTAGGTCATTTAATGTTCGTCTCTTTTTAGCCTACGACTTTGAATGAACTACTTGAAGAAGAAGAGTTAAGTAAATTGTTTGAAGTGTTTATATTCACTTGTTTTACAAGTTGTATCAGTAAAATATTAACATAAATAACATTTTAAAATGAATGATGCAATCTTTGAATTGAAAAAGTTAAAAGATTAGGCACTAAATTAATTTTTTTTAAAAGAATTTTAACACTTACAAATTTGTTATCCCTTTTAGATACTATGCAATCTTACTTCAAATATAGCTTAAGTTTATTTCCCTTAGGGCATGTTTGGTTCACAGGAATAGGAATTTTATTCCTAGTATATTCTTAAAGTTTAAATAATCCTTTGTTTGATTAGACAAAAATACAAGAATACCTAATTCTAAAATTAGATATTCCTCAATTTTTAGGAATAGCTAAAGATCATCAAAAGGTGTCTTTAGCTATTCTAAGAATAGAGTTATTTGTTGAAGACTTTTTTATCCTTCTTAATAATAATAATAATACGAATAATAAAATTAATAATAATAGTAATAATAATAATATTATTATTATTATTAAAAAGAAAAAGAAGAAGAAAAATAATAATAATAAGGAATTTAATAATAATAATAATGATAATAATTAAATTAATAAAATTAATAATAATAATAAGAATAATAGTAAGTAGAAAATTAGTAATAATAATAATAATAATAATAATAATAATAATAATAACATTAATAATAAGAAGAAGAAAATTAATAATAATAAGGAATTTAATAATAATAATAATTATTAATAAAATTAATAATAAAATTAATAAATAAATAATAATGTGTAATAGTTAGTAGAAAATGAATAATAATAATAATAAATTAATAATAAGAAGAATAATAAAATTAATAATAATAATAATAAGGAATTTAATAATAATACTATATATAATTAATAATAATAAGGAATTTAATAATAATAATAAATTCAATTAATAAATTTAACTTTAATAAGAATAATTAAGTAGAAAATTAATAATAATAATAATAATTATTATTATTAAGAATATTAAATTTAATAAGAATAAGGAATTTATTAATAATAATAATAAGGAATTTAATAATAATAAAATAATAATTATTATTATTATTAGGGAGCCCTTATTTCCAAGGCAATTTCTCCTATTCCCTCACCCTAATTGCCTTGGAAATAAGGGAAATTGCCTTGGAAATAAGGTTTCCCTTATTATTATTATAAAGATAAAGATAAGGATATTTTAGTCTTTTTGTTACTTATTCCTTTCTCATTGCAAGTTTATGTTTTCAAACTAAACACTACATAGAAATTCTTTAGCAATAAACTAAATAAAGTAATACCTATTCTATTATATTATCCGTCTTTTCTATTCCTAAGAACAACTATTATATTCTTTATCTATTCCAACTGTTCAACCAAACAAGTTGTTAGTATGTAAAATTCTATATCAAATAAAATGAAGTTGATCAAATTTAAAGGGGTAAGTTATTTTATCTTTATAATAATATCAATAATGACCTTGATGCTATTTGTGTTTATTAAATACTTTCAAATTTGACTTTTTTTAATTTTTTTAAATTGAAACAATATTTGCTTATTCTAATAACTATATCCATTAAAAAGGTGGCATGTGATACATTTAAGATTATTATCAATTGACCACCTACATAAAAAAATATTTGGGTTAAATGCATTGTTATTAATTACGTTACTCTCCCAATTTAATAAACCCTCGCCACAGTCCTTTACGTCATAGTAAATACTGGAGTCTGTCATCACAGAGATCGAGTTTACTTTATCCTTGTCTGATTAGACATTTTCACATAACCAAGATAGTGCTTTGTGAAATAAATCGTGACAGTCACTATGAAAGCAGCTAACGAAGAATGTTTTAATTTTTAGGACGAGATCTTCTGTAGAATCTCCTCTCGTGGTTGGAATTGGATGCTCCAAATTAACATTCTGATGCCAATCATATTGTTGTGAGTTAACACCTTACACAAATATTCTTGAACATAAAGGGACGTGTTGGAAGATCCCGTATTGAAACATTGATCGTCAGAATTTTTGACCAATCCCAAAAACCAAAGAGAGCCCTCTTGTTTACAGGAAGGAAGGAATCGCCTATGTATGAAATGCTATTATCTTTTCAGCCCAACAAGACCCATTTATTATTCATTGTGTTTTCTTCAAACTTATAGTCCAAACGTAGAGATCGAAGAGAGAGCCAGTCAATAGAGGGATATTTAACAACAAATGTATGTAGTCCGTCTCTATCGAACCAGCTTTGCTTGAGACTCTTGTTTTTGTCATCATTAACCATTCTTTCTTTTAAACATCACATTGCATCTATAACTGCATTTTAAATTTACAATATATTATAGCAATTAGGATTCACCGCTAGAAATATATAATAGTAGGTCTCACCAGGGGTGGATCTAGAAATTTCTTTGAGTAGAGACAAAATTTTATTTTTAATGGAGGCAAAATTTTAATAGAAGCAATTTTTTTATGGGGGCAAAACTTAAAATAATAATTTTTTTACATAAAATTTTTTCGAAATAGTGGGGAAATTTTTTGGGGGCAGTGGAGGCAAGTGCCCCCACTGTGAATCCGCCACCGGGTCTCACTATCACCTGATAGTAAGACTCACTTTTTAATTAATTTTAAAAAGTTAATTATGTAGCAAATTTATTTCTATTTAAAATAAAAATAACATTATATCAATACTAATATGATATTTAACTGATAAAGAGTTAATTCTATTAAATTTTTCATCCATTTAAAATATTAAGCTTTTAAAAAGTTAATTATATGACAATAAACTCAGTTTTATTTAAATAATAAAAGAAAATATTATGTTAACTAACGAAGAGTAACATTTTAAAAATGTTAAGGTTTAATTATTTGACCCTTCAAAGCGTTAATTTTGTTGAAATTTAAAATGTAACATGCACAGCCTTTTGGATTAACAATTATTCTTTACTATTTTACTAATAAAAGACATGAAAACCTCTTGATGATGAGCTTGACTCTTACAATACGTTACATATATAGTCTTCTAATCTCTTGCTAATCTTTTGCTAACTTCAAGAACCTAACTTTTATCGAACATGGGGGATGTTCCAAATTCTTTCAGCCCGTCGTCACCGCCACCTCCATCACATTCTTCACATAATTCCGACATAACCATGTTGTATTATGGCCTTGCAATTGTTGGTTCAGCTGCTATTTTGCTTGCAGCCTACAACCTTGTCTTTACCAGGTGGTGTTTGCACAGACCAGGTCAAGGTCGAAACCTGTTTGCGAGGGAAACGGAAAGTCAAAGTTTCGAGTGCCCAAGTCGCAAGTTATTGTATAGTTTCAAGTACAAAAAGGAAAACATGACTGAACTAGATCAAGGTGGCGACAACGAATGTGCTATTTGCTTGTCTGCGTTTGAAGATGGAGAAGAAGTGAGGCAGTTGCCTAGATGTAAGCACTCGTTTCATGCAGCTTGTATAGATATGTGGCTTTACTCTCACTCTGATTGCCCAATTTGTCGTGCATATGCTATTCCTTCTTCGCGATGTCATCAGCAACCGGTGGCGGATTCTTCACCGCCTGTAAATTCTCAGGAAATTTTGGTGGAATCCGGCATCCCTGTTTGAGGCTTTGCTTTGGCTTTTTCTTCTCTGACTGATTTGTTCATTATAACGTACAGAAGTTACATATGTAACAAAGATTGCTTATAAGAATTGATTGGTTCAAGCTTCCGTCATATATCCTACAATCTTTTATTTATGTTTCATAATTAACCACGACAATGTCTTCAGCAAGTCGAAGTCTGACTCAATGCAGACCCCTTTTTGTGTATATTTTTTGGGTCAGCTGGTGCTCAGCTGGCAACTGGTAGGAAAATTTTAAATTCTGTTTTACTGCTCTTTACATTTTTAAGTTTTGAACAGGGAAGGGGCTATCATATTGTGCACAAAGAGTTGAAATTCTATAATTTCTGCATAATTTTGTTTTTAATTCCATAACAAGTCAGTATTAAACCTCATGTTTAATTTCGATTGCAGTCAATATTAGCTTCCAGTGCGAATGCTGATCTAAGGGGTGGTCGAATCTTCCATCGTTGTGTTAAGAAACACACATTTCTCAAACCTTCAGCATTTGGTTAATCAACAATCACTAAAACTGTACCATGACCAAACTGTTCATCACATCTCTAAACCTGCCATTATCATTGCAACATCATGAACATGCCTTTAGCATTCAAAAAGGCCTCAATATTCAACTTTTCACGTCTTCTTTTTCTTCATTGAAGAATTAAAAGAGCAGAAATCCCAACATTAAATGTCTTCAAAACTCAGCTCTATGACCAATTTGTAAGCATGCATTCGATCTTTCTATTAAAGCAGTTAGTGAACAAAACATTATATCTACTCAATATCCACACAAGATTTTCATGTGAATATCAGATGAACTTGATTTACATTGGAATCAACACTTCCTACTCAAATCATTCCTGGTACAATTCTCATGTATGTTACACAGCTCAAGCAAATATTAAGTGCTCCGAAATAACCCAGAGTTCAATATTATATAGGAAGAACAAGATAAAAATTACATCTTTCTCAAATTATCTAACCTTGCCTGTAATTCACTATCTATTCCTGTGTCTTCACTTCCTGCTGTCTCTACTTGAGCAACTTTACCTTTTACAGCTGGGGTGGAAATGGCAGATGATGGTGCATTTACAAGCTGCAGAAGAGCAAAAGTTTAGTGACATCAATCAATGATTTGGAAGAGAAACATCAGATGACAGTTATACCTCTTGATTTATGTCAATGCCTATTTCATCAAGCACTTGGCTGACCAATTCTTCTGTTTCTTCTTCTTCCTCATCCCCTTCCAAAGCATCATCAATGGCGTCTCCCATCACCTCAGTCACCATTTCCATCTTCTCATTTTGCTTTTCAAATTCTTGCATAATTTTCTGCAGAGATGGCAAGTTCATCTGCCTATTCATCTGGCCCATGGCCTTTGTCACACCTTTCATTGCCTCTCCCATTGCTTGTGTTGATTTCAACGTCTGAAGTACATTTAACTTCCAATTTAGGTAATTATATACCAGTGACAAAACTAACGGATGCATAATCAACTAAACTGTAAAGTTCAGACAAAAAGAAATGACAATATAGCACTAAAGGATGCACTCAAGTAAGCACAAATTTGTATCTCATCCTTGACTCTGTAATCTTACTGAGAAAATATCAGTATGTAGAGTTTAATTGAATCAGTTTCATAATATTTGGTCCACAACCAATCTAGGTTACAAAACAGATGACCTCCCATGGTGGGTATGATCCTGTATCCGATCTACTGTGTTGCCGTATGATCTTTAGATGGATGACATTGTGTCTGCGCAAAACATACCATAATCATATGCCTAGGGGTGGCCCCACCTGAATTTTTTTAAATACCAAAGTCTGGAAGCTTCTTTTCGGTCTTCGAGCTTTTCTTGGGTCGGGTTCTTCCCTGCCACCTGGAACCCGGTCAAATTTGGCTTTATGCATTAACTTCAGGCTAGATCAGGCTTGGGCCATGTTGCCGTCTTTACATATGCCAGCTAAGAAAATCCAAGTCTTGGTTGCACTTATACTACAACTAGGCGAAGGGATTGCATCAACCAGTTTTCTGGGTTTGAAATACCATCCAAACTGACGCTAAAAATTTTCTAAAATGACAAAAAAGAAAAGCTAAACTGCACGGAAGAAAACTTAGAAAGTAATTTTTATGCATCAAGCAGCATTACCAAGTAACCTGTACCTGAATTCTAAGAGATACGCCTTGAAGCTGTGACTTCAACTTATAGAATTTTTCAATCTGATGTCTCGTTCTAATGAGGTCTTTTGCCATTATTTTCACAGCTCCCTGCAAAAGAAAGGCAGTTGAGTAAACATTCAGAAGGAACTTTTTATATGCATGAATATCCAAAAGGAGTTTTCTATTGTTTTTAATAAATATTTTCAATATTCAAACAGATCAAGTGAGAATGCATATAACTTGAACCAAACACTCACTGCTTCCCTAAAACAAGTACAGTAAAATATGTGGCAAGTTGTATGAAATTTTGCATGTTAAAAACGTATCTGCTAGTATTAGCATCACCTAATCATAGCATTATCATAAATAAGTATCCTACTAACCTGACACAATTAATCAATAATAACGATTCAAACTGGCCTCCAACAAACAACCTGTGAAACATAGCTAATAAACTCTTATTATACTTGAATGATTTTGCGTATCATATTTTTAGCTAGACTGTATAAACACAATATGCTGATTCAGGCACCCACAGAAATATAAGATCTCTTGAAGCTACTTGTTCAAGGATATTTGTAAGAACAGTAAATAACATCAGAAAATCAGTTAGGAAAGAACCAGTAACTGACCATCTGTCCTTGCTTGGCACTCTTCTTCATCTCAGAAATTAGTTTTTTTTCCTGCGTCTGTAGACCTTGTCTCTCCCTCTCTATCTCTCTAATAGATTTATCCAGCATCCTCTTATTCTCCCGCAAAAGCTCTGAAAGCACAAGTCAAATGAGTTTGGGTTATGCCTGCAATAACTTTGAATGAGAATATTCCTAAATATGTTGCAATTACAAATAAACATTACGCACTACATCTCAGCATATAACACAATGCTTAAGCAAGTCACTTTTTAAGAATGCATCCCAATCATGTCTCCAAAAAATTATATAAAAAAAGGCACTACTTTAAAGCCCATCACGGTATACGCCAGAATTTTGGAAGAGAAGAGATTTATCATTCACCGATCAACAGCAAAGAGTCAATTTGAATATTTTCAATAATTCAACAAAACCTACAAGTAAAACCCTATTGTACCAAATCCCCAGTTTAAGAACAAAATTAATAGATTGATCGCTACGTGAAGCAATTATACTCAATCAAAATTTTGGTCCATCTTTCTACGTAGCAGCTATACCCAGCGATGATCGATCAACAAAAAAAAAACCCTCAAAGGATTCAATGAAAAATTAAAAGAAAATGGATTAATAAACAAAAAGCAATGAGCAGAGAAGAAAAAGAATAGAACCTGCGGGAGTTTTTCTCTTGCCAAAGAGGAAACTCATGTTGGATGTTCTGTTAATGAATATAATACTAAGTGTAAGTGGTGTACGTGAAATCGAAATCGAAATCGAAATCGGGAGCAGAACCAAACTTGATCGGATCTGCTAACGTTGGTGGTGGATTTTGTGACTGTCCTGTTAAGAGGTTGGTAGCTGCTTGCTGCTTGCTGCTTGCTGCTTGCGAGAGGAATGAAAATTGCTCCTTTGTCCTAGACAGCTTGTTTTGTTTTACGCGGTTCTCATTTTAAACTTGGCACTGGGGCGGTGGGCCCCGGTTCTTCTCCAATTGAATAGACAAACGCGGATGATTGGGCCTCTTACGAATTTCGAAAGCTTGCTTAAGTAATTTCAGTCCAACGTGAGACCATGGACTCATGATTACTTTTCCAGAAGCCCAAAGTACACTTCACTGGTCCGGCTTTTTGGGTTCGAAAATGAAAGATTCCCTGGAACGACAAAGGTGGAAGCAACATCATGATGAAAAGAAGCAAAAGAATCGTCCTTGTTTGTGCCCTTTCTCGATCACCTTCCCTATTTGAAGGTCTTGTCGAGAATAACTAGAAGGATAAAAATTAATTGAAAACTTTTAATCAGCCAATTAAACAATAAAACTTAAATTTGTAATTAGATTTGGGGCATAAACAAAGTAAGAAAGAGGAAGATATTTGTTCAAAGAAAGTGATCTAACTTCTTCTATAGGTAATTTTTCCTTGTTAGCAACAACAGTAAGATTATTTGGTTGATATGGTTCAAGTTTTGAAAAATGACATGTCTGGTTGGACATGTGATTAAATGTTACAAAGTCAATGAAATAAGGAGATAATTATTAGTTTGTTTCCCTAGATAAACTAATAGTAGAGAAGGCAGATAAAATAGCACTCTGCAAAAGAGATTGCATGGTAGTTTAAATCATTTATTGTATAGTCTCCTATATATCAGTTGAGGTAGTACTATATGAGTTATCAGTAGTCTGATCTTAAATTAAAAGTAAAAAATGCAGGTCGATTTTACTTATTCCTTTACTGAAAGGAAACCAAGACGAGATTCGATTTCGGCCGCAGTGGAATAATTATGAAACTTTTTCGTATTTTAATTTATCGAAAACGAATGTCACTTTAATTCTATAAAATTTTTAACACATAAATTATAATAAAGGATAAATCTTAATTCATACCTTATTCTGAAACTTAATCATATTCTTATCGTATCCCTCAAACTGTTTTCGAAACTGATCCATCTCAACTACCGTGAACGCAAAAGTGTTCAGTCTTTAACGGATCTACAAATAGACTGAGAGAACTACGTAACTCTTATAAAGAGCGTTATGTAAGAAGTGCTAGCTCCATTAGAGCTTAAGCCTATTTATAATACGTTTTGAACATTTTAGTAATTTAATTAAAATTAAATTCTAATTTCAATTAAACTTTAATTATAATTACAAATAATTCTAATTAAATACCAATTATACCCAAATAAGATCCAATATCTCGTATTGATCCTTATTTATTAAATATCTCATATTACATTATAAAGTTTCTCAAACTTTACAATCAAGTCCAACTTGATTAAAAATATATTTTCTCTCTTTTGATAACTCGTGTAGAAGAAAGAGTTTTCTCTGTTTTTCACTTCTTTAGTGAGAGTAAGTACAGATATATATATAGGTCCTATTCTATTTTCGGCTATACACAAAATATGGCTATGATAAGAATTGACCCTTGAATCAAGGGATTTGCATTAATCAAGAGATCAATATCCTATAATCTCTCTAGTTTGATAGCTCATGCCAATACTCCCCCTCACGTTGGTGCATACAAATCTTGGATGCCCAACTTGCCAAAGTGAGCTCTGGAAGTTTTTGCTAGATACAACTTTTGTAAGTATATCTGCTAACTGATCCTCAGGCTTAACAAAAGGAAACTGAATGATTTCCTCTTCGAAATTTTGTTTGATGAAATGTGGTCTACCTCCACATGCTTTGCTCGATCATGTTGGATAGGATTATGTGAGATCTCTATGGCAGCCTTGTTATCACATAATAAGTCCATCTCAAAGGTTGGAGAAAACTAATTTCAGTCATTAATCTTCTACGCCACAGAAGCTCGCAAACACCTTTGGCCATTCCTCGAAACTCAGCTTCGACGCTTGATAAGGCCATAACTTTTTGTTTTTTACTTCTCCATGTAACAAGATTTCCACCAACAAATGTAAAGTACCCTGAAGTGGATTTTCTATCTGAGATATTCCCAGCCTAATCTGCGTCTGTATAGCCCTCAATCTTTAGATGATTATTCTTTGAAAAAATAAGTCCTTTCCCAGGTGAGGACTTCAAGTAGCGAAGAATTCGTATTACAGCATCCATGTGATCTTCGCTCGGGCAATGCATGAATTTACTCAATATGCATACAACATAAGCGATATCAAGGCGAGTATATGATAGGTAAATAATTTTACCAACCAGCCTTTGATATCTCTCCTTATCAGTAGGTACTTGGTCTGGGTATTCTCCAAGTTTATGGTTTTGAA
>JANKOE010000205.1:20499933-20510691 GCA_026284465.1 Erythroxylum citrifolium | reverse complement strand
ATTTGTTCCAAACAGTGTAAATTGAATTCAATCCCAACTTCATTAATGTAATTGAATTCAATTCGAAGGTTTCCAAACAGCCCGTTAATGTACGTTGAAATTTTTTATTTTTTATAGGGAAAATGTACGTTGAAATTGAAAATACTTACAAATAATTCCAATTTTGACACTTAGAAAGATATTCTTACTCTCCTCCTAGATAATTATTAGGTGCGAGTCATTCTCCAACGTAATTTTTAGACGTTTGGTAAAATAAAGAATTGTTCAAAATAATCCTAAATTTTTATTAGTAAAAGAGTGTGGGTATAAGTTGGAATTGAAAATCAAGAATAAGAAATAAAAGATATTATCATAATATTATAAATTATTAACAAAATATTATAAAAAAGGGTCAAGATTCTTATCAGAAATCAAAATTATCTTTTATATTAATCTATTAATTAATTATTGATTTATTTATTGTTGATACTTTTATTCTTATCATAAAAGTAATTTGTAATTATTTAAAAATTAATAATTTTATAAATTATTGAAAACTTTTATTAAAAAATAAATATTTCAATTAACTATGTACAAAATAAATTATATAATAACTAAATAAGAGTAAAAAAGCTTTCATTATCATTTTTTATATTTAATACCAAATATTAACATAATTATTAACTTTGTTTAATAATATACCCAACAAGCATAATTAATAATTTCATTCCTATTCTTATTCCTACTTTTTATTCTCCTTCTTTTTTTTATTTGTAGTACTATAATTTAGTTAAAGGTATTCAAATTCATGTTTGGTAAATATGTATCATTTGATCTTCTCTACTTAGTGTCTATATATCGTATTATACATTTCAGTTTCAATTATTAAGGAGTTGTTTTGTTTTATTTATTTCTTTTACTTGTGATTTTTGTTTTTTACTTAAAGATAAATTAATTTTATGAATTAATTAAGTAAATACTATTATTTTAATATCTCATATAATATTTATTAGTAAAAAATTTGTTATACTTTCTAAATTTAAAGTATATTTATCACATTTAAAAATAATTTTATTTTAAAAAATTAAAATAAATTATTTTTATTATAATTCTTATTATTAATTAATGTTAAATAATAAAACATATAGTTGATAAATCAGATTATGATAAAAAAAAAGAAAAAGTTGAAATTAAAAACCAATCAATGTAGTTTTTATAAGTTATAAAAATTGAAAAATCAAATAAAAATAAAAACTCAATAAATGTTGAATTTAAAAACGAAAACAAAAAATAGAAAATAAAGTGGGAAGAAATAAGGCTTAGGTGACTATTGTTTATGATGCATTAAGTAAAGTTGTCGAGTTGTCTTTATCATGTCTAGTGAGAGAGATCTATTTCATATATGTACATAGATATACTTACCATAAATCATCCTATCTATCAAAGTTCATACAAAAACATACAATCGAAGTAGTGAAAGAGATAAAATACAACTTCGGGCATATTATCTGACTTGAATCCGCCTCCAATGCTTTATGATTCCAAGCTCAAAAGTACTACTTGATATGCTCAACCCAACAGTTATGTTTCGCTATCATTGGCCTCGATGAGAATGTTTGTGGATAAGAGCAAAATTAAACAGGAAGTTTCCCGAGAAAATTAGATCGGTGAGAAAATTATATTTAAAGCCCAAATCAGCCCTGAGAATTTAAAAAAAAGAAGATAAATATGGTATAATGTAATGTACTTGTTCAAGAGACAGCCTAATTCTCGTATGTGATCTAAATTAAAGCTAACCCTACACAAACACAAGTGCACGAGCACAGCGTGTGCCTACTGTAACCAGAAGTTGAGAACCGAAGTGACCAAACTTCCACCTTCGTGTTCAAGACACATATGGAGGTCTGGATAATTGAAGCTGGTCAGAGGTAATTATTGATAGAGTTGCACCAACACATGCCTTTGATACAAATTTATATATGTCTGTATGGCATAGGTCACAGCCGTGTGTTTGGTTGTTGAGAAACAAGCGAACCATTTTCTCTCTGGGAGTGCACATAGTGGGATTTGTTTGCTTCTAACTTGTACATTAATTTGTTATCTCGAGTTCCTAACATAGTTGAGATCTGTATCCATCCTAATATTCTTTCTTTTGTTCCTTGAAAAACCTTCTGCTGTATACAAAAAATGTGGAGTTCAAAATCGTGTAACTTGCAAGAGAAAAGAAAAAAGAACCTATATAACAAATCACTGAGATAATCTTTTGAGTGACTAGAAAGTAGTAGCATTCTTGTATAGGGATACTCTTTAAGGTTGCTTTTCACAATCCTTCCCAAGTGATGATGGACATCTTGAGCTTTAGCCAAAGCCCTTCCGTGTTATTTTTAAAAGATTCTTCTCTTCTTTTGGGGTAGGAGTCATTAAGAGATGGCATTTAAGTCAAACCATGGAGGCCACTCACTGGTGGCCCATATTTTCCTAGAGGAATATGTATACGCAAGAGCTTTTTAAATTTATTCTCTCCTTTTGGTGAAAAAAGGTTAGCTTGGATGTCTACTAGCTAATGGTATTTGATCCTGCCATATTTTGACTTGTGAGATTCCTTATCTGTGACCCTACTTGTCTTTGTGCATATCCCATTACTCAAGCCACATTGTTCTGGTCTCTCAGACATTGAGATCACTGGTGGGTTGGCATTCCCTTCTGGTTTTTCTTTCGGTCTTATCTCTTATATAGTATTTCCATGGTTAAACCCTAGAAAATATCGTGATGGGATGTGTATCAGTAAACTACATCTTGAAGCTTCAACTGTTCGCTTTGAGTGGTGTGAATTATTAAGGATATTTGACTGCTTTGGAAATGAAATATACCAAAATAACAGTTCAGCGTCGACATTGGAACTGTTTTATCATTGGCTTTTTTACTGTTTGTATAGTGTACTTGCAAGAAAATTCAACTGAACTAGTAGAAAGAATTGGCCTTTAACAGGATTTTCTTCAATATAAAGCTGATAGATTTGGAGGCTTACTTCATTGCCTGAGGCAAAACACTGGGTTGTGCTTGCTTGATAAGAAAGGTTGGATCTTGACAGAGTGACCGCGGTTGTTGGCACCGATTCTTGGTAGCATTTGATTATGATATGTTCAAAAAGCGAAAGGAAAAAGAGAGAAGAAAAATCATTAGGAAGGAACGAAAGGGACAGAGGCTATTACTAAATTACTAGTTACCACAAATGGGAAAGAACAGAAATAGAGAAACTGCAGTCCCTCGATTGCAACAAAAACATTTCTTTTTATACGTAATGTATATTTCAATGTTAATGGCTTTATAGTGAAGACCAATTTGCTTGACAAGTTGAGGCCATGTGCTAAGGCAGTGAAAAGCAAGAACATCAGTTCTCGTGGAAAGAAGATTTCTGTAATGCTTTTTTCATGTTCACTTTTTGTATTTGCTTTAACAGTACATAATGTGAATAGCGTAGCAAGTTCGCCCTGTTAACTGTTTCCACCAGTCCTTTCTGTTCACACCGATTATGAACTCGAATTCACAATAATTAAATATTTAACAATTTTAAAGGATAATTTGGAATGATATGGGCTAATGGCTAAACCTACTCGAGAGATCAAAATTGAAGTGAAAAACTTATTCACTAAACCAATCCTCCAAACCCAATAATTACAGTGACAGTTCCCTATCTTGTTACAGCAGCAAAAGAACTACAGAATGAAGCCATTAGCAATGGCTTGATTTGTTTTCAGATTAGTAGTTTCATAAACAGGGAGCTCCTCTCTGTATCTTCCAATCCCATTAAGATGATCAAGCTCAAAAAGATCAGAACTTGAACAGCTCTCTGCCTCGCTGTCATTATCTTCATCTTCTTCAACGTAAACGGAAGAAAGGCCCCTGAATTCCAATTTTCTGACTTTCCTGTTCTGATAACTTCTCAGATAATCAGCTCCTTTATCAACATCTTCCTTTAGAGAGCAATTTTTAATAACTGTTTGATGCATTGGCATCAAATCAGGATCATCTTCGTAAATACACTTGTGACCGCAAGGTCTAGAGTCCTCATCAACAATGACGCTCACAGGATAAAATCTAACTGATCTTTTTGTAGCATTATGACCGGATTTGGCTCTTGGAGGAGGCGTTTTATTCAGACAAGACCTTGAGAAAGATGAAACAGAGGAACATGCAGCCTTGGACTTACGTTCAAATCTCACATCTTCAATGCCTCCAATGGAACACACTTTCACTTTCTTTGCACTGCTTGAACTGAACAAAGAATTGAGAAAATTTGCAATGCGACCACCTGGTGAAATGGGCTGCTTTACTTTCTTCAACTCGTCATAAAATTTCAAAGCTTTCAGTTTCGTCTTTGTAAACCCTCCTTCACACTTGGGCTGTCGCTGGTTGTCCGATAGCGTGTTGCTTCTTTGTGGGGTGAAAGTGGGCAATCTTCTCGAATTGCCTTTGGAACTTGAATCAGTTTCGGAGGACGAGAACACACCTCCTGCATAGCTAGAATCTGAAGAGCTCGAAGCTGAACTGTAGTGATTAGAGCTACGAGTGCTATGCCTCTCCATCCAGCTATCAATCACCATACCTCGTCGAAGATTAGATAAATCTTTCTCCACCTCAAAACGCGAATCACGCCGGCTCTGCTTCTTGAGCATGGCTCTTTCTCTGAACTGCTCACCCAGCACTTGTTCCCCACCGTTAGATTCATCAATAGAACGGTAAATTGCGTCAAGAAGAGAAGAAGAGAAAGATGGGGTTCTTCTTCTCTGAGGGAATTCATGCTCCCTAGGAGATTTCTTCCCCTTATTCATGTCTATGGACAAAAGCTAGAGGGTTGGAAGCACAAGTTTATAAAGATGGAAAAACAGGAAGTGCAAGGACACAGGAGGCTTAGTTAAAAGCTTTAGTGTCCGCCAAGACCAAGTCAAAAGCTGCAAAGACCCATTAATAGAATGAGAAAACAGAGTGTGGCTATGCCATGTGAAGAAGAGATAGAAAGAGGGACGAGGGTCGCAGAGAAGTTTGTGGTATTGTTTAAGTTGTATATCACAAAGTTTGTGTACGGGCAGCTTTTGGGAATAGAAATTATATATATATACACACACAAGTATTGAGGTACGAGCTAGACAACGCAGAAACTGCAACAGAACAGAACACGCTTTGGACTTGGAAAATGGATATGACTAAGAACAAAGAAGTTGAGCATATGTCTGCGTATAAAGGTTTAAAGAGGAAGCCCCGCGCGTGCGACTTAAAAATGTACGACTCTTTCTTTGTCTTTCCAACTCCAAAGTAAGATATTCCAATCCTAGGTGGCTGGTTACTCACTTCTCAGTTTTCACTTTCTTTTTTATAATTTTATTTATTTATTTTTAACAATAACAATTTCCACTTGTTCCATTGTGAAAATTACGGTTAGTTATTAATTACTATCGTGGGTCCATCCCCATTTTAGAGCAAATATGAGTTTTGATGCACTTAGTTGCCCTAGTAAATTGTAGGAACGATAAACACGCAAAGTTAAGTTAGAAAACTGTTGAATTGATGATTTTTTTGGAGACACTCCTGTGTTAAGTTGAACATGCTTATGTCCTTAGCGGATATGTCCATGTGTGAAAATTGTGTATGTTCTTGTGATCGTGTTTGGGGTAAATGGCGAGGGTTAAAGATAGACATGCTCGTGTGGAGTCAAACATAACTTGTAAATAAAGGACACAATCATGTCTGAGTATGACTAATTATAACCGTGTATCTCTACATTGTCAAAGATTGAGGGACATGATCACTGTACACAATCATGTGAGTGACCATATGTTCGTATTTGATATAAAAACCCTATATTTAAAGGGTAAGAGGAAAAACGTGCAGGGTATCTGAAGGAGAGTGAAAAGAACGCCAAAAGAGAAAAGGGTTAAGGAGTGAGAGAGTATAGAAGACTTTCTTATTCCAAAATTAGTATTCTTCAACAACAAAATATCTTGGGGTTTTGATGTTTCAAGATTATAATACGAGTAGTATTGATTTGAGATATCAATTTGTACTCTTCTATGAAATTTTGGTTGGAATCACTTGTTGTTGTATTATACCAGTGTTTCGAGTTAGGGTCAACAGCTTGGAACTTGAACTCTTATAATTCACTATTTGATTTAGTAGATTTACTTGTCGGCTTAGCTCGTAATTTTTACCTCCTCAATCATGTATACTTGGTGTTTTCTTTACTTTTTTGTCTTCTATATTGCTTAGGTTGATTGTTTATTATGATTAGGTCACTTAAGATTAGTTTATTGTTCTTGTTTAACATTGTGGGTGTTGTTGATGTGAACCCTGTAAATCAAGATCTAGGAACCCACGAATAAGTTGTCGAAAAGAATTTTCAGAAAAACTAAATCGGTTCTGTTTTCAAGTAAAAACTTGACCAATGTTTAAAGAAACACAAACCAAAGTTATAAAGAAGGATACTGACGCTACACTCGAGGAAAAGAATAGATTAAGAGTGATAAGTCAGATGAATGCCATAAGGGATAACCTTGATAAGTCCCAAATTCAATGAAAAACCAACAAAGTTAATAACCTCACCAAAACGTAGAACAAATATTTTACATTATCAATTTACATCTTAAATAAATTTAAAGATTAATAAAGGTAAAGATATTTAACATTAACACAATAAATTAGAAAACATTTTGATATTAAAAAAGAAGATGAACTTGTTTTTTATGTTTCATGAATAAGACTTGTAGTAATTAATAAGAGTTTGACAACACTTTTGGATAGTAAGAAGTAACTTTTGTAAAAATTGATACTCAATCTAGACAGCTCCTTAAAACTATGGAGAGTACTCATCAGTAGAGAAATTGAAGGAGTATTTGCCCTACTTAGAAGAATAAGATCATTTGCAAAACATAAGCTAGTTAGGGAAAGCTTCTTACATTTAGAATTGTATCTAAAGTTGGAGTCAAATGAAGTGTTGTGTTTCAGCATAAGGGTGAGAACCTCCATGCAAATAAGGAATAAGTAAGAGGAAAGAGGGTCCCTTTGCCTAAGTCCTTTTTTTTCCCTTTAAACGTCTTTGTAGGCCTTCTATTAATCAATATTGCATATGAGGCAGTTGTAATGCATTCTTCAATCTATTTGATAAACTTATGGGGAAAATTCATAACCTCCATAGTCTGTTGCAAGAATCTCTAGTTAACACTAGCAAAAGCTTTTTGTAGATCTACTTTAATAGTGCAGTTTTGAGGGCTTCTATTTCGAGTGTACCCTCTTTCAAAAGCTCCTACAATAAAAGGATATTATCCGCAATATGTCTACTACTCATAAAAGCACCTTGATTCTCACTAATGTGTAAGTGAAGAACATCTTTCAACCTATTTGCCAAAATCTTGGTGATAATCTTATAGAGGAAATTAGTTTACGATATAGATCTGAAATCACTCCAAGTGACCGGGTTAGAACTCTTGGGGATCAAACATAGAAAGGTCCTATTAATCTCCTTAAGCAAGACCCCATTTTGGAAAAACTCATGTATATCATCTTTTACGAATCTCCCAATGTTTCCCAAGTTTTTTTAGAGAAAAAACCATTCAAGCCATTTGAACCCGGAGCCTTAGAACCATTCATGTTAAAAATCACCTTCTCTATTTCATGATCCGTGACAGGTCTAATTAGCAAGGATGCTTCATGTTCAGGAATCTTGGCTGTAACATATTGCCTAAGATCCACCCTATTACTCGCAAAATGACCTTCAGTTCCTAAGAGATTTTAATAAAAATTCCTAGCTTCCTTAGCAATTTCAACTTGGCCAAATAAAGTTTCCCTATATTCGGATTTTATAAAAGTTATTTTATTGACATTTCTTCTAGTGGTCACTAAATTGAAGACAAATTTTACACATATGTTCCCATCCTTAATCTAATTAATTATGGCTCTCTACTTCAATAAAGAACATTGATTATCCACTATTTGCAAGTAAGACTTAAGTGCTTCCCTCTCGACTATAGCTAGATTACAATCAGTTGGGCTAGTTGCCAAAGATTTCTGAATTATCGATAGCTTGCTTATTGCTTTCTCTATCTCCTTTGTGGAATTTTGACCTCTCCTTAAGTTTAACAACTTCAATTCCTCTTTAATAGCCTTGAGCCTTTGCAAACAAATAAACTGTTTAGTACCGTAGATCTCATGCTCCAGTCCGTTAGTAATTGCTTCTTGAAAACCCTCCACATCAACCATAAAATTGTTGAATTTGAAAGGGTGATGAATTCTAATCATTTTAAACAAATTATTCACCTTGATAGAGGTATGATTAGAAATTCCTGGATCTAAGAAATTGGTTGAACTCTCTGAAAAAGTAGTTAACCAATTCACATTCACTATAGCTCTGTCTAACTTTTTAACGAATGACCTAGTTAAAGCTTCATTTGTTGGACCAAGTGAACCTATGACCTTCAGATTTTAAATCTGTTAATTCCATATCCTGCATGCAATCAAACAAATCAGAGGTGTAGTTGAGTAGGTTGCAGTTCCCTTCCACCTCTGGTTTGTATAGAGTGGATCCCTATTAACTAACCATGGACCCCTAACTGAAGCTTTGAGTCTTCGAAGGGAAGTCCAAAGTTCAGTTCTTTGAAACCCTGTATTAAAACTATAGACAAACGTAGCTAAAGCATAAGTGTTTTCCATTTTGAAGTTAAGATTTATGTGGATAAATTGCTAACTGGTTTCCATAACTTCCACTTCCAAAAGATCTCCATCATAAACAATAATAATCCTTCCATAGTCATGACATTAGTGGTTTGTGAGAAATTGCTATTTGCTACCCAAACAACTTAATTTATTCAAGTTTGCTTCCCTAATTTTATTTCCATTAAACAAATAACATAGGCTTTTCCGTCAGAAAAAAATCTCTTACTGCATTAAGCATAGGAGGGTTGTTTATTCCTCTGCCATTCCAAACTATCAAGATCATATGAGGTTGCTTTTCCCTTTGGAGCCTTTCTTACTGCTCTCGTTGCTTTTCCGAGAGATTACTTGTTCAAAATATTCCTTTTGAGTAACTCCTCTCTATTGTTCTTCCAGTTGTTGAGTTTGCTCATTTAGTTGGATTTCCTTGTCTCTATGACAAGGATTTATCCCACTAATTTCCTTATCACTTTCCAGTTGGTTCCTTGATAGTTTATTTGAGGCACTCAAAGGTTGCTGTTGAATTTTGACCTATTGATCTGAATCTGGAAAATTATCAACTTGGATACTCTCACCTTTTGTAGGTAGATCACTTTCAGCCTAAACTAACCTACCTAGGCTTTCACGATTATCTAATACATGTTCAGCTTCCTCCAACTCTTTGTTATCTATAGAATTTAGCTTCTCCAATCTCGTCACCTCCTAGTAATCTCCTCTAGTGAAAACTCTCCCCATTTGTTTCCATTCTTTGCCTTGTGTTTTTAGGGAAGGTTTCCACTGATATGTAGCCAATACCTTGTCTTCTTTAAGAGAATGCCCATCGGCCAACCTTAAGATAGAAATGTTGTCTTTCATTTCCATATAAATATCCATATTCACACATAATCGTGCAAATCCAATCCGTTTTCTCAAAGCAATGTTTTCATCCATACAGATTGGTTTTCTGAAGTAACTAGCTAGCATACTCAAACCTATAGTTGTTCAATATTCCAAGGGAATATTATGGATATTCACTCATAGAGGAATGTTTTTCAATCTAATTTTCTCTAATTTCATACCCGGTTACCAATTTTGAAGAAATAAAGGAAGTTGAGAGATGTGCCAAGGGGCTTTTTCAATTACCTTTGAAGCTTCCGATTTGGAGGAGAAGGTAAAGATTAAATTAGCTTCCTTAGTTAGCATAACCTCCATTAGTCCTTTACCTTTCCAATTTCTCTGGGTCCAAGCTTATATCAGAGGAAAAGCTGGCCTTTTATCCATAAAAAAATCCAATGAGCGCAGCGTTATATGTCCTTGCTCCTTCCTACAAAATGTCTAGACTTGGAGCCACCATTAGCTTTCCTTCAATATCAAGTGGTGGATAGTAGATCAAAGAAGAGTCAGAATTGTCACCCACAACCTATTTCCAAGTCTTTCTAGCCCCTTTATTATGTTGATGCACACTGTTAAATAGAGCAGAAGCTTTAGGAGGTGGAATGGAAAAGGTTAGGTGTGGGATAGTTTGATTTGTAGAGTGAGATGGGGAAGAAGAGTGAGGTGTAAAAGGTGTTGCAAGTTGAGAAGGGGATGAAGGGGAAGAAGAGGGAGATGGGTGGGTTGGTTGAGGGTAGAGGTCGAAAGTATGTCTCTATTATAGTTTATAATGAAATCTAATGATGTTTTGTTTTGCAAGAAAAGCACTGTCATCAAAGGAAGAACAATGCTTGAAAGAACAAGGGAAAGATGAGTGAAGAAGAAGGAGCTTGAAATGGAGGAATGGTGATGAAGTTGCAACGGAAGCAGATATAAGGTTAGGGTTGGGTTTTCTATATGGTTCCTATATGCTTGATTTGTGATGGTAGTGATAAGTATTGGTAAATGAGTTGTTAGTGGTTCGACAGGGAAGGTAGTGGTGAGGCTAGCGATGGAGAGCTTAGTTATTGGTGGTCCATTGGTGTGAGAAGTTTGCTAAGCAGTTTACTGGTCTCTATTATTGACAAAACAACTAGTATAGATGGTCGAGACTGTAACGCCCCAACTTTGGGGTTAGCATTTTGAGCAAATTTAGTCCGATTTAAGTTCTGTCTCTTTGACATTTTG
>JANKOE010000205.1:20441854-20479531 GCA_026284465.1 Erythroxylum citrifolium | reverse complement strand
ATGTACAAGTCGACTTATCGGTACTGAATACGTGTAAGTCGACTTATGCAATGTACAAGTCGACTTGCACTTACAGACTTGACCAATGTTTGACACTCGGGATGATGGATCAAGGAAAAGACTTGCAAGTAGGTAAGAAAAATAAGTATTGTCAATGATTTGGCATGCATTGGTGCACATTGGTGGAAATCTTTAACGAGATGTAAAAATCAGATGTGAGACTAAAAGATAGCTTAAGATGGACCTTAGGTTGAAGATTAGCTGGATCACATATATAAGAAAGACATGTGAGAGCTCTAAGGACTTATATGTGCTCCGATAAACAGACCATGACTAATGGATTTAACATGAGTAAGCATTGGATTCGACAATGTGCTATGAAAGGCTTTGGGCTTGGATGCATCATCATCAATGGATAGAGATCAAGGAGAGATCTTAGATGATGTGGCAGTAGACATACATTACCTCCAAAAGATGAAGACCACGTGGGACGATCATGTGAAGATAGTAGAGTTCTTCATGCATATAGATGTACCATTCCTAGTTAAATGTAATCTCTTATCTTCTTAGTTGTGATATAGCTAAATCCTATCAGATAGAGTGATATTTAGATAGGAGTGTCATCCAATAGTTAGTGTAATGTAATTTGATAAGGACTAAGGTGATCTAGTTAGTTCAGTTTAATTAGGATTTCGAATTGTAAAGCCAGAGGTGTTATAAATAGCTTATTTGAACTTTACTCCTAAAGATGAGTGATAATGAGGAAGGAAACACATTGAGAGAGAGCATTTCTTTGTATACTTTTGGGAAAGTAATAAAGGTTAGTTTTTACTGTAACTCTTATGTGTTTATTATTACCTATGATTATTTAATATTTTTATAGCATTCTTAGTCAAGTATGAGAATTAAACACTTAAAGGGTTATGAGGCGTTCGGGAGTAGTTTCATTGGTCAATGATCACGTGGGAAGGTTAAGTCTTACTAATCAAACCTAAGTGAGATTGTCATCCAAAGGAGTATGCGGGACTTCGGTATAAGTTTGGTGTATAGGAAAACCTTTGTAACACCAAACATAATATTCTAATATCTTCTTAATGTTCCTTGTCCCTTATTTCTCAACTTTGTTTGAACTAGATGGTTGTTTCACATCTCTATAAAGAAAAAAAATTTACCTTCCATTATTCTCTTGATGACCACCACTGTATCTATTTTAAAGGCTAAGTCCATAAAAAAAAGAGTTAGTTTGAACTCTTGCAATTATAAAGGGAACCTTGTAGTATATAATATGTTTTAATCAGGCATAAGTGTTGGAATGAAAGAACTCAAACCCTTTGAATTGATTCTAGTTCTTAACAACTCGAGAGCTAAAAGATAAGATGAAATATAGGAAAAGGAAGTGTTGTCATTTTGATTTTTGCTAGTTTCAGTTTTTAAGACTTCAACGTAATAAGGATTAGGGTTTTTAAAAGGCTATATTGAAACAATAAACTAAAAGAGATAAGATGAATTTGGTATTTATGATTTTCAAACCTTAATCCAAAGTTAGCATTTGATATCGCTCACAAGGGCTTCTAAATTTTTTTAAAATTTTTGCATTAGTATAGTTGATGGAACTTGTCAAATCAAGGGTTGTTTAAAATATATTTTGGAAATATTATGGCAAATAATATAAAATGGCCCCTGTGTTATAGTTGACTATTCAAATTAGCCCCTATATTTTTAATTCGTTCAATCTAACCCCTGTGTTTTGTAATTTCATTCAAAATGCCCATTTGAAATTTTTGGGNNNTGGGTTAAGCCCAAATTAGTCTATGGGGTGAGACTGATCGATCGGCCTGTGAGGTTGGACTTGGGCCCGAAATATCCGACCCAACCAATATTCATTGACACCTCAATTAGATTTGCTTTGTTATCTTAATAATGGGTTTTTGTAAGGCTACTGTTGCTTTCCCTTTTTATTCGACTTTGTTTACGATGTTGAAAATGCTTTTAACATCAATGAATGTCTAGGCATTTGCTAGTTCATGGATTTTGTAAGGTCAAGGATATGTTCACTTCATATGGTATTTAAACATCATTTATTATTTTAATTATAATGTATATAGTTTATTTAACTTATTGCATTGTCAAAAAAAAATTTCAAAAATGGAATTTGTAGAATCTAAAAATTATAGTTATAATATTATTAATAAAGTGGTGTGCTTATGTAGGATGAAAACTTTTTAAGGACTTCATAGAACAATAATAATTTAGGGAGAAAATTTTTAGGATGCACCAATTACCTAGTTTGTAATTGTAAATTTTTCAACAATATGACAAACAATTTCCTTAAAGAAATATCTATGTTATTTAAATTTTAAGGAAAGATAAATTCATATCGTAGAAAAGGCTTAAGCAAGGAGAAATGTAAATGAAACAAAGTTACTTGGTGAGCAAATAAAAATTATAAAGCAGGATACTGAAATGTTACTTAGAGAGAAAAAAAAGTTGAGGTTGATATTATTCAACGTATTTATAGGATTTATTTCAATTTGGTTTCATTGTTTATATTCTAAATGGTTGAGAAATGGATTTAATTTGATCCCCATATGTACATGTATCATTATCAAGTTGACTTTTATGGATGTAATTGAAGTACAAGAATATATAGATTTATTTCAATTTTGGTTTCATTGTTCATCTTTTATGTGGATGGAAAATGGATTTAGTTCAATCCTCATATGTTCATGTATCATTATTAAGTTGACTATTATGAAATTATTGTATACTACATCGTTGACTTATGGATTTAAAGGAACAATGAACTAAAAGAACTGTAACTTAACAACTGTAGAAATGGATTATATATAAAAGTGCATGACTTTTACGTGAACATCAATTGCCAGTATACAATGTAAACATATTAATTCACTTGGTTTATAAAATAAGCTAAACATAAAATAAACTATTACTGCACGAGTTTTAGGCAAAAATCAATTGCCAACATAAAAAATTAAATATGTTAATTCACTTTGTTAAACAATAAGCTAACACAAAGTATAAAATAAAGATGTTTAAATGTCTTTATTATCAACTTGTTGGCCGCAACTCCTAATTATTACTCTCCTTTTAGTTGTTATAGCTTGTAATTGTCCTAAAGTGATACTAGATTTACCTTTGAACCTTAGATTTCTTGGTTCAAAACATAACTTGAAAGATTTTGGATCTTTAAGTCCAAATTTCAGTTGTCATAGGATTAGCAACGTATGAAATAACCTGTGAATGTCATACTAATTAATCACTATGTTGACCCTTGTATTATTAATAATGAATATAAGTAATTAAGTACTTATTAAACTCACATTTATACTTTCTGATTAATTGAAACATTGTTTTTAATGTGAGTTTGCTTAACAAAAATTTTATCAAAGGAGTAGCATATTTCATATAAATAAATTTTTGTGAGAGAAAAATTGATAGGTTGCTTTTAATGCAAGTTTACTTGTGAATGTGCCTCAGTTGATGCTAATCTTACTAATCTTTCTCCAAATATTAGCCCCTCTATTGAAATTGTTGAGACCTATAAGATAATAGACATAATGTTAACATTGGAAAAAAAAAAAAAGAATGTTAAGCTAACGGTTATTTATATTGACAGTTTATTCATTAAGTCTTGTTATATTGCACCTTTTGCTATTTTGTCTAGAAGTTCCACATTTTATATATTTCCATACTTACGCATTTTATGATATTTTGTTTGCACTAGGCATTTATGTTAATTTAATCTTACATCTCCTTCTTGTCTTTTGGCCTTTATGGCATCACCCTCTTAACTGGTATACAAATTTACTCATAATCATTTTTTTAGCCAGAAGTTTAGCCCCCTAATCACACACCTTTAGAAAAAAAATTCTTCCTATAGCATTCATGGACATATGCCTCATGTCTTTTTTTGGAGTGACTGATTGCACTGATATCATATTTGCACAGATAACCATATAGGTCACGACTCTGCAGCTACAACAACTGTCTCTTCCTACTATGATAACATGCTTTTCATCTCCTTTACTAACCTTGTAGGCCATCCTTATTCCATACAATACTTTATTGTTTTACCTCCTTCTTAATTTTTTATATTTTTGACAATTGCAGGTGTAATATCTAATTTCAATAGATACATATATACCCTCGATTCAATATGTCTCTTTATAATTTTTGTTCTGATGGTTTCTATCATACTAATTATTGGTCTGTCCCTTGTTTGTAGTATCCATTTGTTAAAATTTTCACTCATGTTATTATCAACAATTACATACATTGACTTAAATGATTAATATGACCTATCCCAAGTCTCCTTTGGATATTCAAGGAAAGCTATAACATATCAAAGTTTAATTTTGTCCAACCTCTTCAGTTGCTCATTGAAATCTTCAACATATATTAACCACGCACATGCCCATAATTGCCTCCTTAAGCCTTTTTCACTCTAGTATGCATGCCAATTATGATAAATATGTCTGACACACATTTTATGACATACATTAGATAGCGTGATCTCAATAGCTCTTATTAATCTTTGGATATATAAACATAAAATGTATATATCTTTTGTATGTCAAATGTTACGGTGATTCTATCTCCATGATCTAACTCCAAATCAGCTAATAAGGGTGATATGAACTAGCATCATAAATTAATATTTTTCACTTCCATATCATCCATGGTATAGAATACATAACTTCGCCTTTTCCCTTACTACACTGATTAGTTTCTCTTAGAATTTAGTTATAAAAAAGTAACCATCCATCCTAAATATGGGGCCTTAAGTGTTTCCATCCATTTCATTATAATAAAATAAATATATAACCTCTTGAATTACAATAATAAGATTATATTGATTCTTTGACAATTGTAGTTCCATAATTGTACCTAAATTATTGAGTTTCAACTTGTGGATATAACCTTAAAGCATGAAATATTCACAAGCATAGTTTAATGTTGTCTTTTTCTTTAACTTCCTCATATTAGGTTGAAGATCCCTATTAGGCCCCATATTAACATCAAGCTAAATGTCCCCATCATGCATAACATTATTATCTGTTATAACCAAAACCTTTGGAATCAAAATCAAAATGTCAAGCCTATATGTAACATAGAACTCGATTATCCCATATCTTTTCAAAAGGTTTATTAATCTAATATAAATGTCATTAGATTTAGTAAGTTTTAAAAACTCATTGAATTTAAACCTAGATATTGGAAATAAGTCTTGTCAATCTGTTGCTACCCAAGTTCATTCCTTATATCATAAATTTGTCTATAAAGGATAAAATCAAGTTAAATTTATCATAATAATATGATGACCCCCCATCATAAGTCAACTTAGGATCTGAATTGAAGTGACTGCTATAATATAATTTTAAACTTCTGTAATGAGTCATTAGAGCCATAAAAAAATGATAAATATATAAGCAAATACAAATTTAAGAACATATCCATATATAGGCCTATATCATGAACTATATGGACATTGATAATGATCATGAAAGTATGTATATAACAAGGATAATGACAACACAAATTAGAACTTAAAACTTAAGAATAAAATTTCATAACAGTGTCAAGAAGGATTGAGTTGCACTCTCTTATCTACAATGCACATATATAGAAATCTAAAATGTTTTATTTATTAGAGTTTAGGCATTAGGTATACATGTCCTTGTTCTATAAAGTGGAGATTATAAATCATAGACAGCACAAGGCATTGAAATTCAGTAATATTTTTAGTTCCAAGTTTAGTGCATTTTGCTTGTTTATTTAAGAGATTTTATTGTTTTTGGTTTTTAATTTGTTCTTATAGTGTTTTTAGGTAGTAATAATTCACTTATTTTAAGTAAAAGGAACAAATTGGGACAAGTTTGGGGGTGATTTGAAACTGTTTTGAATAAGTTATAAAAAAGCTAAAAATCAATGTGAGCACTAACATGCCTATGTTGAAGACAACAAACCTATATTGGCATGGTTCATATAAAATAAATGGTTTTAAAGTTCCAAAGAGTTACAAGATCATCAGAATGCCTGTGTTGGAGATCAATATGTGTGTGTCGATACCTATATTCACATTTTGATCCTGTGTTCATTTCAAATTCGAGAGCTTTATTATTTTTAATCAACACAGTAGCTAACATGCTTGTGATGATGCCCATGTACCACTCAGAATCCCAATTTTTGAACTATAAAAGGCAATATTAAAAAGGAAAAGTAGGAGAGAGGCTTGGAAAACATAAATTGACAACCTAAGAAGGCAGAAAGAACAAAAAATAAGTAAGAAAACACATTTGGAGTAAATTTCCATCAATTTAAAGTGGATTTTATAAAGTTTAAAAGGGATTTCATCATGTTACTTTTAATTTTATGTTTTTCCTTCAGTTTTGATGATATGTTTTCAATGATTATAGACTAAATCCTTTATAGTAATTGTATTAGATGAACCTTGAGATAGATTACGTAGTGACTTTAATTTAATTTATTTTAATTTATTATTAAGTTTTATTAAGATCCTTCATTTAATTTATTCTAAGTTTTATTGAGATTCAATTATGCGTTCTTGATTATTCTTGAATTAATATTACACGTATATTAATTCTTGTGTGAATTCATGTGATTGAGATTGAGAAATTTAATGTATGAATATAATTAGCATAATTGAAAGGAGTTGCAAGCAAACTTAGAGATAGATCAACTTAGATCTTCTAAATTAGTGTCAAACCTAACAGTGAAATTCACAAATCGATTAATGCAATTATAGGAGTTTTAATTAGAAAAGATATTTCAATTAATTAACCTAGAATTAGGTGTTAATAGTCTTGAGAAATATATTAGCATAATTGAGGAATTTTTGCAGCTCAATGAACTTTAGAATAAATTGATTAGTGAAATCATGATTGCATGAGAAGTCTTAAGAGAATTCGAATTATGGGTACCAATGTTTCCATTGATTGTTTCTTGTTTTAATCTCCATTCTAGCTTGTTGATTGTGTTGTTTTATTTTAGTTTATTATCTTAATTTTGTGCTTGATTAATCATCATCACAATAATTAGGTACACTAGATAATAAAAGGATAGTAAGTATTGTTATTTCTAGTCCTCATGAGATTGACCTGTACTCGCTAGTGCTAGCTCTAACTACACAGTGCTCTTATGATTAAAACTAAAACATCAATCAAGTATAGCTTAATTTTAACAACTAATTAGAGAAACATCAGCGTGTGGTTGGGACCAATATTGAATCATATAACATGATTTTATAATATCTCATTCCATTAATATTACCAATTATTTGAATTATACCATTAGGTTCTTATTACAAAGAGATATCAACTTCTTATATGCAAGTTAGGTGATGGTGGCATCTTTCTTTTTTTTTAGTGTCAATACATATATACTACAGTGTTTAAGGTGCCTTATTCTTAAAATTGTTTCTATTGAGAATATTTTTAGAATGGAGCTGCCATGTTGAAGACTAAACCATATTTCAACTTATCTTTGTGTCAAAAGAAGGTTTTGTCTGGTATAGGTTTAATGGTATATATTTGACTTTTATTCTTGTGCTTTGCAATTTGTCTTAATATAATAACCCCTAATTATCATTAACCCATTGCATTTGATGTGCTTCAATATAATAAACTCCAATGGCCTCAAAGTCTTTAATGTGCTTCAACATTATTGTCATCAATTTACAGTCATCATCCTCAGGATAATATATGCAAATATGTCAAGTTGGGACCACAGGTTAAGATCAAAAGCATCAAGATAATAGACGACAACACTACCAACATAAAATACTAAAGAATATATCAAATAATACACTGATAAAATAGGAGAGCAAGAGATAAGATGAGATGAGAGAAGAGCAAGAAAGAGATAAGATGAGAGACGAGAACAACCAAGAAGAAAATGATATGAGGTGAGAGAGAGACGAGGAACAATGTTTGTGATTTATGTTTGGAAAAATTAAGGATTTGATTTTAATTCCCCCAAATTTATGGGCCCCGTATACTAACTATGATGTCCAATTGGCAAGGAGACTTATAAAAGATTTTAAATATCAAGGCTAAAAAAATTGACGAAGACTTTTGTGTTATGTTAAAATACGGGTTATATTAAATGTTGAAGTTTAATTTGAACATTTCAAAATGTTAAAGTTAAATTAAACTTTAATGAAAACCTAACATTCAATTTAACTCTTTTACTTTTAAATATTCTCTTTTTAAATACTTAGATTCTTCTTAAATACTCATACCTAATTAGCTTACAATTCCTTGTAATTTGATCACGTGCGCAAATCTCGCTAACTTTTATACCTAACACCTTAATGTAAAAAAGAAATGGTCATCTAATCTTTTATACCAATATAAAACTTCTTCATTTTGATTAATTTTTGCTTGAACATTTAATCTTCTAACGCTTCAAATTTGAAGCACGTCATAATATATATAGAGCTTTTGTTAATTTGATCAAAGATATTAGAAATTGTCCAACCTAATTAGCACATACGATAATTTTGTAATCATTCAAGTTAAATAAATTATAAAAAATGAATAATAACTCACAAATTGTAGAATATCAAACGACTTGCTAAGGGGTTGTTTGTTTTCGTTTTTTTTGTTTCTTGTTGTGATTTTTATAAAAAAGGAAACATCCTCTCAAAACACGTTTGGTTCGTTATTGTTGCATTCTGTTGTTTTCAAAAACAAAAAAAAACCATAACAATTTCACAAAAACAAAAAAAGAACGTTTCCCTAATATTTCATAACAGGTTTTCGTATATTCTAAAACTTTTTTTTCACAAAAAGTTTTTGTGTGTTTTGAAAACAAGTTTCTCTCTTCTATGTCGTCATTTATGTCTTCTACCGAGTCTTCTGTAATATGCGATTTCTCAGGTTTGTTTTCGTATCTGTTGCTTATGAAATATAACATCAAAGCGAAAATGGTCAAAAGGATGAAACCATGACAGATCAACATCCAAAGACCCTATCTTTGACTCAGGTTTCAAGTGAAGGAAGCTTCCCAAATTGCTGCTTTGGACTCTAAAACGACGTGCTTTGGACGATGCAAAACTGGGTTTTAGAGATGACACCAAGGAGGCATGGTGTACATGGTTGATTGGAGATGATTTGATTGCAGGAGGTTGTGAGAATGGTACGAGGAGTGTTGCCATGAGAGAGAGAAAGGTATTTCACTTTAACAAATAGGGATATTGTGTTGGGAATGCTTGGAAGATGATGCTTCGAAGTTTGGAGTACGAGAAATGGTTTTTATATCTAAGGAATAAAGCAACAGGCATGGCGAAGCAGAGGCAATATGTCTTTACACTCACTATAATCCTATTAATGCAGATGCAGGCCACTTTTTTGGCCAGAAATGAGTGTGATTTGATTACCAATAAAAATTATTCAAAATGAGCAGTAAATGATATTAGACTCTAATTAATATGTAATTTTTTAAATTATATTTCAATTTTATCTATAATGATAATTAATTAAATTAAAATATAATATATTATGTTAAAATTATTAACATAAGAGTATAATTACAAAAATAAAAATATGGCGATAAAATCAAACATGTTTTTGTTTTTTATTACATATCTCAATCAAACATATTTTTATTTTTAGTTTTTATATTACAAATTTCAATCAAACAGGTTTTTGTGTTTTTTTAAAAAATTAAAACCAAAAACAAAAAATTAAAACCAAAAATAAAAAATAAAAAATCACAACAGAAAAACAAAAGTGAAACCAAACGGACTCTACATTGGGCCTAACATAGATGGACTTAACAGTTCCATCTCTCAAGGTCTTCAGAATTGGAGGAGTCGTCGTATGAAAAGAGTGTCGATGAGGCGCGGTAATCTTCAGCTCATTAACAAACAAATCTGTCAGGAATACTTCGCAATAAAATGTTATTATGTTGATAAGTGTGATATCCAGAAGAATTACCAACGCATGATATAAAAGTATTATCTTTTAAATGGACAGAATGATGTTAAGCGCATCTTTTAAGGCAACCACAATTGAAAACTTTTGATAAAAGATTGTCCCACAAATTACTGTGCATATTACTGTTCAAATATTCCATCTTATCATCTCACTATTTGCTTTTAAACTTTTTGCAAAGTAGGTATTGTTTACCTTTAGACATCTTTTTAAGTAGCACAACCGTCTTCATGGTGAACCAAAAGATATGCATTAAAAAAAATGAGAAAAAAAAAGCGAATGTTTGATTTGGGCAAAGCCACGGGGCCGAGTGAAGTGAGAGCCGAAAGCATATTGTCTCATATTAGCTAATTTATAACACTCGTCGAGCCCATCCAGCCCACAGCTCTTATCTTGACACAGAATATTGGAATCTAAGTTATCTGCTCCTCCTAACATGAGAGCTTCGGGGTCAAATAGCTATGAAACACTTAAAACTTGCTTAAGCCGATTGATTAACACTCGCACATATTGAACATGATTGATGGATTGGCAACTAAAAGATCTTCTTGATTTTACATTGGAAAAATGAAGGACGTTCAAACTTGGCGATCTCACCTTGTCCTGTCTTTAAAAGGCTGTAAAATAAGAATGTAAAGATTGCGAGTGAAGGTTAAACATTAAACTATTTGCAAGAAAAGTTTTAAAAGTTATAATAAATTAACAAAAGTGGGCATTGTAATATAAAAACATTCAGAAGACATTCGTTTAAGCTATCAATCCATCTATTTATCTATATATATCCAGCAAACTCACAAGATTAGGGATTATCTACCATTACCAATTGCTCTGATCTCAGTGAATAGGTTCAACGTTTAACGAGATATGCCATATGCCTGTGCATTATTTCTACTCGTCATTGATGATTAAAAGATCGTACGTATTATCCATGGTTTGCTCAGGTAGCTCTAACTTGTCCTCTACGTATTTGCTTAAGCACATGTCTTGATGCTTAGCTTGGGTATTGATTTTCAATGTGTTGAATCAATCTCCACTGAAGATTATCTCAAGAAAAATAATAATTATATGCCAATACATGTTCTTTGATCTCGTCGCATCGCACCTCGTGGAAGACAGTTTTCTTAGACTTTCCGGTTATGGATAAACACACATTCTTTGTCTAGCCGCCCAATCTTTCACCATATCTAATAGTATTAATTAATGATAATAGCTAGGCTGCAGTTTGACTTCACTGTTACTCGTTCAACAAGTATTAACTCAAGCTTTGCTTTTGATTTGGATTTTTTAGTAAAAACAAAATAACCAAAATGAGAAAGAGTACAAAGGATATGGAGAATGGAAATTTGTCTCTTCATGCTAAGTTTTGTGGCGAAAGTAGTTGTTGAACTATCAGAGGACATGGTCCAACGAGGCAACTACGTAGGCATTCTGCCTGTTGGCTTAAGCTCCATTTGAGTTTGGGATTAACTTAACTTTTTTTGTCTGGTCTAATGAGGCAAGTGCTTGTGATTGCCTTGTGGTAATATGCTATCCCCTTTTCTTGTCTTTCATTGTGCACATTCCCGATGAAACAAATCAAATCAAAGGTACACAAATTGAAGTTAACAATGGAGACAATGTTCCTCTTTCTTGTTGACAATATATTATCACAGAGAATAATATCACTTTCATACCTTTCAACATTTTTCTCATTTCCTGGCATTTGCCGGCAAGGAATCCATGTATACCTTTTCCTCGTGCTCTCTCTTGTTTATTATTTGCCATTATTTATTATTTATGAAGATTTAAGTACTTGTATCAAGGTCTAATTGAACAAAATTACAACATCTCTCTTTCAATCCTTTCTCACTAACAATTATTTGGTAAATAAAAAATTCAATTAAATATCAATTTTCTTCCATTTTTATAGTTTTTGAATATTGATGTATTTTTAACATGACCGTGGGGAGGAATTGAATCAGATCCAAGTGAGCCCATATTCAACCACGACATCATATCTCAACTCAAACCTTAAGACATTAGGTTATGCGTCATATTTTTGTATATAACTTACTTTATCCATATATACGTCTCTTTCCGATGTGGGATGACTTTAGTTGTAAATTTCCAACATCCCCTTCACAAGTGGATCTATCCACATTGGACTAGCTCTCTCTCAACCTATAACTCATGTGAAGTTATTTGAGTCACTCTGACCCAAATTCATGAATCTTTTTTTATCAGACTTGGCCAATTTAGCTTTGACATCAACCAAGGATTTTAAGGGACCCAGACAGAAACTGGACAGGATCCGAGTGAGCTCACATACAACCAGGATATCATATTTCAACCAAAAACGTTAAGGTACTAGATAATTATGAGTCATATCTTTCTATATAACTCACTTTATTTATATGTCTCTTTGCGATCTAGATGATTCTACTTGTAAATTTCCATCATGTTCTAGATTTAAAAACAGTCCATAAAACCTTCAAATTCAAGTAACCGAGCTTTGATGAGAGGATGTATATAACAGTTTAGAAATTGGAGTTAGTCACTTATATTAGAAAAGAAAAGAAATTAAGTAATGATAATAATGAATTGTTCCCTACCTCGATAAAATACCACGTAACTTTAGGGATTCATCAACCTCTCATTACACGATTAGTACATTAATCTCTTGGCATGGAATTCAAAACATTTGTCTTAAGAACACTAGAAAAGAGTACCCCAGCAATGATACCATATACAACGGACCCAAATAGGAATTAATTAGTAGTTGTCAACTTCTGTCTATGAGCTTGAAAATCTGTTTTTTTAGATTAACTCCAAGAAAGAGAGTCGAGGCAAAGTGCGCGAACGACAATTGCTGTGTTTTCTTGGTATTGAACTAAGAATTATATCCTAATTGTTTCTAAAATATTCCTATACTGTTATCTTTTTATGTTAATTAATTATTAACCATAGGCGTTTCTTTTCAGGTTTACAACGTTGCTTGTCTGTGGTCGTTGCATTCGACTATATATATATATATCATTCGTCCCTTGTAATTCTAACTTCATTTGTTATGACAACTATGCTAGAAAGGCAACTGACGTAGTGAATGATTTCGAACTCGACAGCCTCTTATCATTACAACCTCCACAAGATTTGTTTTGTGCTCAATTTATTAGAAATTAGTTAGATTTTTTTACCTTTTTTTCTTTAATATAAGCAATTGTTTTTAAAATTTGATAACACTTATCAATTTAAAATTATTTCCTTTTTCTTTTTCTCTTTTCTTTTTTTACCCTCTTTAAGTGAGTTGCTTTACTATAATTAGACAACTTTTTTACTTTAAAAAACATAATTGTCCCACCCTTTTAAATCATTCGTATCATTTTTTAGTATTTGATAACGTTATTGTAAGTTATTATTACACCCATGAAGGGTATAATAGTACTGATAATCTGGAGATAACTACCAAAGGTAGTTATATGAGGACAAAATAAAATATAATTGCAACGTTTGATAGAAGAAATAGACGGTGTGTTTTTGTATGCGTTGCGTCAGTCATTTTGTTTCAAGGTTTTTCCAGAAAAAAAGAAGAACAATTCTGCAGTAGATTGGAAACTGAAAGTTCTTTAACCGGTGGAACATAACAAATCATCAAGTATGATTTTTTTTTTCACGCATATACAATCTATCCTATAGTATATGATCTGTTCATATTTTCCTAACAGTTATTCTATGTTTCAAGTGATGTCCCACCTTAAAAGTAAAATTGTCTCGTCTATTTAGATTAATTGCATCACTCTTGAATATCACTCTTAGGCGTCTAATAGTTTTTTGATATTTAATTTACTGCGGTTAGTTTGCCTCTTGTTATAACATGGTCTTGGTCTAGGTGTTCCTAAACTAATCACTCTCTTTAATTTTAATGCATTATATGTCTTCAAAAAAAATGTGTGATTTTATGCTTTAGGTTAATTTTCCTATCTCAAAGGTACAGTTGTCTCATCTACCTAAACTAATTAAGCCACTCTAATTAGACATTTAAGAGTGTATTTGAAAGAGATTTTACTTCTATGTTCTAGATGAGTTGCTTCACTTTATCATAGTAATTACCTCACTTTGAAAATATAATTATCTCATTTACTTAGACTAATTATATCAATTTCGGCATTCAAGAATAAAGTTAGGAGTAATTTGATCATTTGATAGCCCTATTAAGATACTATAGAGATTTTACTAAAAATATGTGACTTAGTGACCTTCTTTATGTATTACATGGGGATTAAAGACACCCATTTTTAATTGTTCCTTTGGTAACGAGAAACATATAGTCATTATCTTTTGGGTGTATATTGAGTAAATTCTTATATTGATGAGACAACCAGTAAATCACTTGCTTTAAATAAGCTACTTAAAACAAATAATTTAAGCCTAAAAATGACTTTGATCCAAATGTTTATTAGAGTCATCTAAAGCATTGCAACCCCATCCTTATAATATTTAGAAATGTTTATAAAATTACTAGAACTCAAATATAAGGCCTATATTACTTAAAAAGTTTACAAACCCATTAAACTACCTCCGAAAGGGCAACTTAATATTGGTATTACACTTTCCATATTTACTAAGCAATTTCTTTGATTTGTAGAGTAATTCTTAAAAGAGTAAAGTAAAGCATAACATAGGAAAGATGATTTCAAGTAAGATCTTGTTGGAGCAAGTGAAATCTTAACTTTTGATTTTGATTATAACAAAATATATTGCTACTAATATTCCTACTTTTGGAGACATTAGTAGCTCAATTATAATAAAATTCAAATAATATGTGCAAGATCAAGTTTGATGGAATGACAAAGTGAACCAAAGTGCAATTAAATCTTTTGACCAATCAAAAGAAGTGCAAAATGAGTTTCAAATAAATTTACGTGAAAATTAAGGGTAAGGAGGAACTAAGCACTTCAAGATATAAAAATTTTCTTATAATCTTGATTATTTCAGTGGTCTAGGGGCTCAATCATTGCATGATCATCTATATGTATGTGTGTTTATCCAATGATTATGTGTGTGTGTGTGTGTGTGTAACCACAATAAATAAATCCTTTCATAATAAAAAAATTGTATTCAACTTTAAAGAAAACATATTGATCTTTAAACAAACTTTTGAATGATTTTAAATCAAATTCTTTTTATGAAAAGAGGAACTTTGATGATATTTTAAAAAATTTAGTGATAAAAATTAAAACTTTTATTTTTTTTAAAAAATTAGTTCCTATAAAGCTTGGCTAGCCTGAGGGTTTGGTTTGACTTAGCCTATCCAGGAATAAAAAGTTGCAAAATGGAGGGTTTAGTTTGATATAGCCTAATCCAAGAATAAAAAATTACAAAATGGGTGCAACTTGGGGGTTAAGGAATAGGTTAGTCAAATAAACATAAGCTAGGCAAAGGTATGTGGTCGACTAGTTAAAATACCTAAAAACTAGTTATTTTAATGACTAGTTTGTGGTTCTAAAAACTATTTGAAGTTGTTTTAGATAAGTAGACCAAAACTAAGTTGTGAAAAGAATATTTAATATATTAAATAATTGTTAAGAACCTTAAGAGGTTAGGAAGTGCACTTAAGTGCATATGTACATTTCATAAAACATATTGAACCTAATCATTACTATGGGTGTAAAAAAGGAAGATTTTGAGTTGTATATGGCTGTACTATATAGAAATTTGGAAGAATCACTAATACGCATTGTGAAGGTTCTTTTTGGCCTTGAATAAGAGGTGTAAATGATTTTTTTTCACTAGTGATAAAGTAAGACAATTTTAAGAATTCGTTTTTACTTGAGATAAAGAAGATATTATGTGAAAGGCTCTTTTTCACTTATGAAAATGAATATGTTATATGGAAAGTTTTTTTAAAACCTTTTGAAGGAAGAAGATGGTAAATTCTTAAGTAGAGATTGGGGAATAAATGTTGGTCAAAGGTTATTTAGAAGAACCACTATAAATATGTCTTATGTCTATTTTTTCTTGCTTTTTATTATTGTTTTGTTGTATTTTGTGATTGCTTTATATGAATTTCTTTAACCATTTAATTAGAATATAAAATTCATTCGTTAGTTTTCTAATAAGCCAAAAAGTATACACAGATAATTCTTTCATATTTGTATGCCATCTAAGGATTAATAATTGGTATCTGAACGGGTCTTACTCATTACACATATTTTAGCAAAATATGCACAAAAAGATTATGACACAACTTTTATCACTTTTTAGTCAAGCAAGATAAGTTATTAATATTGTTACGTTCTTTGATAAAAATAATTACTTGTATTAGAGAAATAGGATGAAGGTTTTTCTTATAACCAAAGATTTTAAATTATGGAAGATTGTAAAGAAAAGTGAGTGAGATACCAATGATGAGAGATTGAATGTTGTAAATAATCAAAATGTGCTAAATAGTGTCCTGACATATGAAATACTTATTATATTTGGCACACATTTTAAATTATAAACGACGAAACTAATGAATTAAACAATATAATAGTAAAGAAACAAAGAAGTGAAAAATGAAGGAGGAGGACTACATGATAAAGAAAGCACCATATGCCATATTGGATAATAAAAACAATTTGAAAAGTGAAGAACTTGAATTGAGTCGATAAGCATGTGCTTTATGAAAAAATGATGAGTTATCTTCAAGTTTAAACTCTCTTCATAATGGTGACTATGATGAAGAAAATGATGATATTGAACTTTTATATGTTTGGAAGTCATGAGTATGGAAAGGAATAAAGTATTTTTTTAAAGTGCAAAGAGGTTACAAAACTCTTATGTGCATGCATTAGAAATTAAAATGTGAAATGCATGAAATGTAGGATTCTAATAGTGTAGTTGTTGTCAATATAAAATAGATAATTTTGTATACTAGAATAAGATGTTATAAAGAAGATCAATATCTTTGAAGAATCACTATCTGAATTTACTTTACGAAATAAAAATTTAATAACATGCTTAAGCCTAAAAAAGCTAAAATAAGAGGTATGAGAATGTGAACACTTGTGAAAGTGCATTATCTAATATCAAGTTAAATTTTACAAAGAGAAAACATTACCTAAAGCTTATTTTGGTCATTCTAATAAGGGTACAATCATTACATGATCATTTGTATATTAAAAAATACTTATACTATTTCATAATCAATAAAAATTATTTAAAACTTTTAAAAATATTGATCTTTTAACAAATTTTAGAGATAGTTTTGAACTAATTTTTTAATCAAAATGGAGTGTTTTTATGCTTTTGAAAAATTTTAAATGTTGAAAACTAATGACTTAAAGTTTTTTTGAAAATTAATTTTTATATGAGTTTGATTAGTCTAAGGGTTTAGTTTGGTTAGCCTTACTTAGGAATAAAACATTACAAAATGAGTGTAGTCTATTAGGGTAGGAAATATGCTAATCAAATATGCTCATAAATTAGTTATTGTAATAACTAGTTTGTATTTAGTGATCTTTTGAAGTAGTTTTTGATATAAATAAACCACAATTAAGTTTTGGGAGAATTGTTGACACATTAAGTAGTTGTTAATATCCTTGAGCTAGAAATATATTTGAATACATATGTATATTACGTAAACCCTAATTTGTTGGTGTGAAGTAGAAAGGAAGGATTTGAGTTATATATGATTGTTCTTATATAGTAAAGAAGAAGAATTACTTATGATGTCTCTTTTAATCTTGAATAACAGCTATAGAGAACTTTTTCACCTATGACATAGCAAGATGAATATAAAAATTTCTCTTTACCCATGAAAAAAGGATGTTATACATAGAAATGGTATAGATTTCATACCGTACTGATCGGTACTAGCCTTACCAATTAAAAATGTTATGAAATTTAAATGTACCATATCGAATATAAGTATTGGTTGTTATCAATTATTTCACTTAGTACTGACAATAATACTGATAAATACCGAGGGAAGCTTTGTAAATTATAAAAGATTGAAGGATTAAAAAAACCCTAATCTAATGATGAAGCTTCTGCCTGCCTCCTCTCACGATCTCACACACATACACAATTAAACCCAAACGCAAAAACACATTTCTCTGTCTTCCAACTCTCTCATCTCTTGCTCGCCTTCATCTACTTTTGCTCCACACTCCATCATGTTGCTTCTTTGTTAGTGCTAGGCATTGTCTCCATTGTTGTTACTGCTCTGTGCCACTTATTGCTACTTTTTTCGCTACTTCTTCATCCGACAGTACTTCTTTTCTTGTCACCTGCTTTATCTTCTTCAGCTCTTTTGTTTTGTGTTTCATAAGCCATCCCAAACTCAAGTTGATGAATGATGATGGTGATATTCAAAGATGTAGAAAGCTTCTTTTTTAAAATGCTTATCTCTTAACACGTGGCTTTTAGTTTTTGACTCTCTCAATAGAGATTAGATAATATAAAAGCTTGTAGAATGTAGATACAACTTGATAAGTTTGTGGCTTGAGCCTTGAATGCTTGATATTTAAATTCCATGGGTCAATGGAAATTTAAGAGTTAGTGGAATTTGTGATTTTTTTAAATCAAACACAAGTTTATAACTGAAATTAATTAATTATGTCAAAGTGTAAAGTGAGTTAACTAATTATTATTAATTAGCTATATTCCTAATTCAACAAATAAGATTGTTTGGTTATAGAATTTAGAGAAACATCAATGATTAAATTTTAATTTTGTGAATATTAACTATTTTCTCAAGAATCATATCTAAATTATATAAATTAGTGTGATTTTTTAATTTCATTATAGCTAAACTTTCATTACTAATTTATTTAATTAGTTTCCTAAATCAATTAATAGTACACTAAATTAAAAGTATTCATTTATTATATACAAGTTAAATATGATTTATAGAGGAAAATGGAAAGAATGATATTCAATGAAAATTAAAATTGTAATATTGATAAAAGCTAGAAAGTTGTGAATTTATGATTGCATTATGTCATCACACATAATGAGTTGTACTTGTAAGTTTATAGTTGAATTATGTTATCAAACAAAAATAGATTATAGTTGTGACTTTATAATTGAATTATGTAATCACACAAAATAGAGTGTAGTTGTGAGTTATGGTTGAATTATGTAATGAAACATTAGGTTATAGTTATGAGCTCACGATGATGCATTATAGTGTAATTTTATGGTTAAATTATGTAATGACACAAAATGAGTTATAGTTATGAAAGTGTAACAATCATTTATATAAGCTAGTGACGTTCACTTGTACTTCTATATCATATGATTATTGAGAAGTTATCGTTGCTTTATTTTTTCTTGTTATTTTACACAACTTATTCCATATTTTTATGTCATTAGTAGTTGGTAATAATGATTCTTGGACTATTAACTTTGAATATAAGATGTTTATATATTTATAAAGTTTAAGTCGCTTGTATGTTTTTAGAATATAAGACGTGCATTTGTGTTTGTTTTAGTTAATCAATACACATTTTTATAATAGTTTATAACTAAATTATTAATATAATTTTGACATATGTCTTTATTTATTTTACATATAAACAGAGGGAGGAGGAAAGTTCAAGTATTCTTGATAATTTAGCCACTTTAAGTTTAGGAAGATTCGATGATCTAGTTTAGCGTTATGCTTGATTGGTTCTTAGAATAAAGAATCATATCATTTATTTGTATTGCAACAAACATTTGAAAAGTGGAGGAATCATCATATTAAAGAATCATTTGGTACATATTTTAAAGAGTGTTAACATATTAAAGAGCCTTGTAAGAAAGTGAGTCATAAACTAAACTACAAAATTGGTAGTAAAAGTTATTTTTCTTATAATCAAGGATGTAAATAAGGATGTTAAAAGTGGTGGTATTCCTACCCAAAAAGAAGAGAATGTTGTACTTGATGTGAGGAAAAGAAAAAGAAAGGTGTATAACTTCACAAACAACTTCTAGAGCCTAACCTTCAATTCGTAGTGTTTTATAATTTAAAGAAGCGACTCATGATATAGACATGACAATAACTAGATGGTGGAATGATTAAGGTATATCATTCAATATTGACCAGTCTTATTACTACCAACTTATGGTAGATATTATTGCCTCTTACGGTCCAGGATATAAAGCTCCTTCAATTAATGACTACATAGGTAAACTTATGAGCAGCTCTATTTATGAAATAAACATTTATTTAGGTGAAAGAAAAATGACTTGGGCTTCTTATAGATGTTTAATCATGTGTAATGGTTAGACAAATAATATACAAGAGCTTATTATTATTATTTTTCTTTATCTTGTAAAGGGGACAATATTTTTGAATTCTATTAATGCATCTAGCCTTATTAGAAATGCCAATACTCTGTTTTAGATATTTGATAAAGTTGTGACTAAATTTGGGTCAGAAAAATTGTTCAGTTCATTACTAACAATGATTATGCTTACAAAGCACCTAGAGGAAAATTGAAAAGTAGGTATAATTTTTTTATTAAACTCTTTATGCTGCGCATTGCATTGACTTGATGTTGAGAAATATAGGAGATGTTAAATACTTTCTTATCATTGATGAAACTATTCGTAAAGAAAAAAAAAGACTAAGTTCATATATAATCGTGTGTAAGTCTTGAATTTAATGAGAAAGGATTTCACTAATAGTAAGAATTTGTATCATCCTACTATTACAAGATTTGTGACTAATTTCTTATCACTTTAATGTTTTGTTTTGATGAAGGAGTTGAGGTAAATGTTTACAAGTGATAATTGAGTTGCACTAATTGTTGCCCATGAGATGATGTAAGATATAATAAGCTCATAAATAAACGTTTATAAGGATGATTCTGGTGATTTTAGAATGCCCATTGTTATTCGTCAAAGCAACAAACTTAATTCAGTTATACACACACACACACACACACACACACACACACACACACACACACACATATATATATATATTCACTTTTGTTACTTTTTAGAAATTAATCATCACTTTATTTGGTTCATTATTTTAGTTTTTTTATCTTATAGTTGCATGGTGGGACCAATTCAAAAGTGATGCTCTAGAATTGCAAATGTTTATAATTCAAATTCTAAGTTGATGTGTGAGTACAATAGGACGTAAAAAGAATTGGAGCACATTTGAATTCATCTATTTCAAAAAAATGAATATATTGGAATACAAAAGATTGAACGATTTGGTCTTTGTTCGATACAATTTAAAACTTTGAGAAAGATATGTTGTTGTTGTTATTATTGTTATTATTATTATTATTATCATTATTAAGTTGAATATAATTTATTGTAATTTCTTAGTAATTTTATTTTACTTGTTTACTAGAACTTTAATAGAACAAGTAGTTAAGTAAATTCAATTTGCCTTAATCATATCAATCTTTTAGCAGATTGAGTTTATGAGGAATCAAGTTTAATAGATGAGAATAACTTAAGAAGATAATCTTGGATAGAAAAGTATTGACATGTCATTTGGTGCAATGAATTTGAATGATGGTGATTATGAGACTCCTCTCAATGATGAAGATTTTATACTAAATGAAAATTGAGATTAATATGATTTGAGCGAATATTCGACTTAATGAAGTTTCGGGTTTTTCATTTCTTCATTTCTTTTAATTGCACTTATATTTGATGCATATGTAAAATATATACAATATAAATATAATTGTAACTATTTTTATTTCAGGTTTCACTTTTAATTAGTTGTGTTTCTCACCAGGAACTCTTGTTGTAACACTTATAGAGTTATAGAACTTTATTAATCTCTTTATTTGTTGTTTTGATGTAATTATTATTTATTATATGATGAAACTATAATATCTTAAGTACTTTGTATTATCCTTAGCTTTTATATTTGTATGATGATTAAATGAATTTTTTATATTAATTGTAATATTGTCTATATGTGAAAAGTAATATTAATATAAATAAATAGATCATTGTTATTTTAAAATTCTACTGTTATGATTTTTAGAAACATGGTTAATGTAAAAATATAAATTATATAATATAATATATTGAGAGACTATTTTACAAATTTTTAAAAAATTCATGGCCCATTTTATAATTTTTAAAATTATCTAAAATGAAACCCAATATTGACCAATAGAGGTATAATACGTACATAACTAAATCCGAAACTGGTACAAGTATGACATTTATAACATTGATTTGGAGGGATCATCTTTATCTGTAACAAGAAGATGTATGAACGGTTTTTCTTCATTGGTGATAAGGAATGCTCAAGCCTACTTTGCAAGCCCAGGGTTGTCTATCCTACAGGATCCTCCGTTGGTTATCATGGATCTTTTACATCACGAGGGGCGAGGCGCCTCTACCGCAGATCTCGATGTTAATAGAGTGTGATGGCTCAAGTGAAGCGTGTGTAGTTTACTTTTGGTAGTTTTCTTCCCGTGTAAGCAAAAAAAAGAAGATAAGGAGGATCTTGTATAGAGGGATCATCTTTCTTCGTACAAGATGTATGGAAGGTTTTCTTCACCTATGATAAGGAAGATGTTATATAGAGGATTTCTTTTCACCTATTAAAAGAAGAAGAGAATCCCTAAATGGAACCTAAGGAACAAACTTAGACCAATAGTTATTTATCAGAACCATTATAAAAATTACAATATAAGAAAATGGGTGTTTATCATCGAAATTTACCGACGGAATAATGCGACTTTCCGTCGGTAACATACATTTGCGACGGCATAAGAACGACGGAATTTAGCGTCGTTAAATAAGCCATCGATAAATTTTCTGACGATACTTACTCACCGTCGATAAATATATAGACGGAATGGTCTTCCATCGGTATATTTACCGATGGTAGATATACATTTTCGTCTGTGTAGATACCGACGGAGTATCACTTTCCATTGGTGAATGTGTAGAACAACGAAAACGTATACCGACGAAATGGGATAAACCGTCGTCAAACGTTTACTTCTGTTTAGACGGAAGTATTATTTCTGTCATCAAAACAATAATCATTTACTGACGGTTACGATATTCCGTCGGTAAGTGTTACTTCAGTTATCGACGGAATCCCAATTCTGTCGGTAATGGTCGTCATTCATCACAACTCAACTTACATTGCTAAATCGCAAAGCTACCGTACGCTTGCTTAGGTACCCTTTTTCTTGTAAATGCCATATTGTATGACAAATGTTTTTAAAATCTGGACGACGTAAAATTTGATTTTAATGTCAACAGTTATAAATAATTTGTTTATATATTTAATTTATTTAAATAGAAAATTAATTGATCATTTAGTGGAGAAAGATTTCTTAGTTTAATAGAAACACATTAAATTGTACAGAAATTGAATCCAAATAAGTACAACAATCCTATTGTCCTAGTGAGCGCGGATGGTTATCTGAGTCTCTACGACGCCCCGACAACCGCTCAATGTCATTTTGGAGCTTATTTATTACCTCCATCAAGTTTGACATTATTGTCTCAAGTTAAACAATACGTTGTGTTGTCTGCCGTCCACTTGATGTTACTATACTGGACATAGATGATTGCGAATAACATGTGTTCCTAAATATTCCTAGTCCGAAGATCCTTTCACGACTGCCCTTACCACCAACCGCATCAAAATATGCCTGTCTCTCATCAACAGCTTGTTCTTCCTGAGTATGTAGCTGAATTGTTTGTTGTATTTGGTCCTATTAGGAGACAATGCTTATATTATAAATAGTGATTGAAAAATATTAAGAATGAATATTAAACCATGAACTCCACATACATTTATTTCTCTACATCGACTATTGACAAATGTCACACCGTCATGCTTCTTAGTGTGAGTATACAAAAACAATTGTTGGGGTGTAGGCCTTATGGCCATTGACTTTTCCTACATAACAATAAAATGTTATAAGTTAAACTACAATTTATAAAAATTTTGGCAGAGTTTCAGTCACTGTTTATGATATTGCCCCCTGTTGAACAAAGAAAATCACTAACCACAGCCATATATAGTACCAGACATTTATACCATGATCATTATCCATCATCACAACATTCACAAATCAATTTCAATTGGAAAACAGCAAAGTACAAAATTAGAATATAAGTGTAATAGTTAGATACTTACTAGTTTCTCTGCATGCTCGTAGTGGGTAATTGATTGTTAAGTCATTAAATTGCACTTATTTTGGGCGTAATTATTGTTAAGGTGTTGAAATTATTATCCAAATTTGATGGAATTGCTTTATAATTGTTTACAGATGGTTTTCAACACCTTAGGGACGAAATAGGATAAAAAAGATGCAAAAGAAGGAAAGAAATCTGAAATTCCCAATTTGACAGAAATTCAGTGACTAAGCGTGGGCACGCTTAAGGACGGAATCTGGAATCTGCAGATAAAATTCCAGAAGTTGATTCCAAGTAAAACATAATCTTTAAAGATTCCAAGAAGTTACCTACCGAAATTAGAAGAGCACCTAATCTGGACGAAATCAAGAGAAGATAATGAAGAGATTAGCATCGAGAAGGAGATTGGGATGATTGTCGCATATATATACATACATATTAGGTTTAGAGGGGTATCGTAAGTTTTAGCCTAGGTTTAGGATAGATTTCTTTTCTGCTGTTTTCTTGCTGCTATCTTTATGTTTCTGCACTTTTCCTTTCATATTTTCATTTTTTCATTAAAGAACCAGGGATGGAGACTTATTACCTTGTTATTTCTTTTGTTTTCAATTCAATTATGAGTAGCTAAATTTCCTATCTTGGTTGAGGGAATCCATGTTACATGTTGTTATGGTGAGATATTTCGGATATTTTTTTACGTTGTTAATAAACATTGGATATCTTCAGATCTATTCTTTCTAATTGGGTTTATTAGTTTCTAGCTGCGCAACTAGAGATTAATTGGTTCAATCGCTAGATTAACGGAATATGACGTTCAGTTTCAGTAATCATAAGTAGCAATTAGGATTAACTTCTCTACGTTAGAGTCGGGAAATTCTAAGAAGATATTCGCTTGATTGATTGCATGTCGTACATGTTTTTCACTTGCTCATTGGTTCTTGATTCTTAATGCTATTATTCCATTATATCTACGATGGTATCTAGGTTATTGTTTAATAAGAATGCTAGGATACATGTTTCTTGTCATTACACTTAAGAGAAACTTCCCCCAATGAATGTTTAATAATGATGCAATTTTATGTCGAGAATCCATAGTAGCGTGATAGCATCAGTGACCCGAAACCAAGATATTTTCTCATTGATTTTTCAGATTAAATTATTGCTTTTGATTAGTGATTTTTCCTTTGATTTTCTATGATTGCCGTGATTACACAAACCCCCCTTTTACTTTTGTTATTTATTTCGTTTGAATTCGCTAACCTCTACCGTTAAAAATTTCTCGTGGGAATGATATTCGCTTACCGCTACTACATTAATTTATTTTAACGAAAGTGATTTCTTTTATATTTGGTTGTAGGCGACAACATCACCAATCTACTCGGTAATTTCATAGAGAGAGATCCCGTGTGAGACCCGATTGTTTATTAGAGAGCTTTAGTACTAATTAGAATTGTGGTAATTTGTTAATTAAGAGATTGCAAGTCCATAATTCGATTAGGGTTTACAATTTAGGGAATGGTTATAATTCGAGAGAGAGTAATCAACCCTATGATTGTCTAGAACTGACACCCCATAAATGCAAAAATGGCTAGATCAGCATTAGTGATAGTTAAAATCCGCTCTCTCATAATTTGATTAATTCCATTGTTACATTATTTGTTCATTGATAGTTTGTTTGATTTAGTTTAATTTTCATTTTATTATTTGAATTTAAGTCTTAGACAAAGTACAACCTGAATTAAGTGGTGCCTAAACACAATCTTTATGGGATGATACTTGCTTTTTACTACAAGTAATTGTTGGATTTATGTAAATATAGTGCACTAGAAAGCAAGTGTATTTACGTGTAACTTTATCTTATTCAGTTACAATTTTGTAATGAAAATATTTATTATTAATAAAACAAAATAGTTTGGCTTTTATGAGCATTATATATCTAATCATAAAGTAAGAAATATAAATGGAAGTTTGAAAGCCCATGATTGAATGTTGGGCTTGCACTAATTAATGGTTAACTAGAAGCCCAAATGTACATTTAGAAATGGGCTAGACTTTGGTTTAATTTAATTAATTAGATTAACTAAATTAAAACAATTTATTAAAAAAGAGAAGGAATTTCAGTTTTATTGGGCTGAATGTTCAGCTATACATTTGGCATTGAATTGCTAAATAAAGATGGTATTTATCATGCATTATCATCATTAAATGGAGTAATGATCTTACCATTAAATGGTTTAATGGTTATCTTTTAATAGTAGCATGTAACCTATTAGCATTCATTGGATTAAAGAAGAAAGATGTACATTGGATGTACCATCTTCCTTCTTTCATCATCAAAAACCGAAATTGACAGGTCTTATTTAGGTTAATAGTCTTTTCATATAGCCATCTTAAAGACAATTGAGAAAAGTCTCACTTATTGGCTTCTTTATGATTGATTAAATAAAGAAGTGATGCATTTAATGCAAATCTCTTCTTTCCTTTTGGGTTAACCAAAATTAAGAGTGTGTAAGAAAGGGTTCTTGCATTTTTTATCACTCTCTCTCTCCTATCTTGCATGGTAGTTCCGAAATTTGCATAAGAAGATGCCTCATTTTTGGCTTCTTCATCTAAGAAAAATCTCCTCTAAAGTTTTCTTCTCCTTTCTCACCAAAGGATCTTATTAACCAAGTTGTCCAAGAAGAACAAATGGTAGATCGGATTGGTCGAGGATACAATATTGAGAAGAGGAAACAATAATAAGACAAAGAGGATACATTACTTGGGAGAGGATATATTGTCGAGGATAGGATAGCACAGCGAGGAGTTAAAGCCGTAGCGAAGGAGTTAGTAATATAATCTCTATCTTGTTCTTATGTTAACTATTATCCTTATACCGTATCAAATATGGATTGACATGTTGATTTGGTTATCTTGCTTCCGCTATGTTATGATTTCTAAAATGGTTCTAAAATCCACCGTTTAACCAATTCTTGCATGTTTTCTTTTCCGATCCAACAATTGGTATCATAGCCATTTTTATTATGCATGATTTCGGCTCCTATATGTGTGATGCATGGGTTGGCAATTTTTTTTACATGCAACATATTTTTATGTGATAGAAATATATATGGTGTATGTTTTGCTCTTTGGTTGTATATAGAATTTATATTTACCTTGTAAGATTTCTTCATTTGGTTTGTAACAAAGAGGGTGGTCTATCATCACCATATTTCCTCTTTGGCTTCATTTTTCTGTTTTCTTTGATTATGTAAAGTACAAAATCATGTAATGATGGAGATGAAGAAGCCATGGATTGAAGAAAGGAAGAGGTAAAGTTTCGGTTTTGATTATTGAGTCTTGGCTAAATTTTGAATTTTAGAAAACAAAAGTGCTGGAATTTTGTTTTAACAAATTTTCGGTTGTATGAAAGTTTTTGTAACTAAGTTTCAGATTTTTACAAGTGCTGGAATTTTTATGTCATATACATAAGTTTCGGTTTTGTTAAAAACAATTGCAGATTTTTTGTTTTCTATTGGGCAACAATTTGGTTTTATGAAAATAAACAATTTAGTTGAAAAAGAAAAGCCATTACACACTTTTTACCAAATGGGTCGGATCATGTGAACAACGAGTTCGAAGTGGAAGATCCATGTCTAAAAAGAATATTTTGGGCCTAAAAGGCTTGTAATTATTTTTATGTTTCTAGGATGGACAATCAAATGTGGCTTATTAGTTCATGTGATGAATGAATAAATGAATGCAAATAATATGGGATATTATGTGATTGCTTGTCATTTAGAAAATTGACAACCCTAGGCTTTGACATGTGATCCGCAGTTTGTCTTTGGGTTATTCCCTTGAAAACCGAATCAAAAATTTAATTCCAAGGATTGCAATATAGAATGCAACCTCGAGTCGTCTCACTTAATCGAAACCTAATGTAAATGATCTAAGCTAGCCTAATTGTCAAGAAATGCAAACTAAATTGTTTAAAAGGGGGTTTTGGATCTTTTTAAGTAAACTAACAAAATTGAACTAATTGAAAGAAAAGTATATAAAAGGGTATTTTTGGATTTTTGGGAAAAGAAATTGAAAACTCAAACAATGATCGAATATGATAAAATCATCTTGAAAATGAGCTTTGGCTATTTTAGTTCAAAACATAACTTTTTGGGAGCAAAAATCAGTAAGTTTCAAATGATAAACCTTAAATAACTCTTTAAGTCTAAGGTTTTAATCAATGAATTCCATTTCTTAAAACCTTGTTAAATGCATCTTAGTGTGTGTAATGGATAAGTTAATGCAAGTGGTCAATTGGAATCAAGCATCATCTCAATTTCAAACACAACTAGGTAGATAAAAGAGAATTAACACAGTCACCAAAAAGACATATATGGACTTCATATATTAAAGATCCAAGTTCTACATAAACAAATCCATAACACAATACATTGTTCAACACTTGATTAAACTATAATCAAGAAAATCTAACTATAACGTATTAATCCTAACTCAGGAGTTCATAACAATGTAGTTAAACTCAACAATGTAAAAACTACTCCCCTTTGAAGCCCATCGAACTCAAGCCATCGCTACATCTTCAAGAGGAAATGATTCTTAGCTAAGCATCACTTCGGGAGCACTCACAACTGTAAATACACCGACAGTATCCATGGCAACAGCAACAGATGATGAAGGGGACGATGAAAAATGGACAGAAACGATGGATGAAGGTCGAGAGTGAGAGAGATGAGAGGTGTGTGTGTGATCGACACTCTTTGTGTTGTGTTTTTCTCTGGAGTGTTGTCTGCCATCTCTGCAACCTAATTTAGTAGGTTTTTAAGTGATGGATCAGTGGGTCGGGTCAAACAGTGAGTGATTTTGCTAACTATGGTTCGGGTTTTTGACGGTTCATCACGGCGACAGATAAGTTTGTCGCCGCGTACTTTTTTTGAAAAGTTTTTGCTCTTTGCTAGATTCTTTGTCGCGACGAAATAATTAATCTTTGCCATGGTGAACTTTTCTTGAAAGTTCAGCCTGGATTCTTCATGTTTCCCTGCGGAGACAAGTCTACTTTGTTGTGGAGAACGTCCTGTAGCACCTTTGCTCTGATTGACCTCACTTTAGCCCATCTTTCAACTCCCTTCTCCTTGAAGTTCCTACAATGACAATAGCAATTTGCAGTATCAATTGTTCTCAGAAAAATTAATAGTGCAATTAGTACCAATTTGTAACAATTTTTACTATCAAATTGCATAAAATAAAAGTACACACTCAAGGATTAGTTTAAGCATAAGATCAAGAATTAGGAGTCAAAAAGTATAGTAAAAGCCTTGAAAGTGTTGCCAATTTATATAATAAACTTGGGCTCAATCAAATTCCCCTACGCTTAAACCTTTGCACTCCTGGATAAAGTTTATAAGAGTCAAAGAGACACAAGTGTAAAAGAAAATTTTTGACCATGCTTAGAACAATAATAGGAAATAGGCAAAAATTAATTTCTCAGAAATCAATGAATGCAGACTGAAATAGTGCTAAGAAAATAAACACTAAAATAATTTAATCTAAGAGATTGAACAAAGGAGATTTCACTCAAGGTAAGGTGTTTGCTCTCATCTCACGTGTGTTTAGGGATATTTTCACTCTAAAATCCACTTAATCCATTCTATACCATAAGCTTGTGACAGTCCTACTTCTCCACTACAAGAATTATAATTTCGAAAATTAAGAGGACTTTTCAAGGTTGTAATGCACGAAAGGCTAGATGAAATGGATGGAATGGATGAAGAAAGAAAAAGTATGGGTACATACACTACAATTATGAAATAGATGTCAATAGTAAGACAATATTGATACAAATGACAACACACTTTTTTTAGAACATAAATTTAACACATACATATAAATATATATATTTGTTGCTTTTTGTATTTTGTATTTTTTCTTTCTCTTTTTTAAAAAAACATTGGTAGAACACTTTTTTCACATTGCATGAAATAACTATAAGAAAATGTAAAATAACCTATTGACACCATATAAAGATGTCTGTATCTGCTTATAAATAATGACTCAAGGGGCTAGCAATGGATAAGTATTTATGGGATTGTGTTTGGGTCAAAAGGGTTTTGAAAGAATGCCTCTATCATGTTAACAAAATTGTAATTCACAAAGCTTTGATTAAGAATTGAAACAAGTTCTAGAGAGATATGAAATAAGCATATAAACACATAAGAATTAAAAGAAATTCAGGCTCAAATATCCTTCCAACAAGGGTAATATCTCAATTAACAATCTCAAGTCTTAAAAACATGAAGTGCTACTTTGTCAACTTGCCTTCACTTACTTTGTGTTGAAAACATCAAAACTAAAATCAGCGAAAACCGACTACCATTTTAAAGACTGGGAGGTATTTTCAAAAACTCAAACATCACTTTAAAACTTATCAATTCTTTGAGAAACAAGTGTGACAAGAATCGAATGAGGGAGAATTGTTGAATTGAGGCAAATATTTCTTAAAACAAAAATCATTTTTGCAAAGGTTTGGTGCCTCGGCAAAACCAAAGTTCGCCGCGGCAAAAAACATGCTTATGGCCGCGAAAAAGGCACAGTACGTTGTGGTGAAAAATAATAGAAACTAAGTTTCTGCAATATTGACATTATGCATAATTGACTAACACAAACATGTAAATGGCCAAAATGGAGCACAAACAAGAATAACAAAGTGAGAAAAGCTCCCCCACACTTAAACATAACATTGTCCTCAATGAAGAATAACAAGTAACAGAAAGAAAGCAATAAAGTGAAAAGGGAAGGCGTAACAAAGTGGAAGGAGAAAAATAATTATATATAAATGGGTGCAACAAGTTTGACATTACAAAATGAGCTAAGCATCCAACTAACGAACTAAGACAAAAATACAACAAAAAGAAAATACATAAGTAAACACTTGAACTACTCCATCGGATGATCAGCTGCAGCATCAGAAGAGGCGACCCTAGATGTGCCTAAATCGTTAAGGGAATCAGAAGGAAGTGGGAAATGCAGGTGCGTGGCAATCAGGGCATCCATGCGTCGGTGATACCGGTGATCGTGCTTCTGTCTAGCTACCACTTGTAGAAGGGTCCTGAAGAGCATCCACGCGTTGGGCGAGTGCCTTTAACGTAATGGGCTCAGGAGGTGCCGGAGTGGAAGGAACATCCTCGCAAGGCAAGGCCTTGAAATGGGTGACAGCAGGGGTGGCAACAGCAACAGGAGGTGGGGTGGAATGGAGAGGGGATCGGGGAGGAGGTTGAAGGTGGGGTTGTTTAAGGCGGATGTAACAAAAGAGGGGGGCCAGGTTAAAATAACTATCATTATTGTATTCGAGGAAGTGATGGGCCCGGAAAAGGTTGGTGATGAGGTGGGGGAAGATGATGGAGTTGGTGAGCTTGGCGGTAAGGATGGATTCACGAAGGGCGGAGGCAATGGCATGGGCTATGTCGACCGGGTGGCCAACCATAAGAAGATATAGGTGAAGAGCTTGATGTTTAGTGACATAAGCTAGGTAGGTGGTGGGAAGGATATTGTTGCTGACCAAATGAAGCCAAGGACGGGCCTCAGGGTAGAGATTAGAACGCTTAAGATAGCGCTGATAGATTCTAGGTTGATACTATTCGGCATCCTCAGGACAGAGGGTACAAAGGACATCGTCTAGGTATAGTGATGGATTAACTGCTTGTAGTGGCAGCGGAGGACAGGAGGAAGGTATAGTGCTCACGGATGCTGTCGGCGGTGAAAGCGGTGGGGACAGTCCCGAAAATTAATTTTCAAGGTGTTGTGAAAGTGGGCATGAGTATAGAAATGACGGACAAATTTTTCATTTCTCTGGTCCCTAGGTTGCACTAATCCGGTAAGTTGGGAATGGACAAGTTGGCGGACGAAAGGATTATTGTGTGGGGTCAAAGGAAAATGGCGTTCCTTAATAAACGACCTAGTGTCGATTTCCTCGGCTAGGTCATTATATTCATAATCAGATGGAGGGGGGAATGAGCGAAGGAGTGGGATGGATGGGAAGATTGGGATGAATGGGAGGATAGGGAGAAGCTGGAGGAGGAAGTGGGAGGGTTACAAGAAGGATTCTTAGTTCTAGGCATATTCATGTAGAAAACAAAAATGAACAACGATTAAACAGATTCATTAAAGATAAAAAGCTCGCTGCGGAAAAAACTGTACTTCCCACGCCGCGGCGAACTAACCCTAATGAACAGAAACTTACGTGAATGAAAACTAAATGGAGGAGAGAAAACTTACGAAGAAGGAGGAGGACGATGCGAAAACAATCGATGCACAAAAGCTTGCTGAAAGAGACTGAGCACAAAGAGAAATGGTGCAAGTCCACTCGGATTAGCCACGAAGAAGTTGAAGTGAAAGAGATGAAGGTGAGAGAGGAAGAAGAAGTCGGTAGGTTTAGAAGGAGGGGGAAAGGAAATGACGAAAAAGACATAAGGCAGAAGAAAGGTCAGAAGAACATTAAGGGCAAAAGATAAATTTCACGAGGGATTTTCGCGCAAAATGGTTGTTCGCCGCGGTAAAAGAATTAAAGTATGCCCAGCAAGAGCTACATACAACTGTTCAACGCGATGAACAATTTTATTCACGCTGCGACAAATTTGCTTGAAAGGCGTTGTGCCGCGGCAAGAAATGAGCTCGCCGCAACGAAATAATTAATTCACGCCGAGGCGAAGTTTTTCTGAAACACAAAAAGAAAAGGCGTGACAAATTCTAACGGATCCTCAACTCATATGCAAGTTTACCAATACAAAACAAAATACAGTGCACCATCTACACCATTTTCTTTTACATAAAAGATGTGTCATGTATCCACTAAAATACAAAATTCAAAGGGAAGATGAATTATTGAAACAACTAAACCTAAGTCTGACTAAAAACTAGACCTAATCCTACTGATCAAGTTTCTCCCCCACACTTAGCCAACATACTCATGCTTAACAATATCATTCCGCCTTCAATCAATATGCAAAAGTACATTGTAAGTGAAAGAAGAGAAACAACCTGGTGCTTAATGCGGGTCCTTCAACTCCTGTGGGATGTTTTGCTCATAGCCATACTGTGGCGAGGTAACTCGACTACCTTCCAGTTCCATGCCAACATCCACACTCCGTAATTCACCTGAGACATCAGCAACAAATACTTTCTCCAAGGAATCATTAGTCAATGGATTCATTGCCCGTTCAAACTCAATGCATACATCATCAACAATAATATCAAGCATATTAACTCCTAGGAGCGAATAGTCCTCATGGGGGTGTTTCATAGCTTCATACATATTAAAGCTCACCTGTTGATCGCCCACCTTCATGGTAATCTTACCTTCCTTTATGCTAATCATGGTACTAACAGTCCTCAAGAAGGGTCACCTGAGAATTAAAGAAGTATCCTGCACAACTTCAGAAGACATATCAAGCACATAAAAATCAGCTGGAAATACAAAACCTTTGACCTGGACCAAGGTGTCCTCTATAATTCCCACTAGATGCCTAAATGATCTATCAGCCAGTTGTAACATAACAGATGCAGGCTTGAGACTATTAACTCCTAATGATTGATAGACAGACTTAGGCATCACATTAATTGCTGCCCCTAGACCTAACAAGTCTCTTCCTATGGTAACTTTCCCGATTGTGCATGGAATGGTGAAAGATCCAGGGTCTTGACACTTGACAGACATTTGAGGTTTGAAAAGGGCTGACACATTTGAGCTCACTTGGACTCTCTCATTGGGCCTAAACTTCCTCTTGTTTATGCATAAGTCCTTAAGATATTTAACATAGGCTGGAACTCTTTTCACTAAATCAAGAAAAGGAACGTTGACTTTGACTTTTCCAAACAAATCGATTGTATCCTTTTCATGCTTAATTTCAGTCATACGCTTGCTCATTAAATATGAATTAGGAAAAGAAAGGTCTTGAAGATTTACCTCCTTATCTTGGTCGTTATGCTTGCTTGATTCTCCATGCTCATATGTAGGTGCCTTTTCCTTGGAACTCTCTGAAGTAGCTCCCTTGTTCTTTAATGCAGACTTCCTTTTGTTCAATAATGATTTTTCCTTGAAACTTTCAGTTTTTTGATTTCTTCCTTTGGCAGAGGCACTTCTTTACTCTCAATCTCCTCATCACATGCTTCTTGTTCTTGATGATTGAACCTTACTTATTTCCCACTCCGTAAGGCAATTGCATTTAGACTTTTCGAATTCATCACAGTGTTAGAAGGAATTGTTCCACTACTTCTTGCTTATTTATCACTCATGTTGTTGGACAATTGAGTGACATATGAGTTGATATTTCCTCTTTTGTCTCCCATTGTTCCATTCTCTTTTCCTAGGCATTGAACCGAGCAGTTGTTTTAGAGGAATCCTGCTGAATGAGATTGGCTATTGCATTGAATTGATTATTGTTAGAATTCCTTTCTTCCTTCATCAAAGTCATTATATTATGTGGTAGTTGATTGGTGTCCTCTTTGGTTGGGATAGTTAGAGCTTGCTGTTTGTTGGGAAACTGGTTAGTGGAAGTACCAGCTCCTCCTCCTTGTTGAAATCTGTTTGGAGCTTTGCCCTCTTCATTCCTCCAACTAAATCTAGGGTTAACCTTCCATCCTTCATTGTAAGTGTTGGAGTAAGGGTCCCATTTCTGATTTGTTCTTCCTGGGCACACTGCGGACACCTCCTCATACCGACCTAGGCAAATACTGGATATGTGCATTACCGACCCACAAGTATCACAACTGGGTGCAGTAAGATCCATAGAAGATGATGTCCGATGCACATTCACGTTCTTCAATTCAGCAGTGATGAAAGATAATTGTGAAGTGATTCTATTTTCCAATGAGTCAACCTTAGACTCCAAACTCTCCATTCGTTTAGCTTAGGTTGTTGAAGCTCCCAACTCATGCACTCCTCTGGTATCCCTCACACTATACTGCTGATGATTTAGAGCCATCTTCTTGATCAAATCCCATGTTTCCGAAGTTGTAAGATCAATCAAAGAATTTCCCGACGCCGTATCCAACATACCTTTCTCTTGACTTTTCAACTCATCGTAAAAGTATTGCACTAATTGCTCATCAGGTATCTGGTGATGTGGGCATCTAGACAGTAGATCCTGAAAGTGATTCCAATAATCATAAACGGATTCATCATAATCTTGCCGAGTTGAATAAATCTCCTTCCTCATCGATGAAGTTTTGGAAGCTGGAAAATACTTCTACAAGAAAGCTTTCCTCACATTGACCTAGCTATGGTAGGCATTTGCCACATGCCTTGGGAGACTCATGTACCACTCCCTTGCTTGTCCTTCTAGAGACAAATGAAAAACCTTCCATAGAACCTGATCAAGTGAAGCTCCCATTGGTTTCATACTTTGACAGATCATAGATAATGATTGTAAATGCATATAGGGATCCTCTCCTGCCAAGCCATGAAATTTAGAAAAGAATTAATCAGTAATCCTTTCACTTTAAAATTAACATCAAAATTAGGGCAAGCAGCAGTAAATGGATCATAGTTCACATCAGAAGTTGTTGCTTCCCTAATGGTTCTACATCTCTGATTCCCATTGCTCTCTCGAACTCTCTCATGCGCCCCATTTCTTCCATTATCTTCATTTCTAGGTTGGTTAGCATGAAAGTTAGGATTTTGTATAAAAGCGGGGTTCTCAACCATGATCACTCTTTCTCTCGACTCACTTCCACTAGTTGGCTGACTCGACTCCACTTCCACGACTTACTTACTTCTCTCTTGTTCTTTCCTCTCTTTCCTAAGCTTCCTTAAGCATCTCTTAATTTCGGGTTGGAAAGGAACAAGTCTAGCTCTCCGAGGTATGCACAAAAACAATTCAAATAAAAGAAATTGTAACAAAATTTACTCACAAACACACAAAGTCAAATAAAAGGCAAGATGTGAAGGATGCGAGTGTATGGTGTGTAAAAGTATGTATGAAGATGTGTATGTATGGAAAAATGCTAAGTATGAAAAATCAAATTGTGGAAGTATGCTTTTATTTGTGTTTTCAAAATTTATGCTATGCAAAGAAAAATTAAAAACTTATACTATTGACAAGTATGAAATTAAACTATCCAAAATGAATCTAGCAGAAAGGTTCCTATCACCAATGATAAACAAAGATGACAACGGCTAACCTAAAGAAAACCAATTGCTTGGTTCCCCGACAACGACTTCATTTTGATCTGCGGTTTGTCTTTGGGCTATTCCCTTGAAAACCGAATCAAAAATTTAATTCCAAGGATTGCAATATAGAGTGCAACCTCCAGTCGTCTCACTTAATCCGAACCTAATGCAAATGATCTAAGCTAGCTTAATTGTCAAGAAATGCAAACTAAATTGTTTAGGAAGGGGTTTTGGATTTTTGATAAAACTAACTAAATTTAACTAATTGAAAGAAAAGTATATAAAAAAAGGTATTTTTGGATTTTTGGGAAAAGGAAATTGAAAACTCAAATGATGGTCAAATATGATAAAATCCTCTTAAAAACGAACTTTGGCTATCATAGCTCAAAACAAATCTTTTTAGGAGCAAAAAATCACTAAGTTTCAAATGATAAACCTTAAAGAACTCTTTAAGTCGAAGGTTTTAATTAATGAACTCCATTTCTTAAAACCTTGTTAAATGCATCTTAGTGTGTGTAATGGATAAGTTAATGCAAGTGGTCAATTGGGATCAAGCAACTTCTCAATATCAAACACAACTAGGTAGATAAAAGAGAATTAACACAATCACCAAAAAGACATATATGAGACTTCATATATTAAAGCTCCAAGTTTTACATAAACAAATCCATAACACAATACATTGTTCAACACTTGATTAAACTATAATTAAGAAAATCTAACTACAAGGGATAAATCCTAACTCAGGAGTTAATAACAGTGTAGTTAAACACAACAATGTAAAAAACTACTCCCCTTTAAAGCCCATCGAACTCAAGCCATCGCTACATCTTCAAGAGGAAATGGTGCTTAGCCAAGCATCAATTCGGGAGCACTCACAATTGTAAATACACCGATAGCATCCACGGCAGCAGCAACAGATGATGAAGGCAACGATGAAAAATGGACAGAAATGATGGATGAATGTCGAGAGTGAGAGAGATGAGAGGAGAGTGTGTGTCGGCTCGCTGTGTAGAGTATGTTTTTTTCTGCTTTCCCCAGTAACCTAATTTAGTAGGTTTTTAAGTGTCGGATCGGTGGGTCGGGTCAAACAGTGAGTGATTTTTCCAAATATGATTCAAGTTTTCGACGGTTATTGGTCGCCGCGGCGTACTTTTCTCGAAAGGTTTATGCTCTTTGCTGGATCCTTCGTCGCGGGTGAACTTTTCTTGAAAGTTCAGCCTGGATTCTTCGTGTCTCACTGCGACGACAGGTCTACTTTGCCATGGCGAACGTCCTGTAGTGCCCTTGCTCTTGTTGACTTCACTTCAGCCCATCTTTTGACTCCCTTCTCCTTGAGGTTCCTATAATGACAATAGCAATTTGTAGTATCAATTGTTCTCAGAAAAATTAATAGTGCAATTAATACCAATTTGTAACAATTTTTACTATCAAATTGCATAA